>JAOXNN020000044.1:1602328-1624841 GCA_028571205.2 Hydropsyche betteni | reverse complement strand
TACGTAATAAAATAAAAATTACAAAGATTATAGCCGTTATTATAATGACCATAAAGACTAAATTTGGAGGTCGCGATGGTTTAATGAATGGTGTAATGAGAATGGTGTAAATAGTGATTATAGCCGTTATTTTAATGGCATACAGGCTAAATTGGAATGGCAAAGTCAGTAGTAACATCTGCTACCCGATGCCCATGCTCGATTTGAATATATTCAATATTTAATTAATAAAACCAGTTCATTTTAGGCAAAGCCAAAGGCAGTAGGTAATAAGCATCATATTATAGACGTTAACTGTATATGCATATAAAGACCATATTCGCGAAAAAGTCGCGAGCGTCATCGAACAGACGGACACACAAACACACAGATATCCGCTATTATATATAGGGGATTTCATTGAAAATATGGGTGTTTTCCCGAGAAATGATTTTCACTCAAACCAATATACAATACTATATCCTTTGCCATTTTTATTCTAAAATTTATGCTTTCAACGAAAATAAACCATTGAATATACATTTTATGTATAGCTAGTTCTCGATTTACTACGTTTCAAAGTTAAGATCGAAAAAAAAATATTTTTAAAATACATTTTTTCTAAATCATGCGTTAACATTACGTACAGAACGCAAAAAACATAGACTCAATCGAATTTTATTCAAAAGAAAATTGATTATTTTTTTATATAGACTCAACTTACAACTGATTCAGGAACGCATGTCTGACGTAACATGAGAAATACCTGTATTTTAAAAAATATATAAAATCATTTAGTTACCGCTCGAACTTTTGAAAAGCTAGAGAAAATCCCAGCAATTAAAAAAATAGAAAATTGCGCAAAAGAAATTTAAATAAAAAAAGCCTTATACATAAATATCACAGGACCCATTACTCGGAAATTTTATTTGAAACGAGAAGAAAATAATTAATTCGCACACAAACGAAACGGAAGATTAAAGCAATCAACGTATCAAAATTTATTATTAAAAAAACACGAAATTACTTATCGCACTTACACACCGTTTAATTTGCGGAAAACAAATACGCAAAATTTCAATTTGCCCCTAAATTAAATGAACACATACGCACTTTCCATATTTGCACGTTGAACGCGCGCCGCACAATAACGACCACCATAAATGTTCTCGAACAAAACAACAAAAGCGAATTAGACCAAAATTTCTGATTGTAATCAAGTCGAAAGCGTCTCATTTCTTACGATTTATGCGAATCCGCGAAATCCGCTCGACTTCTTATATGGGGTTTTGTGGCCGTGCTGAAAAGTTTCACCGAAACGTATACCGTATAATGCTATACCTTTATGTGCGGCGGGCGCTTTTCCCGTTCGGCTCGCTTTTCACGTAATAAATTCGGTTTCATGCGAGCATAATTTTAAAGGGGATTCCCTTTAAATGTATATGATGTCCGTAAAGTTCATTTTTTTTTTTTTTAAACAAAATTTTTAGACGTAAATCTCTGGGAACAGTTCGTATGAGAATGGAAATTTCAGTCTATATATGACCAATGAAAAAAGGTTTAGGATCTCAATTTTTTCATTTGAAACAAACGGAAATAATATTTACTTTGATTTCAAACATTAGTTAATTAATTTTAAATTTTTCAAAAGCAACAGTTTCATTTTAACTTTTTCAAAGTTCATGTTTTATTTTTTTATCATTATCAAAAGAATCTGAATCCATTTAAAGACCAAAAATATCAACTTAACCTCAACAAAATATATATAATCATTAAGGACACCCTATATTATAGCATTTCGACATTATGAAGCCGAAGTGAACCGCAAAGAACCGCACTCAGAAATACCTTAAGTTACGAATTCAAATATGAAACGGCGTTAATATAACATTTTATAGTACGTATTTTAATGATAAAATCTAAAGCACTGATATGATAAACGGTTGAGTGCATAAACTAATTTCGAAAGTTATACGTTAATGCTCCTATCCCATTTGAGTAATTAAAGTGTGTCAAAATAGTAAATAATTTCTTTGAGCATTATCAGTTTTCATATGAATGTTTTAATTTTCTGGTGCGTATTAGCATGAATTATAAAAAACATAGAAAATGATATTATAATACAAAAACAAAATTCTTTTTGAGAACAGGTTGATTTGAAAATGACATTAAGCCGGTATGAAAAGAGATGGGTGTGAACTTTGTGGTTGAGTAATACGACGTGGTCGGATGTTAAATTATCTCTGTATTTTTTTTTCTTTGTCATTTTCTGGAGCTATGCATGTGTAATAATTTACGATATTACACCCCATCGTTAAGTTGATATGGGGCGATTTTTCTCTAGCCTTTCCGCGTAATACTTTGCGGAATTATCAGAATCTATCTTCGGCGAGTTCTCCTTTTGTCGCGCATAAAAAGAAAGCGGCATCGTAAAATTTTCCATTAAAATAAACTCTTAAGGGGGTATTCTACTCTAGGAGCTTAAATTTCAGGCGTTTTTCCGCGTGGAATAAAAAAAATTAAAACATTTTTTTTACATAATATTTATTAATATTTTAAGAATTTAAAATAGTTTTGTAAAAAAAAATCAAAATTTTATCGAGTTATGATGTAATAAAGTGGGGGCCAAAAAAAATGTGTGTCGTGGTGTATAAGATTCAAACCTTGTAGTGTTTTGAAATAAAAACAAAAAAAAATCCTATTAAGCAAAGACGTCACAATATCTTGGTCCTTGAAAAAAAAATTAAAAATTTTTTTTCGCAAAATGGCGACGATTTGAAAAAAAAATGTTTTTTCGGTCTCTTTTTTGACCTTAATGTTTTTTTTTCAAAATAATAAAATTTTTTTTTTCAAAATCCAAGGTCCCAGTCGTAGAAGGATATAGAAATAACATTTCCTCAAAATTTTGAATAAATCGGTTAATTAAAACTCAAGATATATAAAACACCAGGTCAAAAAAAGTAGTTTTAGTAAAATTAGTAAATTTCGGGCATCAGAACTGAGCCCAATGTAAGCTGTAACTCTTAAAATAATCATAATTTCAAAAAATCCCATTAGGCTCATATTATTGAAAGTCTAGACTTTAGAAATACGAAAGGAAAAAAAATCGGTTTTTTTCAAATTTCTGGAGTAGAATATCCCTTTAAGGGTGGGAAAAATTTTGATGGAGAATGAGACAGAAACAGAGTGCCGATTTGAGCAAATTCAAAATTTAAATAAATAAAATAACGACAAAGGCGCTTGCTCAAAAACGTATGAAAATTTCGTCTCAATTTTGTCCCGACATATCGGTAATTTTATTCCGTTCTTTTTCAAATTTATTCAAAAACATCACAAACAAGATAATAAGAAAAATATTTTTATTACAAAGATTCTGCAATATATTTTTCATCCAAATATATTATTATAAAAAAAAATCATATGAAACTCTTCAGTGATTTTACAACGTAAATATTTTCTTTAGTGAAAAACAAACTTGTAAGATTTTATTAAGATGAATTTAAATCAGAAATTCTACTTAAATATATTTTTAATATAGTTCAGACTTATATTTGGTTCTATGTGTATGAGATTTTTTTTTAAATAGACCCAAGCATCTTGAATTAAAGAAAACCCCCGGAAAATGCAGAACAATGACCTTAATAAATACGAGCTTTTGCAAAGCGCTAGGGCGTGCCCGCCCACACACGTACACACACCCACCCACTTTGCGAACCAACATAGGAAAACCCGTTCGGGAAAACTATGAAAAACCATAGTAAAAAACCATAAGCGAGCAACCGACCCACATGAAAAGCGGGCACGGTACTTAGGCCAGTAAATAGACGCCGCGTCGCCAAATAAATTTTCCGCGAGTTTTCCCATTAAGGGGGCGTCCTTGACATAAAACACTCTTCGGGCTGTTTGTCATAGCGATTTCGACCCTTTTCCAGGTCTGCGCAGGACGAATTTTCGGTTTGTCGTTAAAGAGGGTGATGTTCTCGTTTGGTGTTAGGGGCACTGTGGGTTTCGTTTGAGATGGGACTTAAATGCTCGCTTGATAGTAATGCGTTTAAAATGTGGAATCCAATGTATTGGTTGGTGAAATGGGCTTTAAGTGAAAATAAGTAATTATTCAGTATGTCCAATGGAACAAATATATATGGAAATCCTGCTCTATTTTTTTTATCTAGTGCTGCTGAATTTGGGCCAAAACAATTTTCATCATAGATTTAGCACATGTCCATATAATTCCAACAAAGGACAGAATTATTATCGCATCCTCTCATACATATTTGACTGAACAGAAAAACCGCAAATAACCGCCGAATCAACATCCCGATGCAAAAGTTCACGCACAACAAAAATATGACCTAGTTTTGCTGGAGGAAAACTCGGCTCGATTTTCCCGCAAGCTAGCGTATCTCGGCCAGGGATTTTCCGACATTTTCCCGCGCGTCGATAAATAGAAATACGCCATCTTCTGAAAATTAATTAATCACACCGAACCTTAATTTCGGGTTCATTCCCGTGTCATCGGTGATGGGACCACTGGATCCGATGTTCGCCCTAATGGAACATTGATTGCCGCCCACGATTTCCTCCATAGGGTTTAGTTCCGTTTTTCCACTTAGGAGCCGCCTACGTGAGGTACTGATCGTGTTTTGAATATTCGAAATTGATATTTTCATCTTCATATTAATAAATTTAGGAATTAATTACATATACGATATATGTGTGATGTTAAATTGAAATTTTTGATAAGTAAAAAAAATATATAAAGGTGTTTTCTATAAAATAATCGATTTTATTATAATATACATGTATATTTTACTATTTTTAAAATCGATTTCTCGTTAAAAATTATACTATTCTTATTTTTCATTGAGAAATTTATTTTATTAAATCACTTGAAATTAATTAATTTCTGCTCACAGCTCCATCATAGCTTGTTTTCGTTTTCCCGCTAATGCCGCCTATGTGTTCTACTAACAGAATAATATTTTATGTTTCTATTCGAAAATACATGATTTGTTTCAAAATAATATTTTCATTTTGTTTTTTAGGATAAAAAAAAAATATTCATCAGATACTTACGTTCATTATAAGAATTTTATTTTTCTTTTAGATAAATCAATTTATTGGAAATAGAGATTACGCTTGATTAATAAGCTTTTTTTGTATAAGAAAATATGTACATTTTACATTTTGTGCTATAGTCTATATATTTATATATTTATATATATATATATATGACGTCGTTTAACTCTAACACCGTTCGACCAATCTCTATGAAAATTGGCATGTACATGTATTTTTTTTGTATCATTAAAACAAAGTAAAAAAAAATCATAAAAAAATTCAATACAAATAGTCGAAGATCTATCGTTTGTTGAATTTAGTTGCCTTGGTTACGCAAATTATAGAATCATAGAATCATATCAAGCTGTTATAATACAGACTGGCAGGACAATGTCTGCTGGGTTTAATTATTATATAATAGTATAATATAATATCAAATACACGGTTATCATTTTAGCAATTAAATTGACATATATTTATAATATTATAAAAAATATTTCGATACCTATCTAAAACCCCAAAAATTTTCGAAAATCGACTAAGCAACCTCGAAACATTTCCCCGAGAAAGCCTACCGATAAAATCGACATCATAAGACGCACCCGACTTAACACAATTAATTAAACAAACCTAAGAACACAACTTAAACAAGACACTCGTTAATCCGAGAGCCAATCTCGCAGAAGCGGAAAATTGATATTTTCGCCGATTTTAACGAGCGTCCATAACTATAACAGCGAAACCTCCCCCATATAGCTGCAATGTCATTATGGCCGTCAATAAAGCGCAGGATAATCATCCCGAGCTTAAATAGAATACCATCGCTGATTTATCCGCGAATTTTACGAGCCGGTTATGACTGACCTTTTTATTAATGCGCATAATATAAATAATACACCGCCGCCCCAGTATAATATATCACGTTTTAATGTGGAGCGATTTAGTTCCGCTTCGGCGGGCTCGATATTGTTGGTGGTAATCAACGGTTTTGGTTCTGATTGATGAATATGGCGATTAACGTGGGTGTGTTCAATGATTTTCAATTGTCGGATACGAGTTTAATTGTAAAAATTCAATATCGAGTCAGCGTGTAAAGTATTGGGCTTTTATTATTCAAAATTAATCGACTTAAGTTTTATGTATAATATAATATATTGGCGAGTATGAAAATGTTTTTTTGTGTGAATGCATAACTTTTTATTTGGAAAAATATTTTCGTTTACATTCATAAATGTTTTCGAACTAGTTTACAAAAATTCAACATACTGTAATAAAATAATGCTGCAAAAAAAAAGTTAAAGTTATGCTAAAAGTTATAATAGTTAATGAATCACACAAAACTACTAACTGTTCGAAATAAAATATTTCTCTTTTTTTTCCTTCTCATAAATTACATTTTGTTTCCTAAAATTATATGTATATACAAATTATGGTAATAGCAAAATTGGCAGCTATAATATCGATTATTTAGTCTAGAATCTTACTGAATTTGAGAATATATTTTATTTAAAAGCTTTTGATAATACCATTTGTAATCATTGCACGTCAATGCGATTGAAATTATTTTCATACCTGTTTGATCAACATGGAATTAAAATATAAACATGTCATACATGATGTGATCAGAAATCACTGAAACAATTATGTTTTCATTTGAAACATAATCAGGTATTATTTCGAAAATATTGTTTACAAACAAGCAAATTAATACCAATCAATACCCAATTACTCTTTTATGTATGAATAAATTTTCCCTTGAATCCAATTTACGAAATAATACAAGAACAATATTGACTCTTTTTTCACAAACAAAAAAACTAAAGTTAGTCCAAATACGTTTTTCATCTTCACCTGAGATAAAAAATATTTTTCAAGCTCCATTTAAAATTATCCAGAACAGACTGAAGTACTATACGCCTAATAACAAACATGTGACGCCAAAGACAGGCTCACAGTATGGAATCTCAAATCGCCTCAGGAAAATTGAAGTCTGTCTCGACTTCCATCCCTTGAAGCACTTTTATAACGCCATAAAGCGTCCAAGGGAGATGTTTAATATTTGATTCCCAGAAGACCCGTCCTCAAAAGACAGTGGCTTTGTGTTTTCGAAGCCTTCGCGGTGACCTGACGACCCATCAAACAGAGAACGAGCCTCATCGATTTTTCGGTTCGACAAATAGCAAGGATTCGAGTCTGAACTCTTCTAATTAATAAGGTCGACCCGGCTGAATGTGCACCTCGGGCAAAACGGCTTGGAATTGGTTCTAAAACTGTATTAGTTACTGCTATATATTATATATTATGAGAAGAAAATTTTGATTAAAAAATATATATATACATACATATATTGTATTTAATGAAAATTTTATAAAAAAATGTTTGTTAGAGTTCAACAACATATGACGCAATTGATTAATCTGAAGATAATTTCTTAAGAAATTATTTGAGAATAACTTTTTTTGTTACTGCATGATGAATTTAGTTAGAATAATTTTAGAGGTTCTAAAATAAATAAAAAGCTTGCTTTTAGAGTAGAAATTACGTAAACTGTATATGATTATGATTATTTTAAATGTAAAAGTAAATATTATAATAATATCTTCAAAGACAACATATTGCAAGTATCAAAACATAAGAAAAGTATCTGACGTATAAGTGAGTTTTCAATAACTTTGTTATATTCGAAATACAAAGGAAAAGTTTCGCAAGAATATGTAACTATGAATTTAAGTTCACTCAAATCCTTCACAATAGTTTATACAAAATATGCATTCAGATTCAATTCATACATAGCATAGAAACAATATTAAAAACATCATAATATCCTCCGATAAAAAACACTTCCAACAATAGAATAAAAACTTTAGAAAATAAAATACACGAGATTAAACTATTAAAGGATCATACAAAATCGAGCATTTTTCCGTGCCAGAAATACTCGAATTAAAAAAAAAGTAATACCCGGATTGAAAATTTTATCCCGGGATCGTAATCCCGCGTCAGGATTTGAAGCGGCAATTTCACCGTCGATACGACCGCCCCCACATAATATATTAAAATATTTTCGTATAGACATTTACATATTCGAGCATTATCCCTTCGGCCGGGCGCGCCCCACTATTTTGCATAATGCCATTTAATAAAACCGCATAACAAATAATAATATATGAAAAAATACGACTTTCCCAGCCCCGACAATGATCGACCGCCGGCCGCGATGACTTCCGACGCTCGGGAAAACCCTATGGGGAAAATACGACCGACTGTCGGCAATTCATCATAAACGAGAGTGCTTGACTATCAATCACTTTGCCGTTTTTTTTCGCGTTTTCGAGCCGGGGTTTGCTTTTCTTTTTACAAAAGTTGGCTCGAGTACTCATTAAAAACGTATTACAGGTCGTTTGATATAAGCGCGGGACCGAAATAGTGGAAGGACGCTTTTTCATGATCAAATTTTTTAACAGAGGTTTAAAATTGATATGATTCTATACGTATACAATATTGTAATTAGTCAAATAATGTATTCATAATGGGGAGAATCGAATAATAAACTCTTATTGCGTCAATTACTTAACATTCAAATGAACATTAATTACGTCCGTTAAAAGTTAAATTACGTCACGTTGATACGAATAATCGATATTGTATACAACGAGATTTTTCATTCCGCACCACAACACCTATCAAATTCAAATTTTAATTTTCAAACCCGAAATCTTTTATATATTCACATGCACACATAAAAGTCCCGTAATTCTGAAAGTTATGCCACGCGCGTGCCGAAATTTATTGCCCATTTTCCAGGCGGCTTCTTCCTTTTGTTAACGCCGACACATATGTGTATATTATCATAATACATTCAGAGTCATAGTCCCGCGACATAGCAGCGCACCCATGCTTCCTGCGTCATCGCAGCGGCGGAAATTGTGTGAGAATCGGCCGGGAGAGTGACAAATTAAACAATTTCAGACGTCGCCGTTTGACAGGTTGACGCGACCGCTGGAGCAATATTTCGAAACGGAACGTCTATCGGTCGAAAGTGCTGACAAGTTTTAACATTTCGCGTTTTAATGATGATCCGTCGCCGATGTTGACGGTTCGTGTTGAATGCGATGACGCGGTGTCAGGTTTGGTGGTCGTCATTTTGGATTAATGTAAAAAGAATGCTTAGGATAGTCAAAAGCGAGTTCGTTGAAGAAAATCGGTGAGGTCTTTCTTTAGTACTGAATAGTAAATGACTACATGTGTGTATGATGATGAATTTGAAAATAATGTTATTATATGAATACCGGAAATGAAAAGGAGTTAAGTGCCAAAAAATCCAAAATCAGTTTTATGCCAGAAAAATGTCCTATATACCAAAGTCCATGCTTTAAAATATAATCGAAGTCTTCAAATCGGTTTTTATTATAAAAGTGTATATCAACAGCAAACTTGTATCAGTTGTATGCGTCATTATGGTAAATTTTTGACAAAAACCGTTGTATCTTAAAAATGATAATTACATGCGTCCTTATTTATTTCCGTTATTCATTTCGATTCATCCCTATTATTTTTCATTCATATCCAAAACATGAACAAATTCAGAAGAAGAGAACAAAAATAAAGTAATAATAATATAATATTCATCTGTGGAAAATATCATACATCATTTAACTCCGATGTTTTATATGGAATAAGAAACAAAAAAATAAACATGTTCTTTAAAAATAAAATAAAAATACAACGAATTAATCAAGGCTTGCGAAGAAGCTTCCGTTTGATCTGGCGCAAATCGTCGCACCATCGGCGAACAAAAGGTCTTCATCTTCACCTTTTTCCCTTCTTTATTTTCCCTGCTTGCGATTTTCAGCTCTTCAGGCTTTCAAAAAACGGACGACACATTGTCGCTGAAAACTGCGACGTAGGGAAAGGGAGACTGGCGCGCGAAAAGTCTGACACACATATAGAAAGAAAGGGGACTCTAAAGTGCCGGATGAAAAACTGTTCCTCCATATAAAAGAGAGTCCCGTTTGCCCCGGAGCTGTATGTGTGTGTGTATGTGTGTGTGTATGTGTGTGTGTATGTGTGTGTATGTGTGTGTGTGTGTGTGTGTGCTCTTTTTCACGAAATTCTTCTCCGTGAAAATTCCCCGCCTTTAATTTTGATTCTTTTAAAAAGCGTTTACGTACGTGCCGCGTGTGAAACGAGCGGAAAAAATTCTCTTTCTGAAAGGAAAAAATGAGCTGAAAAAAATTAGGAAAATACCTATGAAAATTTTCCGTATGTGCGCGATCGCCTTTCACTCTGCGTATTTCGCATAATGACTCGTAATCACGTGTGCAAATTTTTGTTCATTTGAAAAAAAATACGATTTTTATCGAAAACGATAATGTGCGACGTATTGTATTGTAGATTACACGCTTTCCATTTTTCGTACATATTTTTACGCATCACAATAGCTTTTTAATGATTTTCCCCATTAATATAACACAGACTTTACATACCAAATTTTGCATACTTTTATACGAAGCAAATCTTTATTAAAAAAATATACATTCCATCTCGATTACTGAATGGAATTAATTTACCAAATTTTTATTATTTCATACAAATCTTACTAAGCTACACTACGAGCATGGATTTCGTAAGACGTTTACGAATCCCGAGGGTTTCAACGAAATCTCATATAAGACTTTGCATAAAGCCTTTATCATCCACGTAAAGCACCGTTCGATACATCACATCGTACCCATAAACCAAATCGTCTCCGGGAACTTCTACTAAAAACGCATCAAACCGAGCGAAAAACCTACACAACCCCCGACCACAAATCCACCGATATCCATACCTTCAACGAGACAATTCCTTGATGACATTCTACGCATCTACACGAAACACTTCCAGTCCAACATCCAGCCGCGAACTCCCGTAACAGATATTAGTTCGCTTTTAATTGGCCCGAGGAGAACTTTCGTGTTTCGGATAATCGAGACGGAGCACGCACATGCTCGAAGACACGGAGACGGCGACGTCGTCTTCTGATTAATATGTAAACGTCAAGCAAATTGCCTGCGAAGCCCACATTTCGGCTTAGGAGGTTTCTCAAAGGCGTGCCCTTTGTCCTGTGGCAAATTATTCGCGTTCATGCGTGCATATGCATCGGTGAGGGCGGGGATGATCGTCGGCTAGGCGACACTTTGAATTTTGAAATGTTGCTTAATCTCTGTTTGTAATTTAATATTGATCGTGGTGGTTGTGGTTATGTTTATTTATGGATGTGTCGTGTTGCGACTTTATTTTGTCGTAGCTTTTACCTTTTATGTTTTGGGCTATATGCTTTTATGATGTTCGATATAATTTCGAAACAGCGAAACTTTTTTTGAACATAAATTTTGTTTATTTATCATTTTGACACTTTATTTCTTTCTTTTTAAAACCACCAAATCATATCAATGGATAAACGTATTGAAAGTGGAACCGAATAAAAAATAAATTAACAATCAAGTCGTATTAACTTCAACTCGTTCTTTCTAAACTAGTGGTTGCCGATCTTTTGACGCCGTAGACCACCAAAATAATTATTTTTAAAAGAATAAATACATATATAAAATAAAAATTAAATAATTTATAATTTGTTGCTCACCACCCATCAGTTGCATGCATCCACTCTTTTTCAGGCTCCTGAGCACCCATTCAATACAATAAAATTATAAATTATTTTACAATCAAAACAAAATGATTAAAATTAAAAACTTTCGGCTTGTCAACGATTGAATCACGACCTCATTTCTATCATTTCCAACGTTCAAGTGCAGTTTACGAATTCAATACAACATAAAAGTGAAAATTTTTATTCAAAATCAAGGATTTCATTAAATATTATTTTTTCGTTTATTTCAAAAATACAAATATTCCTGTGGACCATCAAAATTTTCTCACGGACCATCTTCATCATCATGCAAAATCTATATAACATCCATTATAAAACACGTCAAAACCTTTTTACCACTCCACAATAATGAGACTAACTCTCGCCGATCTAAATACTAAAACCACCCCACAACACACAACCAAATCCACTCGCCGACCCAAACACACCGCTCAACCCCGCCGATCGCCCAAAAACCCACACCGAAACGGAACCAACACAAAAACCAGACGAAACCCCATCGCATCCATCGCTCATCCGTCCGCAACGACCGCCCTCAACACGTCCCGAAATCAAAAGAAAGCCACAAAACCAGAAAGCCACCCCCTCGAGAGGTCGCCATATTGTTAAGCCCATTCGAGCGGAACGAGCTGGCGCGATGGCGCGAAAGCCTTTGTGCTAAGGGAACATCTTCGGCAGTTTTTCGTCGGCGCGCGCACAATGGCCGCTCCGTCTTTATGGGGCCGTTCTCGTTCGGAGAGTGCAAGAACCCTTCGGGCTCGTTGGGCTTGCAGCGGTGAGGGGCCCTTCGATGGTTTCTCAGGTCAGCTCGCCAACGGCAAGGTGGACAGCGGTCAAGTGGACAAGTGCGAACTGGACGCGCGCCAACTGGATACACGCAAAGTGGACAAGCGTCAACCGACCAAAGAACGTTTTTAAAATAGCGTATAATTCCACCTTATTGATATTTAGCATAAGAGCATTATCTGGGTGCAAACAACTTAAATTGTTGTACCGCATTGGACTAGAGATGTTTCAAGGTGTATAAACAGACTAGTTTGTTCGTGCACGAATTGGAAACTCAAACTGTAACATATATACAACATAAGTCATCCGTTCAATTAATTTCAAAGTTCGTTATTTTGGTCTAAATAAACTTTTCTTATATTTGATAAAGTTTATCAATATTTCTCCGTCGCGGTTAATATTCTCATTGGAATGCACGTAATTTTCGAATAAAAACATACATGTTTTCAATTGTATTTCTTTGCTTGAATGTATATTAAATGCTTATTTATATACTATATTTACGACGCGTAGCTCAAGTATGTGCACATTGAAATTGTCTAAGAAAATCGACAACATTACTCACGTTAGATGATGAGTCCTGGTGCGTTTTTTGGTACCTAAATTAATATAAGACCTATCTTATAGTTGGAAAAACACGGTATATATTATAATATAATATTATTATTGTAATAGTATTACTATTATGAAAGAATTACTATTAATATTACTATGACTTTTGTAATAGAAATCAATGAAATTCATTATTTTGAATTTTTATCGATTTATTGAATTTGAAGTGTAAAACGTTGAATTCTGTAACTATTATAGTAAAATTTCCATACATAATATATTTTGAAACTAAACATATTTTCATCATAATCAAAAATATTCATATGTTAATTATGACTCCTATATATAATATTATATAATATACATATCAAAAACAATCCATCAACAAGTATCCCCGCCACATTCAACCATAATCAATTCTAATCAAAAACCACACTTAAACACGATTCAAATCCTCGCTCAAACATTATACATTCCGATAATTTATAGACACGCAAAGCGATGTATACTTCCGAAATAGAAACGTACAAATATCCAGGATCGAATGATCCGGGAACGTAACGAAACGCCTTGCTCTTGACGCGTGAATAAGATTAATCTATGTCCGACTTCTGCGCGATCACAAATTTCCAGAGTAATTTGTTAAAAGCCCGTGAATAATCACTACTAGGGAAATTTGTCGTTTGCCGAAATACGCGCGAGTGTGTATGATGATTTAAAATAGGTCGTAGATCTCTAATGAGAACACCGCCATTACGGTCGCAAATCCGAACCCGCTAATATTTTAAGTAAGGTGATGGCGTGCTTTAAGCACGACCATTATTTGAAGATCTCTTATATGGGATTCGACATGAAACTTGGTAATGTCGCGTGTAATAAAACATGGGAATTTAAAATGAATGTTATGCAAGATAATAAGGATCTTCGTTTTATCTTGAACGTTCTATGAATTGCCGAAAGATCGGTTTCAAAGAGATTTTCGTCGTAAATGCGAACAGACCATAAATTATTTTCATTGCGTTCTTAATACGAAAAATAAACATGATGCGAAACAGTAAAAGAGTACGTATGTATTCTACAGAACTGAAATGTTATATGAACCGCAGTTTAATTAAATACGGAATACAATGGGTTTCAAACTAATATTGCATTTTTTGGTTTATGAAACAAACAGAACTTTTCCTAATTACCGTTTTCCGATTACGGTATTCGGATTTTTAATCTATTTTGTTTGTTGGCTTTTAATTTGAATCGAGTTATTGGTTGTATTACCCTCTTTTGCTCAAAATGACTTAATTTATAAAATAACAAAGATTATTATTTTTCTTCATAATTTTCATCTGAGTATTGTATTTATCAGTATTTATTAGTAATGAGTATTGTATTTTATTTATTTAATTTATCGTAATAACACTCGTATTGAATTCTTTGAAACTCAAGAATTCAAAGTTTCATATAAAAATATTTGAAACATTAAAATTCATACCAAAAACTATCATCCTTTGAAAGTAAAACATCATATCTAAATACTCACATGTGCATCTTTTTATTTATATTATCTATACAAATATATGTATATATGTATGTGTGTGTGCGTGTGCGTGTTTTTTTGTTAGTTATGCCTGCCTTTTTCGCTTGTCCGATTACGATGAAATTTTGTAAATATGTTGGTTGCGCATTCGGAAAGATTTTTGTATAATTAAAACGATTTCACAACTCGATCTGACGCTATTGTAAGATGAAAAGCAACGCCAGGCCCGAGCAACGCCAGGTACCCGAGCCCGTTGCCCGAGCAACACTGGGTACAATCCACTAGTTTTCCATAAAAATGGAAAAAAACCCTTTAAAAATCCTTATCAAATCGAACTCACCCAAAAAAAAAATCACTTCGATACACAATAGAAACGAAAAACCACACCGTTCCCGAAAACTTGATCAAATCCCAAAAAAACAGAACGCAGGTGTCCAACACTTACGACCGCAACATTACACACAACAAACACATCGAGCACGAAATCCGCATTTCAGCCGTTCAGCGGACAAAACTCGTTTCAATTAAAAGCCTAGAAATTTCGAACGTCCGCTGTAACGAGCGCACATGTGTGCTCCGAGCACACGTATCCAAATTTAATTAATTCGGTGCACATAATTTTTCGTCGAGCTCTCTCCACTATCCCCCGGGAAAAAGCGCGTCCGAAAAACGGCGGGAAAAACGCGGCCCATATAATAAACGGTGATAAATACGAGACTATATGTTTGTCCCGTAAGTGGGCGGATTGTGAAAAAATAAACGCCGAAAACGCGCCGAAAGATTTCTCTTCATTATTCAACGGTGTATATATGAAAGGAGGCGTTTTAGAGTTAATATTTATCTATTTGATCAAAATTTTAAAAGCGCGCGCTTTTTGGCCGGGATTTAGTTCTGGTTCGTGTTCGGTGCAAATTAGAATTTTTGTCATTGAGAGATTGTATTTATTTGATTGGTTTTTAATTTGCATCTGCCTTTTTAAATATTCTTAAATATACGATGTTAAAGAGTTTCTATCGTATTTTTGTACTGAAATAAAATACTGATTTTCAAATTAGGATATGAATTTGTCATGTAATACAATATGCGAAGTTTACTAAAATAATATATATAATAAGTCATTATCTACAATAATAGTGATCTTATAGCCGATTTGAACCCAAAACAAATGGATAGCAAATAACCGTATACATAATAATATATGGACATGGGGGTAGGTTTAGGGACTAAATCGATTAGTTATTAACACATGCGTATTTGTATGAATGAATTGTGAAAACAATTCATACAGCTAGTTGTGATAGATATTAAACAATGAAACATCATGATAATGTATTATTGAATAGTTTTTTCATCAATACTATTGAAAATATAATTAAATCGGTGAACTGTATTATTTAAACTGGACTACAGTTTCGTTTAGAACCTCGGTAGCATTTGAAAACCTTTCTAGGTCATAAAAATAACTAAGATTGAAAATAGATATATTTCAAAATAATAAAAAATAATGCGAACGAAAGAATTATTACCACCCAAATTTTGAATATCTATCGAGTAATACGTTCACATGAATTATTGTCAGACAACAGACGTTATGTCAATCCACTTTCATATTAATAACTCAATTTAGAAGGATTTTTTGGCTCAGCAGTCAAAAAAAATATCTTTTTAAAAATAGAAATATATTTTCAAACAAAATTAAACTTCTGAATAAAACAATCGAATATAAAACAAACCGGTTATACCTTATCGCCAATACGCATACAACTCCCATCACAATCATTACTCCGACGCGTCATTTCTTCCAACCCCCCCCACTGACCCCGACACAAAAACACCTATTATAATTTTTTCAAACGACTTACCACCATTTTCTGTTTGTGGCAGCGGGCCGAGGCTCTCTTCTTCCGTTTCCTGTCCGCGGATCAGCTGACTTTGTCGTCCATGTCCGTTTTCAGCGCGCGCCGTCCTCCTTCGCCGCTGATGTTGCCGACACTGGTATTTTCGCGGGCGCGGTCTGGGCCCCCAGGGGGCGGCGGCTGCCGGCGCAGGCCTTTGCCCCGCGCCCGCCCATGGGGCGCATCGTAGCGCTCTATGTGGACGGGGGCGCCGACGGGCGCTTGATCGAAGGCTCGCTTAAAATTCTGCAATTGAATTTCAAAATTTGAAACTGTGGATGTATCGTTGTGAATTTCGATTGGTTCAATTTGTGGTAGGGTAACGATATTAATAGTAGACCATGGATAATGAAACAATCTTTGTGTTATCATTGATTGAAGCCGAGTCCGATTGCCACATATGTGACATGATGAAACAACGGGTGACATGAATGATTAAAATTTAGGATATCGAAAACTGAAGGGTCAAATGTTGTGCTGGATAAGTGAGAAGTGGTTTAAAAACAGTATTTACAATTTAGGTAATCTGTAGTGTCTCAACCCGCACCCAATTATATTAGCGACATTTAGACGTGTTTAGGTTCAATTCAATCAGGTATTCAGATCGAAGTTGTTTTATAATTGTCACTATATTGACATGGTGCAGGGCATAGTCGCTCCCAGGTGCACCCACATAAACACTGTTTTTAAGCTAATTGCCACCTTTACCGGACCATATACCTGTAGTTGACTATCCCTTATAAAAACGTTAAAATCAAGAGTTTTTTAATGTCGTAATCTTTCGGAAAGGATGCGATAGATAAACTTTAATACACAGTTTATCGATTGCACCCTTTCTGAAAGATTATCGTCTTTAAAAACCTTGATTTATGCGTTTTTTTGAAAGATGGTCAATTACAGGTCTATAGTTCACCACTGGTGTCGTTACCTTATTAAGTGGGTGATTTTGAAATCGATATTTTAAGCGACTCGGGCGACAATATTTCGTACAAACCATCAGTTATTCAAATTGCCGATACTGAGACCGTGAATTAATGTTAGAAAATCTCATAGCTCTAATTCACTGATTGCGTGTTATTTTTTCATGGATTATTTTTCTTTAAAAAAAGCCTTTAAAGAAACTGATAAGTTATGAAATTTTTAAATTCTGTAACTTAGAATAACGATATTTTTGCTTTAACATACCATTATTCAAGTCAAGATTTTCGTAATATATGTAAGTTGATTTTTTTTCGATCTCCGTCCTAGATTTGGACTCATTAACAAAGTTCGAAAGTTTTTTTTTTTCTAGATCAGATAAACGTAAGAATAATTGGTCGTTTCCAAACTTTCGAGTGTTCCAACTATAAATACGAACCATTAAACTATCGCGCTACACGAATAGCAAATAATTCAATAATCACTCAATCCGACGTTTTTAAAGAAACCAAAAAAACACGCAAGTGAATAAAAAATCAATAAAAAAAGAATGCAACAGTAGTTATCAACGTCAACCGAAGCAATTTATGCTCAACGTACTGAAAGAATTATCGTTTGCATTCGGGCGCGCCAACGTCGAGTATCACAACGATAAAGATAGATATTCAAATGAGGCTCGGCGTCGACTTTCCACGGAAGTTTCCGATACCACGGGGCTAATTGAAAGGTTGTTCTTTTTTCACCAAATTGGACGTTAATCAACGTCAAATGATCCGATGCGATCATCGTTCCACAGCGAATTATTCACCGCGCTTATTGAAAGCGGTGTGAAATTGGACAACGTTAAGTCTGCCTCAATCAACGTGAAAGCGTTTTCCACGAGGAAAACCGCGAAAAAATATTTTCTCCTTCACTCCTTTTGAAGTGTGACAGATGTCTGAGAAAATTTGCGTGATGAAATTTTTTTTGCCAGGCCAAAGCGTAAAAAATATATCTTCGCTTCGGCAAAATTAATCCAGTGAAAAATATTGTATAAGCAATCCATTAGAGCGTGCCGGATATAAACAATTTTTTTAAACAAAATCGTGAATTTTAACCGTAAAAGGTTATCGGGTAAGAATTAAAAACTGTGTACTTAGCTGAGAAGCGAAGATATATTTTTTTTGTTAAATACTTATTTTTCAACAGTTTGTTTTAGAAAAGAAAGAAGGAATCGTTAAATGCGGTCGAGTACACTTTTTATCTCGTTCTATCGACCTGCCATAAATTTTTAATGACGAGAAGAATATTTTTTTCACATCAAGCAGATTTTCTTATATATTTTTATGTCAAATGAAAATTTTTGCAATTATATTAAAGCGTCGCCGGTTTCCGGCAACGATAATAAAAGATAAGAGTTCTTTAATTCGCCCACAGTGAGAACGTAATAAAAATAAAACGTTCTTTCTGAACAGCGGTTTCAGAGAAAATCTTCAGAAAATGAGTTATATTATAAAAAAAATCAAATGGCAGACGGATTTTCGTTAATTTATACTAAAAGCCACGTGCAAACAAAATATTTATACATCACATTTGACGTCAACAAGTCAAAGAACAATTTCATAACATATCGCGCGTTAAAATTCTACGACACACTTCAAATATTTCAAAGCTACAAATACCCATTTAATAAAATGATAATACAATTTCCTACACTATTTCTGTTTCGTATGAAACTATAATTTTCTCAATAGAACCGCACGACACCGAAACAATAAAGATCTAAGAGGAAAATTAGCGCCGGGACGGTTTTCACGCGCGCCCGGCACAGCACCGCCCCGCGAACAATAAAAAAGTTTTTTCAGCTGAAAAAGAATAGAAAAACTATTTTCGGTGGTACGGTGCCTCCTTTCGAGCGATTCCAAGTCGAAACTCAATTTCCTGCAGGTATTATCGTCGCAAATCGCGGTCACGTTCTCGTCGACGACACCAATATGTTCTTAGGCTGGCAATCGGGCACGAAACTTTTAATTAAAACTCACCTATGCCGATACTGTGTATTTAGGTGAGTGGAAAGTTTAACGGAACTGTCAGTCTTGTTCGATTATCGAAATCGCAACTGCTTTTGTGTAATAGCGTACTCGAAGTACCTTCGAGAATATAGAACCGCGCCAGGTAAACTTCAGAGAAAATGTCATTAATATCATAATTTTAAATGAATATTATAATATAAATTAATTAAGAAAATTAATTTCAAATATTAACAAGATTATATTGATTCAATCATTTACATAAAAATCTAATTAAATATATGAAAATTCATTAAAAAATGGATATTAAGTATACTACTTATAGGTCAACCTTCCAAATAATAATCTGTAGCGATAAACCTCTGTTTGTCCAAACTTTGCCCAACAAGCAGCCGTCGAAGGGTGTTTCCGTGTCCAAAACGGTCCACCCCGAGATTCAGCATAAATTAGCATGATTTAAACTCTAAAACTTGTCAACGAACGGGGCGAAAACGATTTTCGAATAGCGGACTTTTTCAATTTATTCCTCCCGCACAAAAACCTTTTAGTTGAATCACTATCGAGGCGCGAGCTTTCAATACGCCAACGTTCAACAAAGTACCGAATCTTGTATGTGTGAATATATAAAATGGCCGGTTGAATTTCTCAAATCTTGAGAAGTTTCAAAATGGAAGTTTATGTACAGATAATCCTGAAAAGAGGGGAATAACGAAACACTCAACGACATTCCCAACCCTTTTGTTACGATCGGCGTTTGCCCCTAAAATTACATAAGGAATCCGATACAACAACAGGTTTCACCCTCAAAATATGAAACATTTACATATCTGAAAAAAGTATACCTCAATCCTTTGGGACCCGAATACGGCTCTAGACAAAAAAAAACCCACCGTTTATTCAAACGTGAATTAATAAATACTCCGAGAATGAATGCGATATCGAATTGTTTGCGGCATTGAGTCGTTTAAGGTAAAAATATGAATGGCATGTTTGTTTTGTTCACTCATTTATGACGCGTTAAACGTGACGAGGGGCCATTTTACATGTGGCGTAATTGAGTTCGCGTTTCGTTTTATCGCGGATTAACCCCTTCACCGTTGAACCTCTGCTAACGTATATTTTCTAATTTTGTTTATTTACATTTTACATCATAAGTACACACAACGAAATCCGACCATTGAGTTTAACTGCGCTGTAAAATTACGCCGGAAAATCGATCGAGTCCCGAACGGACGTGATAGACGTAGATTGAGTAGTTCAACTACAAATTGCTATATTTCGCTTCGCCCTGTTATTATTTCAGGGTATAAATAGACGTTCTTTGTTGACGTTTTTCCAAGTCCTCACTTTCCTGTGAGATCACTCCGAATTATCGGAGTCACGGCGCGGAAGCCGTGGATGAGGCTGAAGTGGGACAGGAGCCCTCGAAACGAGGATTTTCCCCGAATCAGCGGTTATTCTTCACTTTGCCCTCGATGGGAGACTTTCTTGCGTATAACAAGGTTCCCTGTCACGATCCGATCAACTTTTGCGTGTTGTTTTGCTGGAAAATCGATTGTTGTTTTGCTGGAAAATCGATTGTTGTTTCGGGGTTTTCTGTGGCACGTCAGAGACACTTCGGCGTTCGTATCCGCTGATTCGACAATACAAGTCAGCTCGTCTCACAAAACTGAAAACTTTTCATATGTACGCGTAGATGTTTTGTCAAATGTCAATTACAAGTTTGTACAAAATTGTGTTTAGAATGTTATCAATTTAATAAAAAATTATAATTTGAACATTAATAGTCGATTATGAAATATGATATATTGTTTTTCATCAATCATTTTAATATAAACAATGTGATTAGTGTATTTATATAATATGATTGTAACATTGAACTGATTAATCAAAAAAAAAAATTCTTTCAGTATCCGTTGTATAATTGCTCTTCGGTTTCGTTTTCGTGTCCTAATTTTGAAAATCAATCAGATATCTGCATGTTTGAGACATCGATTGCAAGGGTTTTTAAATAGACATGTTTTTAAAAATGATTGAAAAGAAATATAAAAAATATTCTAATCCCGCTTTACTTCAGTAACTTTATGATAATAATGTATTTCTAATAGTTTTTGGTCGATATCGATTTTTGTATTCTTATTTAAGGATTAAATACATAGTTTAATAATTAAAAAATAAGATTCGTCTCCCATATATTATGTTTGAAAATTATTGCGATCGGACGCTGCATTCCTTGCGGCGGTTCGTTCGGCTCGCGGCGTCGGGGAACCCGTCGATCCTGATGGCGTTGTGGGCGCCGGTGGAGCTCACGACACCGGTCGGCGACGAGCTGCGGTCCCTAGGTGAGGCCTTCGTGGGCCGGCATGTGGTGCCGCGGTATCGGGGGTACATGCAGTCCCAGGCCCGTCGCCTGTTGGGCCTGAGCGGCGGTGGTCACGGCCAGCGGGGTGGTGGTGGCCGTGAGGAGTTGATCGCCGAGTTCGGGTACGACACCAAGTACGCCATGCATTGCGCCCGCCTCGGGTTCCAGTGTCTCGAGCTCCTCGGCACCGGTGGGCTGGAGCTGCCGATCCGGGGGGAGCCGGCCGCCTGGTTGCGCGCCGTCCGCTACGGCACGGTGAGCTTCGAGGACTGGTGGGAACGCTGCCTCGCGCTCGATGCCGAGCTCGAGGGGGTCGCCGGCGACGAGTCGATACGGCCGGTACCGGACCGGGCGCGGATCGACTCGTGGTGCATCGACGCTCACCGGAGGATGTGGGCCGAAGGGGATGGCCCGTGGCGTTGAGCCACGTATGGCCGTCTTCGTCGGCGATGCCCGAGCGCTCGGCGAGGGTCTCGATGAAGGCATCGTCGACCACCGTCCAACCGAGCTCGGCCGCGACGTGCTCTCCCGCCTGATGCATGGCGCCCGCCAGTACCCATTTCGGCGCCGGAAAAAGCCACAATCGACCCGGCAGCATTGGCCGCCACGCGATTACTTGACGTTCGCGTCCCGCTGCTGTTCCGTGTTGGAAAGTCGGGGTTTGAACACATCACTCATACTGGTGAGATCGACTTGTGTCTGACGGCGCACGAGCTTTACGCCCTGCGACACATCACCACTCCTGTTACCACAGCTGAGTTTGCCCAG
>JAOXNN020000044.1:1592050-1602228 GCA_028571205.2 Hydropsyche betteni | reverse complement strand
ATTTGAACATTAATAGTCGATTATGAAATATGATATATTGTTTTTCATCAATCATTTTAATATAAACAATGTGATTAATATAATATGATTGTAACATTGAACTAATTAATAAAAAAAAAAATTCTTTCAGTAACCGTTGTATAATTGTACTTCGGTTTTGTTTTCGTGTTTTATTTTGAAAATCAGTTAGATATCTACATGTTTGAGACATCGATTACAAGGGTTTTAAATAGACATGTTTTTAAAAATGCTTGAAAAGAAATATAAAAAATATTCTAATCCCGCTTTACTTCAGTAACTTTTTAATAACTAATAATGTATTTCTAATAGTTTTTAGTTGATATCGATTTTCGTTTTTTTATTTAAGGATTAAATACATAGTTTGAAAATTTAAAAATAAGATTTATCTCTCATATTATATTATATTTAGAAATTATTAGTGTGCAAGTTCGAGATTTTTATTTTTTTCTTAAAATCAAAAAATAATAATAACTCAAAACTTATGATACTTTGCACTAAGGTATGTATTGTTAAAAAATTTTCAAATAAAATGACCTAACCTCTTTAAGGCTTTAAGGAGACCTTTGTAACACTCTTTATAATGATAATGAATATGAAAAATCTCCGATTTAAATCGAACAATTTTATTTCTTATATTTTTTATAACAGAAACTTGAATGAAAATACATCTAAACCTTTTTTTCTTAAACTACAAATACAATATATACACAAAATTTTCCTATCTCGCACTACAAACAAATACACGAGCATTATTTCCAAACATTCAAACATAAGCCGACATCGCATAAAACACACACACACTCCCCCCCAAAAAAACCCCTAACAAAAGGACCGATCTCATCATAACCCTTCTCACAACCGAGACGCGCAAGACATCGATCGAACGATCCGAATAAATTACACACGTCGACTGCGAAAATCAAAAGTCATCCGGACGGGATTTGCATTATTTATGTTGCGAATTCGAACCGAGGCCCCATGGCGAAAGTTCGTACGACACTTCAGCGTTCTGAAATGTCAGGTTCACGGCGGGAGTGGATGGAAAAGCTTCGCAATGTATGTAGATGCGGCGCAAACAGACATCTGGGTTAAGGGGGTCTGGTTTCTTATTGTGTTCCGGACGACTATTCAAAAGACACTCAGTGACTCGTCTTGCCGTATTCATGGTGTTGTGTTATGGGAGTGTTGGGCGATCTGCGGAATGGTCGCGATTGTGGAGCCGGGTGACCTGATGGTTGTATTAGGGGCTCGGCAGTAAATAATGGTAAGAGTCAAAATTATAAAATTGAGTTTTTTTTTATTTACTACAAAAATTAGTACTTTTACTGCAGAAATAAGTAAATAATTCCACATTCTTTCAAAAGATGACAGTGCTATGTTGGGTTAACCCTAGTTTTGTTTGCATCTAAATGCATGTAAACTGTTTTTCTTAATATCTCCGAAAGAGACAAATGCCCCTTACGATTATTTACTGCTTAGCCCCTCATATAGGGTGCTTGGTAAGGACGGATTTGAAAAAAATTCATAGGGGGGGTTTTCCAGATTTTTTTTCATTTAATGGGAAATCTTCATAAATCTATAACAGTGGTCTATAATTTTTTTGAATGATATGCCGACAATTTTCCGATTTCCAAATAGTTCGTGGTTTTCAATAAAAAATCTGTTCGGTTTCAAAATAATTATTTGAATATTCTATAAAAAAATATTTTTAATTACGAAAAAATCTTTATGTACTTAATATCATTTAAACAGGGTGACTCAAAGTGTAGCAAAGTATGCTCTAGATCCGTCCTTGTCTGCTTGGTTTGTTTTTCTAATTGGAATTTTTTAAATGTTGTTAATGATGATTGTGTTTTATGAAAGGATTGTAATTTTTGAATAATATACATCGTGATATGTAGAAAGAAGATATAAAGAAAAAAATAAAAAGAAACCATGAAATGAAATAAGTTTCACAAATCAGACTCTAGACGTTTTCGTTGTGAAAATAACTCAAAGAATTTTCGGTTATAATTGATATAAGAAATATAAATATTCATCATAGTCAGTTGAAATAATAATATGAAATGAAGAATAAACCGTAATAATATCATAATGATAAAAAAAACTGTTTTTCAGTCTGAAAGAGTATTTCACCGAACAAAAATCATCTAAAATTCGAAGAAAAATTTGAACTCATTAATCACATTTGAAAAATTCTAATTTTTTACATCAAATTAATTTTTACAGTTAAAACTTTCTCTCATTAGAAACAACTTTAACCATTATCTGAATACTAAATTTTCATATTTCTATAAACTACGTATGATATTTAAATAAAACCATTACTTTTGAACTCGGGCATATAAAGAAAAACTTTAATTCTTATGATAATATTGATTAAACATTTTTTTCTCATTAGCCATTAAAAAAAATCAGTTTAAAAATATTATATTAGATCTACTATGAATCTGTATGAAATGTGATCGTACTGGAAATAAAAAAAGGAGATTCAGTTCGTGGTAATGAGCCGTTACGTTAAAGCAAACCGAAAGCTAATTCGGTATAACGCCTTCAATGAACTATAACGGATTCACGCTATATTAGTATTATACAGTTGTGCAATTAACCTAATTAAAACGTATATTTAGTCTGTGAAGCGTTTCAGCGATGGCTGATTTTGCTAAATTCTATTCTCAAAATGATAACATTCGAAAAACAAATGCCAAATGATATACATGTATACGTATTCGATCGGGAGTACGATTTTGTTAAATTAGCGTAAGAATCGTCAGATGTGATGTTTTGTGAGTCAATTCATGTGCAATTTTTTTTATACGGGTCTTAAGTTAAAATAATGACCTATTAAGCGAAAGGATCGACTCAATTATGGAACACAAAAGTTTATTTGCGACAGAAAAAAAGCTCATATGGGAAGATTTCCGTTGCTTTGTTAGAATTTTGATTGGAATTCTACATGGTTTTGTTGATTTTCGGTTCATTAATTTATTTCTATTATTATTGAATGAATTATAAACGTATTTTAGTATAATTTTCTGAATCGATCAATATTAATAAAAAAAAAAGTATTTCGAAACTTTTTATATAATATTTTGACTATAGAATATGTTTCGTACTATTTATGCAAATAATAACCTTATATTAGCTGCACATATTAACCCCACTCGATCCGTAGGGCAACTTTTGACAGTTCTGTAACTATTAACATATGATAACGAAAATTTTGTACATTCACATTCTTTTATATAAAGAAATATATATATTTTCAGTGACCTAAAAATAAATTTGTAAAACGAGTTATAATATTTAGATCCGATCACAAATATTCTATTTAATTTAGAACGATCGATGCCAAATGGACGCAAAATCAGTCAGTTGAAATAAAAACTGAAAATCGAAATCTTTAGACAAATGATCACCGTTATTAAAGCAAAATAAACAAAATCGCTCACAACGTTGGGAACAAAGCGCAAAATCGTTACGACGACAGCAACTTTTATCGCCGCAGACCACATTTCGAAATGTTGAACTTTCGCCTGCGCTTTTTCGAATTTCAAAAGCGTTCCATCATAAATAACACACACTATTAATATCACGGTACATACACACGGTCGACAATACATGAAATACGCGCGTCCGAAACAAAGAAACGAAATCGTTTTCCATTAGCGCGATTTGGCCGCGTCGCCATCCGTCCAATAAAATTAATACAGCCTCCGAATTATGGGGGTAGGTCGACGACTGCCCTATCAGCTACCCTTCTTTCTTGTGCCATCCTCGTGTTATCTGGTCTCCATCCACCCCGTCGCCAGGATGCCATCCATCGTCCTGCGAGGCAACAATCTGACGATTTATCGCCGCCTTTATTTTACATCGGGTCGTTTCGACTCCATCCTAGTTTCGGGAGTGTTATAGTATTTGTACAGTTCATTCTAGATTATATAATAGGAAAAAAGCTAGTTTTTCCAAACGAACAATCTGGTATTGTATGATAGAATATTAAAAAAAATCTATCGAAAAAACGAACAATGCATTTCCAACAATAGGAAACGAAAAATTGCGATACGGTTTCAATACGAAGCGAGACTATGGAAAGAGAACAAATAACGTATAAATCGAGGGATCACTATATGTTCGAGAATGTAAAAGCTGCTTTGAACTTCCGTATCGGGCTTTTGTCTTGTCCGTTTGCCGTTGCTCCGTAGATTTTTATATTATGAGAGACCAACTTCATTTCGATGCTTTGAATTTTCCCCGATATTTTCATCGGTTCGCGTGTTCATGTTTATTGTTGTCGTATATCTGCACGATGTCGGAGATTCGGATTTATGGTTTATATGAGCGATCAATTACGAAATTATTTATTAAATATATAATAAAATAAAATTCCGATATGGATTTTCATGGTATATGTATTTAAGTTTCGCGTTAGTGTGAGATATTAATAGAAAATCGATCATTTCCATTACGGAAAAAATTGACATTTTTCCATAATGGTACTAAAAAAAGATATATTTATCCCGCAACGCTATTGCTCTTCAAAATTATGTGAAACGGAATTCTTTTGTCCATATTTCTTGTTTTTTCGCGTACTCCAACGAATAAAAGAAAACCCACAATAATTTATCGTAAGTAGGACGACATATTCAGAAGATACGAGAAAAACTTCAGAAAGCGGAAAATTGTTTTATGTAACGTTATAGAAAGTGAAGGTTCGTGTGAAACATATATTTCGTGACATTCGATCCCGCCTTTTTTAATTTCGAAATCGTAAATTATAATGTCACGAAGAGCGATTAAATAAGAAATCGAGGTGTTTTTCTCTCTTCAAAACAACATCAATACCTCGGAGGAGCGCAAAAAAATGTAAACTGATATTTTCACTAATAAAGACCTCGTTTTTGTGTCGGAAAGAAAACGTAAATATAATATGTAATATGATTCACTTAATAATGAAAACATGATGGCATCCACGAAAATAATAGACGGATCGAATTTCGAAAAGTCCATTAGCAAACAATGCAATGTATAAATGTAAATATTTCGTCAAATAATAATATAA
The DNA here is from genome assembly GCA_028571205.2 of Hydropsyche betteni. Taxonomy (NCBI): domain Eukaryota; kingdom Metazoa; phylum Arthropoda; class Insecta; order Trichoptera; family Hydropsychidae; genus Hydropsyche; species Hydropsyche betteni. The sequence continues at coordinate 1,597,145 of JAOXNN020000044.1, read as the reverse complement.
AATTTGATACATTATATAATTTTTATCAACGCTCAACAAAAAAGTCGTAAAAGCTCACGTGCAGATTTAAGCATACCTTGAAACCGCTGAACGCGCGAAAAATGACAAACTGCACTTTGTTCCGCAAAATCCTTCACAATACACGCCAGCTAAAAAGCACCGGAATTAAATTAAGCTACAAACTAGTTTCCCGACACGAACTTCACGAGCGAAAAAATATCGGCAAAATGCCCTCGGTTGACAAATTTTTAAAAGTTACCATCCACCGGCGACAAAGGTGGCAACAGGCTTTCACAAGCAACCCCATAAATCATTTCGCCCCAAGCAGCCTGCAAGGAGCAACAATTCTCCGGCTAACACCGTGCCGGAGACAAACGGCACACGTGCGAATGGATACACGTGGCGTAGGACCGTTCTTCGGAAATTGCGAAAATTCGAACGGCGGGAAAATTTAGAGCGCGAGGTGAGAATTTTCCCTGGGAACAATTCGCATTCGGCGAATTTTATTATAATAATGGGCGTAATTGGAGTCTGGCGACATAAATTTCTGTATACGGGGATGAGTTTAATAGTGTTCAAAGTACTTTATTGCATTTTCCTTTGTTCGTTCCCTGTAAAGCGACTCGCGTAACTAACCGACTTTGTGTCATCACAATTTAACCCTGTCGTCGCTAAGGTGAATGCTTGAAATGTTTTAAACATTTCTTAAATTTATACTCGACTTTTTCATCGTGAAACAGCTTCAATTTCATCCAATAATGCATTCAAATGGAATATAATAACCATTCTGTCGATACGAATGAATATGACAAAAAAAATAAAACTATTGATGAAATCGAATTAATCATTATATGAGATAATGCACCAGTGGTTGACCACTTCTCAAAAATACTTAAAAAATAAGGTTTTTAAGGACAATAATAAACAACTAGTCTATCGCGCTTTTTTCGAAACATGTATCGCCTTTAAAAATTTTAATTTTTACGTTTTTCTGAGAAGTGGTCAATTACCTGTACATAGTAAACTACTAATGTCGTTACCTTATATTGAATTTTTCATAATTTTTATTTGTTTTAAATTTAAGCATGTAATCGAAAATCGAATATCCTGAATATAATATTATGTTACATTTACTACGAAAAATAAACGATTTTTTTTTTAATTTCATATTCTTCATACTCATTCTTCCATTAATAAAAAATTCGAGCAGTTTGGTTCCTTATAAAACAGAAAATATCAAACAGCATTTCAGTATTTTTATTACCAATGTACAAGAGCACCGGGCATATATTTTTTATACTTTTCTAAGACCAGATTGTATCAAATCTCGCAAAATCCATCTCAAAGAACACGAAAAACATGAATTATACATCCGTAGCGAATTTTAAATAATCGGGTCAAGGAGGACGAAAGGAAGGTGTCGCCTTTGAATCCTCGCCAATTTCTTTGCGCTAATACCCGAAAAGGTTCGATTTTGTGTGTCTTTGCGCGTGTGTTATTACATTTTTCCTGAAAAACCACCATAAGAGGATAATGATTGAAATTGATTGATCGCTTGCGCTGTGACGGGTTGGAGCATAAGTCGAAAGTAAGATATGATGTTATTAGAATTACTCGTGAGTACTACCTGTCGGATATATTGTTCCGAGTTTTAGTTTGGAAAATTTTTCTTGTCAAACAAAGGAAAATCGTTTTTTCTGCGTATGTGTTATTTATAAAGTGCTTTTGTGGGCTCGCATTTTCGTCGGACGAACGATTTTATATAAAACGTAGGGGAATAGAAAGGCGATGAACCGTCGCTCATTATTAATTCATGAAATTTATTTATATATATAAATTTCTAACCTTGTTAGTAGTTTGTTTTGCGTTTCAGAATCACTTGCAAACATATTCTCTATATAAAGCATCAATAAAATAAGAGGTACGATATTGATATCATTCATTTTTAAAAGAAAATTTCAAAGTACCTCTTTGAGTTTAGAACATTTGACACGAATTTTAGAATTCTATATTTAAAATTTCAATCTGGAAAACCTCATCTAAACAAACACGATATACAAACATCTAAAAAGCTTTGATGTGAACTTAACGACGGCTCATTATTACATTTATTCCAAAACAATATATGATATCAACATGAAAAAGTCATAATTAGTTTTCCAACAGACTTCACTCATATTCAAAATACAAAAGTTTTAAAATACAAACTACAAAAGTACATCATTACGCAAATTATTTCGATATTCAAACGAGGCCTAAAACCGATTGAAAACGTCCATAAATTATAAGTGAAGGGTCATAGAACGAGTGCGTGACGAAGCAAGCACATATATCATAAGGGAGTGTGCATTTTGTACGCGCCCCCGTAAAATGATTCACGGGGGCGTAGCGCCCACATCGACAAGGGTTTTACATATTTTCGAATCATACACTGACCTCGATAGATTATTTTCGACAGCGTATCACTTTATATATAAACTCACATTTTCGCACGGATCCGAACGAAACAGCGAATCTGCAATCGACTTTCGCACGTTTTTCCCGCGCAAAATCCCATATGTATTACTACACAGTTATGGAAATCGGGCAAATTTCCTGCCAAGCGTGCGACTAATGCACTCATGTGCAATATTCGCGAATGCAATTCGCGATGCGAAACGTTTCCGACAGACGAGCAGATTTCGTTTTAAACTGATTAAATGCCGGTTCGGCTCGGGACCGTATTAAGCGAAATTTAATGCCTCTTTCAGCCCGATCGAATCCGATTTCCTTATTTAATTAATGAAAACTTCGCCATGGAGAGCCGAAAATTTATAAAATATTTACGATGTTCGATTGTGAGCCGGATTTAAGCCGCTTTGTTCATAATTAAGTTTGCGAATTTTATAATTAAGCGAATGATATAAAATTCGTTGATCTCACATCAAACAACTATTAAATCTAAGGCGTTGTTAATATAACGACATTCGGAATAAATTAATTCCGAAATATCGAAATCGAAAAGCAATTCGCAAACATCACATTTCCAAACGTAGACGCGATATTTTTAGTGTTATCGAAAAAAAACCCATTCGGATCGGAAATAAAATTGAATCGACGAATTCGAATTTTAGTCATACGCCGAAAGCGATCCGAAAAGTGTACGTTCATCAAATCGTATACACAAAAATATGATTTCGAAACGGGTCCGTCTCCGAATCGGAAAAGCGTGGACAAACGTTGTGAGCGCTTTTCCATGTTTTCAATTAACGTCGCTCCGTTTCGTATTAAACAAAACGTCGTGTGTTCGTTTCCAGAGAATAAAAACGGTCTTGGCTTAGATTTGATTTCGTTGTCGATGTTGCGCAAAGAGACCGCGTTGTCGAGTCAGTAACTTGTTGAATCGGCTTACGAAAATATCACGGTTAATTATGCTGGTTCAGTATTCTCACTAGATGTACAAATATTACAAATCGATTTAATTAACAATCAACGATAACAATACTCGTGTGAATTCGATAGAAAAAAGTTTCAAAGGTGAAACATCAAAAGAATCAAAATAAAAACTGTATATTTTAAAATGGCAATCTGACACCTTTCAAATCGCACGAGAATACTTCGACACGATCGATCATCGAAAAGTCTCCGATAGAAATAGACACATAAACAAAAGCTCAAACGAACCATCCGTTAATTATGCACGCCAGATACCGTACAGTTAAATTTAACCCCGAAATCTATATACAGCACAAACGTATTCTCAAAATTATTATTTCACGTTAAACCCACTATAAAAATTTACACGACATATATATACATATATACAAAAGCAAAACCTCCACCGCCAACCTTCGAACCGCCCATCGGCGATAAACGCCACAGCATCGAAGTCGCCGAATGGCGCGCCTCGGACGAAAAAACGCGCGAATCCGAACCGAGCGAACTGTCAAACGTCAGTTGGGCGCCCTGCGTGTATTTATTTTTGCATGCGGTTGGTACTCACTGTGCGGTGCGTGCGGTGCGTCGTGGCGGGCGTGCCGGCGTCGAGTGGCGGGCTGGGGCGCGGGCGCGGGGGCCGGGGCGGCGCCTGCGCCCCTCGCGCTATCGACGCCGGGGGCCCGGGGGCCCGCCACTCAATGGAAGGCTCCGGACACGCGCGCGGCCGACCTCAATGGGGGAGACACGCACGCGCCCCCATGCGCGCCCTGGCCAAATGTAAACGTCAAACGGCGTCTGGAAGCACGTGTGGATTTTTTTTTGTATTTTTTAGGGATGTGGATTCGTTAAAAAAAAGACGACTTCGTTTAAAAATTTGGTGTTAAGACAACGGACGGACGCCAAAGTATCGCTCGAAAACCAACAGTTTGTGATTTAAAATGAGTATCGCAACCGCTCGATAGATGGACAGATCGTTTTCGCGTATATATCTCAGTGGTTACGATACGTGATTACGAACCAGGCGATTAAGGAAAAAGGAAAATTAAGGAATCGTCAAATGTCTATTGAAGTTACAGATTTTATTCGCGTCCATCAGTAATGTATAACCTCAAATGTCAAAGTTTCGCGAAATAAGGTGTTTGTTTATGATGTGTTGATGTACACGTGACTATCTCATTGATGACAGATCGTAACTCGCGTGTAAAATATACAAAAATTATGCAGAATGGACGCAATCCCTTCGGACCATTCTCAACGACATATGTAAAGGTAAATAGAAAAAGTGATTCCACTTAGGGTTGCCAACATTTTTTTCGGCGAAATATAGTGTTTTATGAAAAGTGCACTATTCAGAAGTCGAATTCATGGGGGGGGTTAAATTTTTGAATTTTCCTACTTAATTTTATTTTACTTTTTTTTTAGCAAAACTTAAATACTTTCAACCGCTGCAGTTGTCTCTTTCACTGGAAAATGTATGTAGTAAAATGAAAAATATGTTTTTTGGGTTTCGGTGCCGAAAATATATAGTGTTATTGCGTCCTATATATTTTTTATATAGTTTATAGGGCACCGACTAAAAATATAGGTCATACCCTATAAAACAGTGCTCCGCAACCTTTTTTCACTTACGGCACACCAAAGGTCTTCTTAGAATTCTGCGGCACACCAAATATTTTCG
>JAOXNN020000044.1:1579664-1590622 GCA_028571205.2 Hydropsyche betteni | reverse complement strand
TTTAATTTTAACTAAGCAATCGCGAAGGTCCTGCTTTCCAGGGGGCATAAAAAAGGGTCGACAATGATGATGATGATATATATATATATTCTTTAATTTAATGAATCTTCACTTTGACCTCGTATAACACAGTTACATAGTTCCAATTCAACTCAAACACGTTAATTTACAAATTTTTTTTTCCAAAACCGTATTTTATATAACATGTATAAAAATAGATCACAATTCATCAACTGTATTATATCAAAATATTGTTATATAAAATCATTTTATACGAGGCCTGAGTGTATCTGAAAAATATTCGTGTTGATCCTAAAAATTTTAGAGGTAGATAATGAAAGTCAATATTATTTTTTATTAAAACTTATAATGTATTAAATAAATGATGGTACATATTCAACATAGTCTTAATTCAGGCTCATTACAAGCACAATTTCACCAAATGAATTGAATGTCATAGATCATAGTAGTACCATCCAACTCGCATTAAAAAAATGGCATACTAATAACAAATATTTACAAATATTTTGTAAAAAGAGCTCATTAATAATAAATCATAAAATTATATTTTAACCAAAATGCGACATCAAGTTACTTACGTTATTTTAATATAATTTTACATATAATCCATAAAAGATTTTCTTGAGATAAATCAAATTAATGTCATTTTATACATATATGTATTATAAATACACAGTAAAATGAGGAATCTTTGAAATCAAATAGAAACTTCGTTACGTGTGAAGCATTTAATAAGCTTCTACCTCAAGCATATTTTTATTTATTATATATTAAAAATTGAGGTCAATTCTTAATGCATATCTCAACCCAAATTATATATACAATTTAATTATCCAAAGAGAATAAATTATAGACATAATCTCAAATAAATAAAACTCATGATTACATGAAATTTCCATTGAAAGTGAAATTATATTATAAAAAATCGAAATTTATTATAATCAATGACCCATTATAAAAATTCAATCAAGAAATATTCAAAATTTGAATAAATATAACCATTGGAATATATTTGTTCAAATATAACCTGAAAAAAATATATTTCACTAAAGAAATATTATATTTTAAGTTATAAAGGAATATTTTCTCTACATTTTCATTGAAAAAATGTTTATAAAGCATCAACTACATAACATCTACGAATATTATTTTATTATCATTTTTAAATATTTTATACATATATAAATCTTAGATCAACAGTATCTCTTATAAATAGCTACATCGACTATCTGTAATAAAACAATGCATCTTCATACTAATAGACATCTGAAAGACACACTACTTGATCTCGAAATTCACATAAGGTTTACATACATTTTGAAATAATTACTTATTTATAATCTCATTGGCAAAAGTCAATGTAAACAAAAACAAAATATCAAAGGCAAGATAATAAATAACTCACAGAAAAATATCTGCCAAATTCATAAATACAAAAAATAAATATGAGAAACATTTATATATCAAAACTTACAAAAAAAAACACTTAAAAAAATTGGAAAATAATTAAATATTCTATTTACAAGAAGTGTGTCTCTTCAATGACAGATTTCCACAATGGCGATAATGAGAATGTGCATTATTTCAATATTTTGGAATAATCTCTCACAATGCAAACTGCAATTCAAGGATTTATTATTTATTTTAATGGAATTTATTTTTGTGAAATTGCAATATATTATAATTGATTTAATTTTGAACAAATTCTTTCAATATAAAAATCATCAACTAATGTTCACATTTGAAATTTACGTTTCCAATATTGTTTAAAAAATTTATTGTTTGGATATTATTGAACTACATCAATATCTTAAAAATGTTTTATTAAGTTTATGGAAGAACTTTTATTAGTATAAATTTGTTATGAATATTACATAAAAATTAATAATACCATAAAAATTTATGCATTAGTGTAAATGAGATTATAAAAATCAAAGAAATGCAAATGGCTAAAAACATTCTGGAATTTTTTCATTATAATAAATGCATTTTTCATTAAAATGCAACACTAAATCAAGACATCAGAATAATTTTAAAGATTTACTATAAATTCTATTGAAGTGTGAACTTTCATAAAAATCTTCTTATTAAAATCTAAATATATGAGACCATGCCCGCCTTGCCGCTTTCTAAATGTTATATGTACTAGTTTTTTTTTTCTTCTAAAATTATTAATAGTTGTGCACTTTTCATAGCGAATTCATACATTTAAGTGTCACTAAATTAAGTTCAAAATAACACACGCACACACAAACGAAAATATTATTACAATTGTATGTACTATAAGTTGCAATAATGGCAAATAATCAACACTTAAGGCATTGTATGATTTCACAATTAATTTTTTTTTATAGTAATTATGTCAACATCTTTACAGATAGATAAGAACAAAAATAATCAGATTAAAACATAAAATTTAAATAGAGTTCAATATCTCCATTAAAAATAAAAACAGATTCAAAATGAGATATATGGTTAGTGGGTGATATACATCTAATACTTTGTAACTGAAAACTAGACTACATTTTCTGAATACAAATTAAAGCTATATAAAAGACAGTATTTATTAGAAATGTAAAATCACCCTGTGTCACTCATATAACCATTAAATATCATAAAATATCAGATTTTGTAAAATTCTAATAAAAATTTACTACTTATGTAAAGTAACTGTATTACAGATATAAACTATCTGTTAGAATATGTCCGAAAAGTAAAAAATGTAACAAATTCGGTGGGATTGGAAAAATACGTACATCATTAAATTTATATGAATTAAGTGTATCAGAATGTTACCTCACGTAAAAATACTTTATCATATGTAAACCTACAAAAACAAAATTTAATACTATGAACTCGTTTTCATTTAACTATCAAATTTATTATTAATACTATCAAAGATAATAGGTATTTTGAAGTTAAACTGAAAACGAAAAAATTAAGTGGAAAATGACAACGTAAAATTAATTTACGTTCTTGCTTTGGTAAACAAATTTTATTCAAAATCATAACATTCATGATATGTATTTAGCTTCTGTGATAGCATGACAAAGATGAAATTCAAACAGAATTGACTATTTCAATCCCGCTTACAACTTTTTATATTATATACTCTTCACAGAAATACCAATGTTTGCTGATGTGCCAAAAATAAATAAAAATAAAAAAATCAACAGAATTGCACAATAAAAAAGTAATCACAGTAAATAAAAACAATACATAACTATATAAATACAAAGAATACTTCAATATTTCAATACTTCAATCGTATAAAAATGAGATTCAAAAATCATACAAAATATTTTTATAAACAAAGAATCCATAAGCTCAGATTCTCTATATAAGATATGGCATTAAATGTTATCTAAGTTACTTACATTAAAAAGTCCATATTAGTTTTGGCTTTAAACATTAATAATATTAATTATACACAATAACATACACCTGTAATATGCATCAATAAAAACATGTATACGACTGCTAATTACTAATGTATAATGTAATAATAGACTTGATAATATCAACACCGCATAGGTTTTCTCATAATACAGGTATATTCCACAACACAATCTAAACACATTTGTAAAAGACTATATCACACATTAATAACACATAATTAAATTAAAATTTACAGATACTCAATTTGAAATTAAAAAAAAGTTATTTCAAATAATAATCAGATAATGGATGACAAAAGTGGCCTGTATTTAGAGAAATGACAAGTCAAAAATTAAAATCCTCAAACTCTGTCATAATGTTTCAGATGAATAGATGCCAATAATGTTATAAATTAATTATAAATTTTGCATGTTAGTATATTAATATTATTGATGTTGAACATTAGATCTTACAAATAATACAAAAACAAATTCTGTTTTACAAATTACAAGTGACAAAAAGATTAATAGTTACGAAATAGATCATTATACTGACATATGCCAGAGTATAATAGTTTTGGAGAAAATCTATATAAAATGAATTTGAAAAATAATTTTGAATACAAATATGTATGTACACAATCTCCCTGTATCCTTCCATTTGTTGGATTATGAAATAATGATTTTCCTTATTCAATTTGATTAATTACCTTCGATGTCTCAATATCCAAAATAATACTAGTTTCAATTTCACAATGGGAAAAAAGTCAAGTCAAAATAAAATAAACTCTCAAAGTTTCCGACTAAAATTAAACAAAAATAAATACAATCTATGAAATATTTGAACACAAATTAAAACATTACCCCATTTTTGTTTAGATTCATTAATTTGAAGTAGTAAGAGTTCGTTATTGATTCTATAATAACAAATTCATTTCTTATTCTTGAGAGACACATACATGGGATCTTTTTTATTCGATTTATTATCAATTGCATTAGTTATTATATTATCATCTATGGTCACAGATTTTTTTCTTTCTTTCGATGGAACGTGGCCTCCCCCTCTGAATGATGAATTCAACAACAAAGGCAAATTTTTTCTCTCATTACCTTTGTTGACAGTTGCGTAAACGGGCGGCATATTTTTGTTGGTGTCACTCTCATGAATAACAAAGCTAGGAGGCAGACTACTGGGCGAAAGTTTAAGTTGGATACCTCCACTATTTAAAAGATGGTTATAATTGATGCGTTGTTGCAAAACGCAAGAATCTTCGTCTCATGTCTGCAACGCGGTATTAATTTCGCGATGAATCGTTGTCTAAAATCAAAAATTGTTGAGCGTCAAGATTTCGTAAAATGATAAATTGTAATAATTGTGTAAAAATACCAAATCATGCAACTGCTGTGCAAGTTGATTGTTCAATGTGAGCAATACTTGTTTTTGACCTTCTTGAGCAGTTAAAGCAAGATCCAATTGGCTTTGAGCCATTTTCAATTGTTGAGACAGTTCTGCGTTTTCTTTTTGGATATTCTGTTCACACAAAGATAGCAATCAATACTTGTTTAAATATTTATTTAAAAAAAAAAAGCTTCACACACCGATACATCAGGATGTTTTTTGCTGTGAGATAATTCATCGTTTTTAGAAGACAGTTCGACTTCCAAATCTTCAACCCTATGTCTCAATATGGCAATCTCTTTTCTGAGCTCGTCAGCAATCTCACCACCACCTACACACAATTTGGATACATCTACAAAATATTTAATGCGTTTTCATATTTTACACAGTATAAAAGACTAACCTTTGGAATTTTCTAAATCCTGATGATACCGAGCTTTGACTCTGGCATTCTCTTCTTTATAACTGTGCAATTGTCTTTTCCATTCGTCCACGTTAGCAGTGGACTCTTGCAGAGCACTAGTCAACCTCAAATTGTTCGTCTTCAACGTGGCCAACTCGATTTCCCACTTCTTTGCATTAGCGGAACTAAATAAAAAAATATTAGAATTATCAATAACAATTCAAAAATATTTGGTATAAAATTTCTGTTTTCTATTTGAATTTATCCAGTAATTTATAAATCAACATAATCAGTGGCGAATTTACTTCGCTATGGACTCGGGGTGTAAAAAATTTTGGAGGCCCTTGTACAGTATGCAATTGTTTATAATAAATTTATCTCATTGGAGCAGATTTACAGACTACTTTGATGCCTGATCAAATAAATACGCAGTCATAGATCAGGATCGAGTTGGTTTCTCTTCATCCACTCCGTCAGCACACGGAAGAAAGCCTTCTTGTTGGTAGCAATATGGTAAAATTCCTCCAAAAACTCAATCCAGCTGAGTTATCTCCCTGCGTAAACCAACTCCAGTATCCCCTCCAGTGACCGTAGGCAAGGCATAGGCACCTGATCAATATTCAGACTCTGCCTCTCCAGAACTGACGTCCCATTCGAAATAATGTAAAACAGCGAATGCAAATACTTGGTTTCGTTTATCTCGATCTTCTCCTTCTTGTTGGGCTGTTTCGGCTTATTCTGAATCCCACATCTGTAGTTGGGATCCACTTCCAACTTCTTGAAGCGCTGCTACGCCAATACTCTACTCACTGGGTTGATGGTAGGTTTGAATTTATAGGTTTCATTGCGGAGCTCCTCATCCAGGATCTTCTCTATCATGCGCTTAGCCTACTGCTTCTTACTGTCTAAATACAGATGCTCGTAAACATTTATTTACCGCCATCGAGCACTAGACTTGTTGCTCTGAGGGTCTATCCTAATGGGTGGCTCCTTCTGTATAAACTTGGGCTGCTTTTGGATATTGGTGGTACTCCTCGGTCTGGCAATATTCGGCGGTCTGTTCAATCTGTTATTCTCATTCTCGACTTCCTCGTAAGTTTTGGAGTTCAGGCTGGCCAGCTTCTTGAAGATCTACTCATGCTTCCCCGCCTTCTTTACCTCTGAGATGTCGCTCTAGACTAGAGAACTCCACCCTGGTGTTTATATTTTCTCAAATGTTAGGTTGGAGTTTTTCATAAGGCTATCCATCTTCTTGGAGTAGGACTCCATCATTGAGGCCTTCTTCTTTTACTAAATGGGAGAAAGTTTTAAGGCTGCACCTTCCTCCTAGTGAAGCTACTTTGAGACAACAAACTGTCTCATTAACTGTTATTATAAATTGATACTATTATAAATCCTCTGTGTTGAGATATTCTACCGATCAATAATAATTTGAGGAATGAAATTAGTGCTATTTTCATCTAACATCCAAGACTATTGCATTTCACCCCCAAATCCTCTCAGGTTATTATGCTATTAATTTTGTTAAATATTAGATGTGGGAAAGTACTTTTAAATAGTAATGTATTAACAGTGACCGCCAATAATTAATTGGATTATGTCAGAAACATCCTCCCCAATCGTTTAGTTCAGGAACATAGCCTGTGATTAATCTCTCACCGACTAGCAGATCAAGAAGTACCTTTAATGGGGTAAGCACGACATAGGAGCTGCCCTAAACTACTACTACAACAAAGTGGAAAAGAGCAAGGTCATTCAGGCTCCTAAGCCTCCCCCAAAGCAGAGCCTGGCAGAAGTAAAGCTAAAAGAAGGAGCGGAAAAGTAGAAGAAAACATCAGACTACATCAAGAATTTGAAAAAGGAGTACAGTCTACCACTCAAAGGTAAGCCTGCACAGAAAGCATAAAGCGATTAAAATTTGAATGAGTTTTAGGAGATCGATTATATCCCTGATGTTCTCAACCATATCAAGGAGGAGGAGAGGCAGAATGTTGAAATCGAGCATAGACACTCCAATAATTTCAAACCTGAGACTAAAAAGCAAAGTAAAGAGGTGCTCTTAAGCACATTCATCCAACCTGTGGATAAACAGAACAGTTAGAAGATGGAAGTTGAGGGCAATTCACAGCTAACCAGCCAATCACAACGATATAAGAGGGATATTCCCAACAACACCGATGTTAACATCGGTAACTTACTGATAAACTGCTTCGGAGTTGCTAAAAAGGCCTTGCCGGGTTGTGTAGCAGGGTCCCCAGCCGAGATATCGATACAGAGAGCCGTAAAGCTCTAATAAGCCAAGGTCAAAAGAACAAGAAAGGTGTAGTAGCGAATAATGATGCGAGTAATATGGAACAACCAACAAATTGGTCGTGTAGAAGACTAGGACGCCCAGTTCATCTACAAACTTCTCGACAGCAATCTGATGGTGATCTATGGGAAGATGAAACAGGACTTATAAATAGTCAGCCACTTCACACCTTTTCACCTTAACGCCTAAGTCTACCTCCGAACCACTGCTATCACTCCTCCTATCATCGAAACATTCTAAATGAAAACAGACCAAAACTAAATTATCAAACGGTTTGGTGAAGTTAGGGACAACTTTATCGCACTTTTCCACAGGTTGGGGCTTAAAGTTACCAAGGAGCCACTCCTTAGGGTCAAGACTAAGTATGCCAGAGCTCTCAAAGATACTGCTAGCTCCCAGTTCCATCAGGAGAAGGCTAGCAAACTTTCATCCCGCACTTTTCCTTCCAAATAAGTCGAGAAACCTACCGGAAGTCTCGGCTCTCGTCTCAGCCAAGAGTAACCCGAGCAAGGGGTGGTATCTAGGGTGGAAATAAAACCCGACACCTTCGAGCAGTTGGTTGATCTCCACAACTAGGACTTACAGGAGGTGTAGCCGTCACCAATCTTCAAGAGCGAGCTTCACGAGTACCAGAAACTAGCTTTGAGCTGGATGCTCCGTCGTTAGGGTAAGCTTGCCCAATAGGAAGACGATGCTCTACACCCGATGTGGCTCCAATTCGAACTTTCGAACGGCACTCACCTGTATTTCAACGAGTTTACTGGACAGATCGCTTCGGAGCCTCCCTACTTTAAGAGTAGGTGCAAGGGAGGCATACTAGCTGATGAAATGGGTCTCGGAAAGACTGTTATGTTAATAGCACTCATGGTTACGAACCAGTGCTAGACTCCAAAACACGCCAGAAACCTTATTATCCTTCCGCTGACCCTACTCGATCAATGGTATGCTTAAATAAAAACTCATACTCAACATCACTCACTAAAAGTACTCAAATACTATGAACAAAAAGACAGGAGATGCAACCTTCTTGACTACGACGTAGTTCTGACAACCTATGGAGTGATTTCACAGGAGTTTGCTCAAGGAGACAATATCTCCATGCAGGGACTATTCCGCCACTAATGGTTTAGGGTTATTCTCGATTAAGCTCACTACGTGAAGGGAAGAGTTATCCAGGCAGCCAGAGCAGTGTTCAGTCTTAGAAGCCAAATTTATTGGTGTTTAACCGGAACACCAATTCAAAATAAACTGTAAGATCTATTCTCACTAATTCATTTCATAAAATACACACCATGGTCTGACTTCAGTTGGTGGAATAACTATATAACTAAGCCCCACTAATAGGGCGACCCTGTAGTTTACTAGGTATTAAGAACAATCCTCAAAAAAGTACTATTAAGGAGGACAAAATAGAGCAAAAGGAAGAACGGCTAGCCAATAATCTCACTCCCTCCTAAATCCTCCCATATTGAGTACATTAAACTCAGTAATAAATAGCAAACCTACTACAATACCGTATATGAAGCTAGCAAAAAGGAATTCGATGAGTTGGATAAGCAAGGGCTAGTGTAGGCTAAGTTTATGAAGATATTCTAAATACTAATGAGACTCAGGCAGATCTGCTGCCACCCTGTGTTATTCAAATCAGTCACTAAATTCACTAAAGTAGAAGATTACTCTCAAGAACTGCGCAAGTGGATCAATAAAAGACTGGAAGAAAGAAATAAGGCGGACTACCATGCTAGGTACGAGTTGATTATGGATGGGGAAGAAGAGATAAGGGTCGAAATCAACAAACTTAACCTAAACTAGAGCCATTTCTGCGAGGTCATCGACCAGATTTAAAATAATACGCTATAATTCTGTAGTGTCTGCATTGATCCACTTTAAAATCCTGTAGTAACTCTGTGCATGCACATATTCTGTAAATCTTGTATTGTAAGGGCCATAGAATCAGTAGGATTCTGCCCCAAATGCAGGAATGTTCTGGGCAGATAGGACATACTCAGTCTGCCTCGAGAGAATAGGCTAGGTATTTCATTCTAAACTGGGTTCTGGCCGAGCAGTAAGATGGAAGCTCTCATGAAACATCTCAATACAATGTAAAAAGACTCTAAAGCTGTAGTATTCAGCCAGTTCCTAGGAATGATCGACCTGATGGAGGAGTACATGAAGCGCTAGTCAATAAAATATGTGGTAATTCTTCCATAATACAGAGAATGGACGGTAGTTTAACCCAAAAATAGCGAAACACGGTTATTGAGCGATTTAAAACGGACTTGTAGTGCAAGGTATTCATAATATCCCTGAAGTCCGGTGGAGTAGGCCTTAATTTGGTGGCTGCTAATAAGGTCTTCCTAGTTGATCCTTGGTGGAACCCTGCTGTTTAGTAGCAGGCTATCGAAAGAGTTCATCGAATCGGACAGAAAAGACCAGTCGAGGTCTGTAGGTTTATTGTCGACAAATCAATTGAAAGCAGAATGATCGAGCTGCACTAGAAAAAGAGAAATATCTCCAATATGGCTATATCGGAGAAATAGAATACAGATGTGAACGTCTAGAGAATGAGGTTTCTAATGTCAAAATATTGATTCAATCAATATGCTTTGTAGAATATTTTAAATTTTCCTAATGTCAATTCAAAAGAAAACAAGTAACGCTCAGGAGCAGGAGCCTTTCAAGGAGGGCCGAGACGACTTTACTGCACCATTAGATGAAGGTGGGCTAGAGGGAGAGATTTTTAACGACCTGCCTGCACCCAAGGAGCATTTGGGAAACGAATAGGGATCACCGACGAAGCAGAAGAACCAAGTTACAGAGAACTAAATATCGGATGAGATCTCTAAGGACCTACATGACCAATAAGCACCTATTGACGAGGTAGAGGGCTCTCCTATTTGAATAGCATAGTTTCATAAGTTGTCATATTTAATCTCGCAGCTTCTTTATATTCTGCTACCGAATAACACAATCTTCGTGAAAATGGCATAACCCAGAATAGTTTCTTGAGCTTAAACGAATTAATTTATGTTTTAAAAGAAGACTTTCATAAAACTAAGTCATGTAGATACCGATTTTCGAATACAATCATTAATTGAACTCGAACTAGGCGTTCTCCACGATGTTCACTATTTGCTCTTGGTCTTCAATCAGATCATTAATAGTTTTGTCCAGTTAAGTTGCCTCCTGTTCCCTCAGGGCCTTGATTACTTCCAGGTATTATTCGATTCTAGAAGTGGTATTCCGTAGCTCTTCCACTTCCGACCTGATTCTTCGCTCCAAAACTACCGTTAGCGATGCCTCAGTGTAATCCTCCTTCTTAAAGCATTTCCTCGAGACCAGACTCCACAGCATGTTGTTCTCCTACAGTAATCTTCTGTTGAAACTCACCAGCCTTCTAATGTCTGAGGCAATATCAGGATGTTTCCTTTAGGGTTTGGCCCGTTT
>JAOXNN020000044.1:1560581-1579564 GCA_028571205.2 Hydropsyche betteni | reverse complement strand
TAAATATATTATGGAGGAATACTTAAAATCTTAACCGTGTATTTATTATATTTATAGAGATATTGATGGTTATTAGAACAATGTGTAGAACAGTGCTCTGCAACCGGTGTGCCGTGAGACGGATTTAGGTGTGCCGCGGCAGAATTCAATTTCATCAAAAAAAGTTGGTAATCCTTTTATGCGCACTGGAGACATCATTGGGTTTTTGGACATCATTTGGTTTGGGGGAGGGGGGAATAGTCACGAAAATATTTAGATTTTGGTGTGCCGCAGAATTCTAAGAAAACACTGGTGTAGAAGATACACATCACCGGTAAGGAAAGATTAAATAATAAGAGATAAAATCTGTACATTTGATATAGTATTCAAACTCATCTTCTTTTCATGAACACGCGATGTGTAGACAGCGCAATCCCAAGATACCAAACGAAAATTTGACCCAGGAACAATCACATTATAATCTTAGGATTACAGTAAACCCCCCTATATCGTTCAAATGCATTCAAATTCAATTTTTTTAAATTTATAACGTGGAATTTATCTTGACGCTATAGGGGGGTTTACTGTACATAACATTAGCCGTCCTTGTGATGAATTCGGAGATTTTAAAATTCAATTTTCACGCATGCGATGAAGTAGTGTCTGAGTTTCGGAAATGTCTGTCCCTAAGTGGACGTTAATATGACAAACGAAATGTGATGGATTAAATTTTGGTTGTATATTCGAAAATAACTTAGCGGCACAGTTCTCAAAAGACATTAGGCGCGCGTAAGAATTCTCATGAGATGAAATAAGGCCATGGAATCGTCAACTCATGCTCTCGTTGAAAAGGATAGAAATCGAGGAAGCGGAAAATGGGAACTGAAAGAGGAAACCGAAACTCGGTTTCCTCTTCAGGTCCGTATGTCGCGTAAAAACACTCAAGAAAAATTTAACTATCACATGGCGAATTTATCACGTAGAAAAAATCACTCAGTTACGTTACTTAACGCAATGCAGATAACAGTTAAACAACTAAAATTATTAAACAAAAAAACCTATTCAAATCCATACAACAAATTTTTCAGATCATACAATTTCGACACTTAAAACACACAATCTAAAACCAATCAACCGAACATCCCACCCTACTTAATTTTCATATTTCAACAAACCAACCGAAATCCCACATTATTCGATCAAACTTGACAGCGTTGACGAATCGATACGTTTTGCGCAACCGGCACCGACAATGTAATGGATAATTAACTAGCAATTTCGGCAACACACATCAAATCGAACCGATTCAAAACGGATTTGCGCAAACGGCCATTAAAAAAAAAATGAAATCGAAAATTCAAAACGCAATCGACGACTCGGACAATCCAAGAAGATCGCCCGCGATAATTTCGATAACCCACATTCTTAGTGCGATATTCGCAACGCGCAAAATCGCCGACGATTATGAAAATTACATAAGCGATCCGATTTTCACTCGCCGATGGACAGATCGAAGCTGAAACACGCAGAAATGCGTGTTAAAAGCAAACGTAGAAACGTTCGGAAGTGGAGCCGAACGACATCACTTTTCTTTTCATTCAATTTCATTAGGTAATGGTTTTTATTGTCAACTTTCTTTGATATATATTAACACTTTAACGACCGGCTATTGAAACTGCTAGACTTACACCAACGACCGTATGTTTTTGCGCAAAATTGAATTTTTCGGCGCAATCTACTAAAATCGTCATAACTTGTTTATTTATTTATAAATTTTCACAAAACTTTCAGTAATTATTCCATACGAATGTATACAAATTTTGATGAAAAGAAAGTACGTTTTTTCAATTAATTTAATCAAGAAATACATACAAATAATTTTATAGAAAATAATATTAAAAGTAAGTTGAAAACCACTGACAGTACTTAAATTAATTTTAGCTTAGGTCTAATAAGTTATGCTAAATAAACACATGGATCAGATCATTTTACAAAAGCTAATATCAAAAAAATACGTGTAAAAAAAAATATGAAGTTTTAAAATGATCGCTATCTTTTGAAAATAAAAGAAGATGAATATATTTTATCATTAATTAATTTTCCCTGCCATCTTTTGTCGAAATTTCGAAGTATAAAGTAAGCGTAATCGTATATTGACGAGCAAAGTCGGATGTATTTGAGGACGCGACGTTCAAGTCCGCGGTCGTTTGTGCAAAAGAATCGGAGGACGCGACGTTAGCGTCTGCGGTCGGTAAAGCGTTAAAAAAAACATGAACCAATTGTAATTTATAGGAAACGGGATTGAAATTTCAGCGCGCATATATAATTGTGCGAGAAAGTTAAATTATTACATTATTCATTCCAAATACTATGCGATGATGAGCATATCGTGTTTTACAAGTCCGATTGAGTGAAGAAACGCAAAATTTACATAATCGGAACGTTTCTGCCCTGCCCTGTACATACACACAGCACCGCAGCGATTAGACCATCATCGAATTTCCCCGCCGTTTCGTGGAAGCTAATCGATTCGGCCCACAATTCGGAAGTCGACTATCGAAGTTCTCGTTGAACCAACAAGACGTTTCGAAACGAACATAACGAGAGAGAAAAATCGAATTATGATTACGATTATGTTACAAGTACGACACGCGATGACTCGATGAATAAGCGCGGAATAGGAAATGCATCGTTTAACGTGTTATTCCAATTACAATTCGGCAAAAAGTGATTATCGCCGTTTTAATGAGACGCGCGTGATTTGCAAAACAGTACTAAAAAGACGCTGCGAATCGCCAGAAAAATAACGCACTATTAGCCGCGCACAGATATGGAATATTCGAAGTGAAAATTATATCGATAAGATAATGAGATCGATGCGAAAATTGAAAGTATTGAATAACCGGAGAAATCGCCGATTTCTATATATACGATATATAATGTTAGATACACTTCGCAGATTTGCCCTTAAAAATTTGCCAATTTTAATAAAACCACTGGGCAAATGACGTTAAAGATTTATCAGTGCGTACGAAGAAGCGTCTCAGAACAAAAAAGAGTATACATACAAAAAAAATCGCATCACTTAACGCCGATTGCATAAACTGCATGCCTGTGAATAATAATGCAACGAAATAACGCCCGACAATAGAACCTTTCCGTTCTGATGCAACTGTCGATAAAAATCTGGTGAAAATCACTGCAGCTGATGACTCAGGTGTTGAAACGGTGGACCTTTCCGAGATCAGATCTAGATAAATGTCAAAACTTGGGCAAATAGTGAAATCTCTCGGTCGGATCGTTAACTTAATTGCGATAATGGTACACAATTTTCATATCAGTCGATCGGTTTTTCGATCTTTTCAGCTCTTCGAAATCGTATAACAAAATAAAAATTGTAATTAACCGTTGATCGTATCGTCACGTTTCGATATTGAAAGTGTGAATATGTTCAGAATTAAGTAACTTTCGTTGGAATGATTTCTCTTGTAACATATTGAAATTATTACGTAATGAATGTCCACGAAAAAATTACTCGGATTTAAATTTTAACAAAACATAAACAATTCAGAATTGTTTGAATATTCGATTTTTCCGTAAAAGCAACAGAATACGAGTGTAATCATAAAATGACAAAATTGAATACACATCCATATATTTACCTTCAAACTGAGTTACCTTTATGCGCAAACAAATTTACAAGCTTTCTGTTCATGTTCATTCAAATTACACAAAACACACATCACATTCCCAACGAAACAAATATTATACAAACACATTCGAATCACCGCATATTTTAAACAAATATCAAACATTCAATCCACCAAAAACTACTCTTATAAAAAAATACACACACCAGATCGACATAAAGACCAACTTAAACACGACTACAGACAAATTTTCGAAAGCCCAACCCTCGAACACAAACATTCCCACAAAACCAACAACCCGTCAAACGAAACCCAAAATTAATCCACACCTGCGACCGGCATCCACAAAACTCGAATCTGTATCAGCAATACGCATCTAAGGCGGATGTCCAATCGCAAATGCGATCCGATAAAAGTGCACATACACACGAGCGAAATGCGAATCATGAACGTTGCATGTTAGGAAGGAGAAAGGATTTTCCTACGACGGCGGCGTCGTCTCCGAAAGCCTCTATAAAAAGTGAAAACGGAATGGTTTCCATCATCAGTCGAGTGCAGATAACAGTGGCAAGCAGGCCAAGAAAACAAAGAAACCAGCTCACCAGAAGTATCCGAGAAAATGTTCGCCAAACAAGTGAGTGTTGTGAGGGGTTTGTTCGAATTTCGCGGGGATTAAAACTTGGACGTTGGGGTCGATCGGTTATGGGGTTTTGTCGAAGATTGTTCGGGGTTGTTTCGTTTTTGTGGTTTGGTGTTGTACGGGTGAGTGAAAATTCGGGTGTGGAGACGATCCTTGAATAATTAAGTATGCTATTTTCGTTTCAAACTAAAAAATCTAAGAATTTATTAAGCTTCGCTAAGAACGGGAAGACGTTTACATTAATCAAAATGATGCGGGTATTAATATGGATAATAGAAAAGTTTCGAGTAAACGTTACCCGTATTAAAATGAGCAATTAAAAACTAAGTAATTAGAAATAACACTAATTTATCGAATTAAATTCAGTGAAAGGTTAAAATAATAACACAAATTAATTAAAACTGAAACGTTTTCAAATAAAAAATATACACGTGGACTATTGATTCATTTTTTTATAATCTCTAACCACAATTTGGCAAAAAAAAATTAATATTACTAAAATAATATTATAGTTCCGATATCACAACGAAAACATATATAAAAATTCGAGGAATAATCCATTTAGGCCATTTGTAATAAAGAAAATGAAACTCTTCGATCCATTGCCTACTTTTTGTCATTAACGTTTTCACGAGCATAAAAGCAACTATTAATCAACTTAACGGTATCAATAAAAAGAATCAGAGAAAAGTAAAATTTCCTAACTCGCATTCAATCATCGATTTAACCGCACGTTAATAATTTCATATCACGACACATCGAAACGAAAACCATTTAATCAAACGAATTCTTCACATACCATGAAACAACCGACTCCGGAACCGAATTACGCATAACCGATTCATTACATTAAACATTATTACATCGGATCACAAAATCTAACTAGATACGCGCGTAACACGTCGGAAATGTCGTGAAAGTTCAAAGACAAGCTTTCGAAAGCGACAGATGCCCGGGAAATGCATTTAAATTTTCGCACAGACGGTAGAAAGCTACGTCAACCGATAATTCGACATCGATATGTGTGAAAAAATTGATATAATTGACAAGCGGTAGTTCCCGGCGTTGCTCAGGTTCCCGATTCCCGATTCTCGATTCCCGTTCCCGATTCCTGTTGTGAACACGCGTTCTGCACACACCAGTGCACCAATGTATTAAAATTGATGCAATGTTGCTAAATTAATTAAATTAATTACTTTTTATTTCAAACACATTAAAAACAAAATTTCCCTGATTGTGTGCAATCTTCATAACACAACTGTCGGGCGGATTGTGTAGTGTACCATCACTTTTCATTTTTCATCATTTTTTAGCATTTCTTTAGGAATTTCCCTATTATTTTTCTTCATAAACCACCCCTTAGTCAAAGCGAACTAAAGAAAAAAATAAATACACAAATCGGTCAAGCGGTTTTTGAGATTAGCTCAGACAAAATATCTGCCACGATTTATTTTTATTTATATAGATAGATAGATTATCAGATCAATTATTGTTTCAGGTATTGATCGCTCTTTGCGCAGCATACCTCTTCGTGCAAACGTTCGCCGAATATTCTTTAGGAGGACACGAAAGTGCATCGTACGGAGGACATGAAGAGATTCAATATGGAGGACATGAGGGCTTAGGAGAGTCTACTGGGTTCGGAGGACATGAGGGTTTAGGAGAGTCTGCTGGGTTCGGAGGACACGAAGCTCTTTTGCAATCGAGCTATGGGGGACATGAAAGTTATGGAGGACAAGAAGGAGGCGATGATCATGAACATAAAGATTATCATGTAATTAATCTACAATTAAATCGAATTCAAAAATCTAGGTCGATCGATAATTGATTATAATTTCAGGCACATCCTAAATATTCTTTCGATTATGCCGTGAAAGATGCTCATACCGGTGATGAGAAAGAACATTGGGAAACCCGCGATGGAGACAAAGTAAAAGGTGAGCTAAATTAAACATATTATATAATGAGAATAATCGAACAGTCATGGTCTAATGCAATTATGGTTCGAAATGACACGTTGATTTTATGATTGATGAAGTAACCTGTTCAAATAAGTAGTTCTTCCTCAATTTCGGTTCTTTTGTGATTTTCAGGATCATACTCTTTGGTCGAGTCTGATGGAACTAAACGAGTGGTGCAATATGAAGCTGACAAACATAACGGTTTCAACGCCGTAGTACACAAAATTGGAACTCCTAAGAAGGAAGCTCATGGTGCAGAATACGCCAAAGAGTTTTCTCACGCGGGCGGTTATGAAAGTTTAGGACATGGCTTCGAATCAGAGGGTGGACATTTCGGATATTAAAATAAACAAATCTAATTTCATCATCGAGCACATCGAACATCTTGGTGTTTGTGAAAAACAAAAAACACCAAAAATATTCACAAGTTCCTAGCAAACATCATTTTTACATCAACTTCAACATTAACAATTTGAAATTAAATTATATTTGAAATGTTCAAGAGAGTATTAACGAAAAATGTGATACTATGAAAAATGTAATAAATCATATATTACATTTTACATAAATACTAATTGTTAAATATTGTAAAAAATACTTAAAAAAAAAATAAAAAAAATATTTTTCAACATTAAATATAAGAAATTTTCATACTTATAATTACAATTACAAAAAAACACTACAAACCTTTGAGCTAAAGCGAGTTTCAATTTCTCATTTTCGTATTTCAATTGCTGCTGAATATCTCCACCGGCTTCTATCTCTCCGACAGTGGAACCACCACTCAGAGAGGGCAAAGCAGTTCGTCCCGTCACAGTTCTTTGCTTACTGCTTACGTGTTGTGGAGATTCGTTTGTACCCTATGAATAACATACAAAGAATAAAATTCTAATTTTCGTCACAGCAAATCTACACATTCGGATAAGGGACAAAATAAAAAGGGAAACATCTATATATTAATCAAAAGATGCACACCTGCAAAGTTGACGAAACTGAGTGTGCTCTTTGATGTGTCATTTGTTCGTCATTTTCCACAGATTTAGTCATCTACATAATATATAATAACAGTTATTATCTACCAGAGCTACGATATGCACATACTTTCACCGACAGAAATCAAGAAAATTATATACCTGAGTTGACGGATGACCGTTCGGCGGCTCCAAAAGATGATCGGGCTCCGTCGGAGCCGCACGATGGCTGAGAGGACTAGCATTTGCACTGGTGACGGGAGTAGCGGCACATGAACCATTATTGTGCCCTCCTCGTCCAGGACCAGACGCTTGTTGCTGTTGGCCTATCGCTTCTTTCACTTCTTGAAATTTTTCTATAAACTGTAAAAATATTCATTATGATAATGTTGAAAATAATTAACTATGATTTTATGATGCTTACTTTTCCAAGTTCAGCTTCGGAAGAAAAACCTAATCCATATACAGTGTTAGCACGCACGTCAGACCATTGACCAAACTTTTGAGATGTTTTAGTAAAGGTCATATTAGGCGTGATCGTACTGTTAATGACGGCCTGAAAAAAAAACATAATTACTTTAAACGCTTCGACCAATTTTACAGAGCACGCTTTCAATTGGATGAATCATCAATTGACACATGAACCGATTGACCCGATTATTTTCAATTTCAATTAATCGCTATATTATAAATCAATTTGAAAACATACCTTGGAGCCTTCAACACTAATAATTCGATAGAGTAATCGAGAAGAATCATAAAAGAAAGACACCGATACTGCAGTCGTAGATGCAGACATCCATGATCTTTTAGTCTTGGGATCAATATGGAACACGTGAGCCTTGCACGTAAATATTGGTTGTTCCCTAAAAAACCATTATAATATAATAAATATATATTGTTTTAGGACACATGCAATATGTATGATTAACATATCCTGATTAAAAGCCCCTACGTTAAACAACAAATTGTATGAGCGTTCATAACGTTATAGGATTCATCGTACAAAATTTTATATCAAATGATTAATCCCCTATATATAATCACGGATTTCTGTGTGTGTGTTCGAATGACGCTCGCGAATTTTCATAGTATTGATTCTAATATAGTTTTTATGCATATACAGTTAACGTCCATAACATGATGCTTATTACCTACTAACTACTGGCTTTGCCTACATGACATCTGATGACAATAACAAATCAACTATGTTGATTTTATTAATTAAAATATTAAATATTCAAATCGGGTACGGGCATCGGGCCTATTCACTAGTCATGAAATATTAACACATATTTAAAAAAAAACTAATTAATTAATTCTATTTATAAATTTAATCAATTCTATTAAAAAATTTAACGACACAAGGATCGGATCAACTCTAATTCGATTACAACAAACCGAAACCAAACACCGCATCTGAATAATTCAAAGCGACGCGGGGGCGTGAAAATTCGCGAAAAGGTTAAAACGACCAAATCGCACATTAGACGAAAATCCAAAAAAATCGTTAAAACTCAATAAAAAAAACGATCGCAAAGCGTTAAAGTCGTTAATGAGAGGGCGTGCACGCGCGAAAACGCGAAATTTTGGCGCAAAGATCGACGCGCTCGAAGGGGCGGAGCCGCACGGGGGCGCGCGGCGGAGGGCGCCGAGGGTCGGCGGAGGGCCGCGGGGGGCGCAGGCCCCGGGGGCGCGGTTCGTGGCCGGGTTTACTGACCCCATGTCGCCGGTGTCAGCAGCGGCAGCAGCACCAGCCGGACCCGTCAGCCGCGCATCCCGCCGACTGACAGCCGCCCACAACACCAGCCCACGCCGCGCTTTTTACGGCCATGTACCGAAAACGTCACCGCCCCGTTTTATTAGAACGGTTTTTGTAATTTTGTGATGGAGTTTCATGGTTTTTCGTTTGACTTTTTGTGTTTTTCGTATTTTTAAGTGCTGTTTTTATTTTTCAAATATTAAAAATTATCATTCGCTCATTTTTAATTTTTGTGTGATTTTTACAAAATTTCGATTTTTTCAATGATGAATGTGTACATTTAAACTGTTTGTTTTTTATTACCTTCAAAGTTAAATTCACCCCTTCTAACAAAGATAACTTATTGAATTGAGTTCTGCACAATTTTCGATATGTGTTTAAACGTCAAGTTGGTACATGGTATATCTCACTACCTCGTATACTATGTATTTTACTATGTCAAAATTTCAGTAAAATGTGTGGCATACAAAGATCAAAAAAATCAATCTTTTTCATGACCCCGATGAATCAACGACTTGATGAATTGAAACAAAAAAATCAGGAGAAAATTTGTGGTATCTTAGCTGAAATATAATAGTATGTATAGCGAGAAATGACTGGAAGAATCCTCATGAATAAGAAGGCTATTTACAAGGACTGATGTTCAAAAAATATCAATTTGGATTTCAATTTTTTTATTGGAAAGACGCAGTCAAAAATTCGGTTATTTTTTGGGTTCCCTATGTTTTTATTGAAGGCTTAAAAAGTCACATTTATTTCATTGAAATTATTAAACGATTTACGTTCAATATACGTCATCTATTAGCATGATCATAAATTTTTTCAAATCAATTAACAAAATCGAGCTTCACTGCTATACATATAGATCTCTTGGTAGAGCGTCAAATTTAAATCGAATACGCCTCGTTCATATTTGTGAATAATAATATTCGCTCACGCACAAAGTTCTCAATTGAATTGAGTATGATGCTTTTATTATGAACCTTTCTCCGAGCGTTCAGCTTCCGAGAAACGTAACAATTTATAATTTAATTTGCCGTTCAAGAGCAATCAATCTTCCATGAATGTCAAACTCTAAAACAATTTTTCCGAATAGGTGCGTATCTCGAAACTCCATTTATTTTCCCGACGAATCCAATAAGTCGAGTGAACATCAATCGCTAAAACGAATCCACTCATTGTCAGCTATATTCGTTATATTTAAAAAAAAAAACAACATAAGTCCGACGATTCTTTTCCTTTCGAACTTTTTTTCGTGTTTTTCTTCTTTTCAATATTGATCTTGCAAAGTTAATGAAAACGCTTATTCCCGAAGAATTTTGTATCCATCAAAGCATGAAACAAAACTTTCTACAGAACCCGCCTACGGTTATAAAGACAATTTCTCTCGTTAATGTATTTCCATCGCACACAATACTCGTTTTATATATTGATAGTACTTGTAACGAGAGCGAGAGTGTGAAGGTCTTTAATTTGAACAGCGATGTATAATAATTGGACATTCTCCTTCTATGAAAGTACAAATACGCGTTATCGAGATCGGGTAATAAATTATAAAGAAAAAGTATCTCGCCGCTCATTTTTGTGTCGAATATCGTATTAATATCGCATTAACGTTCACTTGATCGTAATAATTCCGAGTCTATTTAGCATTCCGTTATGGATCCGTTCCCCGTTTCTATATCGTCTGATTTCTCCGATCTATTTTTTTTAATGTATGTATTTATTCTTATTTTATAATTTATATGACATTCATCTTGAAAATGTTATAAAATAATTTAATTCGTGATGGCGTGTGTTGTACACGCGATCGGTAGTCAACGAACTGGTATTTCTAGGTGAAAACTATCACCTGTACATAATCTGGAAGGTAAATTATAATTAAATGAAACACAATTATTTTAAAATAGTATATTGAAAAAATAATACACAAATTCGTACCAACAATAGTAAAATACGTTCATGCCAAAATCTGAACATTTCTAACCAAACCTTATGAATATAATTTTAACAAAATACTAGATGTTTAACATCAATAGTGAACAGTTATAATAATAACTCGTGTTAATGTACAATTTCGAAATAAGAGTGATATATCTGCAGTTTAACAGTGAATTTGACTCATACAGTGTTTTTTTCGTTGGTTGTAATAATTATTTTCACGACTGCCTTGACCAGATTTTCTGATCAAAATCATACACACTCTCTATAATTGCCGATGAAAACGTTCAAAACGCTCTCGATTTTTTTTTTTTATACAATCGAAATCTCTCAATAAATTGTACAAAAACTTATCTTTGAAATTAAAACATTACCGAAAAATCTTCTTTTGCTGACTAGAATGTCCCACGATCTCTTTATAAACTCAACATCATTTACAATCCAAATCAATTTAGAAACATATACTTTTTATTTTTCAAAGATGATTGAAAGATAAGTTTTTGTATTCCGATATATTCGGATACAATTTTAATTGTTTTTAGAAAATAAATAAATAAATAAAGTAAAATAAATTGAAAAAACATCTTAAGAATTAAGTAACATAGGTGAAATGATTTTCTTTCCAATGGTGAAATATTTTAAAATATCGATATCGATACTAATAATATGTAAAGATAACTTAAAAAAATTGCTTGTAAATAACAATTAATACCAAAGATATAAAAATCGTATAAAAACGCTTAAAACTGTAAACCAATTATAATACGTATGAAATTTTGTTTATTATGAATAGTTATCAAAATTTTGTTATGAGAACATTCGATAAAATCTATTGAATTTCTAATTTGATTTAGATTAAATTTTAATTAAAATATTATGCATAAACACTAAGCTATATAGTGATTGAACTATTCAAAATCTTATAAAATAATTACAAAATAAATACGATTACTGAAAAAAAAGCAAAAATGTTCTTATAAACGATACTTTAAAAGCAAATTAATGAAACTCCTTAGAAATGGGCGCGAAATTAGCCATGTGAATTTGATTGTAGAAATTTACTAACTAATGGGAGTAAAGGGCAAGGTCAGATATTCTCCTCTGTCGAGCATTCAAATGAAAGCCTTTGGTTCCATCAGGACCTACTGGAGGTCTCACAAGAACCTCGTGACAAACGGCATTGCTGTTAGACCTAGACCTCGCAGGACTGCTAAATCCAGACATCTGACTACAATTGGAGTATCTTCTCATTGCATCATACTCGGCACTAGAAATGGAGCAGTTGGAAACTCTCCTGGACAAAAAGAAATCAGGGTTTGATTCGCGATTGCTTTGGGAAGATAGCCTTCTCGGAGAATAATATCCGGAAGAATCAGAAGAATGGCTACAAGCTGACATCCTTCTAGGCAACCAATGTGGTTCCGGTACCCTATTCATGTATCCGGAAGAACCCCTTCTAAATCTCATTCTTGGATCTCCCCTACACCAGTAATCCATTTCGGCTTCGGAGCTGCTGCAACATGGCGAATATTCCAACTCATTCATGCGATTTATGAAAGGCTTCTTTCCGGGTATGCTTCGCTTCTTCTTTTCGGGATTAGGTACGCCGTTCAGCTCGTATACTTTCATTGTTTGTCCGTAGCCAGGGAAATCATCATTTTGCATTTGGACTGCGTTTCTGGCCGATTCCGATTCAGTGAATTCGACAAGAGCGCAAACAATGCCATTTAACGATGGGTTCTTGTTAATGAACTGTCTCACATCTGCCGGAACTGGATTTCCCGGTCTAAGCACGCGAATCAGAGCAATTTCACCGCATTTCGAAAACAGCTGAGATACGTTTTCGATGGATGGCTTTTCAATCGGCAGATTTACCGCTACTATGGTTCTAGACGGAGTAGTTTCATCGTATTGGGGCAACGGATCGAGACGGCGGAGTTTAGTGCCAGCCTCGTTTATTTCCAATTTGGTTGATTTTTTCAAAGAAACAGCCACGACTCTCCAATCTTTAGTAAGGTGCTTAACGCGTTTAAAACTAGATATGAGCTTCAACGATACATAACCTTCTTTATTGCGCTTTACGTGCTTCAACAAGAAAGCGTCTTTAGTAATGTTAACATCAGAGAAATAGAATTCTACTTGGGCCACAATTTTCTCGGCCAACTCGTCCGACGGTGGGGTGAAAGGAGCTTCTTGATTGTCGATAGTAACTTCACAGCCTGAATCTTTCCCGCCTCCAGTTGACCCCGCATCCGAAGCACTATCGGAAAGATCGCCCATATGAGCACCTTCATCTTCGACCTGCTCTTGGGCGCTAGCTTCGGGTTCATCCCCGGATTTATCCTCAGATCCTCTCCTATCGAAAGAGAGTGACACGTCGCTATCGATGGACGATATACTATCCCTAGTGTCAGAATGCTTCATGACCGTATGCGGAAACTCCAGACTTCCGACGGTGTCACTCTCCTCGTCAATCTTGACGACTTCCTCCATTTTTTCGACGACGTCCATCTTACAAATTACTTATAAATATATCACAACTATACAAAAATGGCGTTTATATCACAAAAATCTTCGATCCGGCACAGTTTATTGACAATGTACCTTTCTTGCGGCTTTCACTTTCGATTTGCGCACACGAAAGTGACAGCGAAACACGGCAAAGAGACCGAGCCTTATCACGCACAGAACTGGATCTTGTTCCAACTGTAGACCAGCACTAGCCCCCTGTGAGGACTCTGCCTGTGGCTACGATCTGGACACACTTCCTGCGCCACACTTAACCCACTTATAAACCAGATGACGATGATGATGACAATGGAATGATAACGGTGTGGTGGAGCACGTGGATTCGCCCGCTACTGCCACAGCGTACAAACAAGTGACCTAGCCGCTGCTGAGTGACCACTGAGCGCGCGGTCGAGGGGCGCCTGCTTAAGTACGTGCCACCGCCCCCCGGGCCGGAGCCCCCGAGAGGGGCGCCCCCATCCTAGAAAGGAGAGAGAGATGGGGGGCTCAGCCTCGACTGCTGGCCGCTGCTCAAAGGCAAGGACTCGCTGAGGTGCCGATTCGGAAAAATTTCTGCTAAATAATTTCGTTGGTGAATTCGAGTTTGTGTTTATATAAATTTAATACGGTTCGTGGATTTTATTGGATTTTTGCACGCTTAGTCAACGTCTGCTTTATATTCGGCGCGCGCGAAATTAAGGAATTTGGAGTGTGTTCTGCGAATCCCGAATTTGTGTATGAAATATTATATTATTTATCATGCCGCATTACGAATTCTGTGTATTTAGTATTAAATGGAATATTTGAAATGATTGCGCAAATTTGTATGCTTTTTAATGTGTTAGGTTTCTGTCGTATCGTTACGTATTTAATCTGTGTTGGATTTAACGATCACCTTTGTGTTGATTATGAATCGTAAAACTGTTTATTTTATGCAATTTCACTTAAGTAAACGTATGTTTGACATAGGTATGTTTTTGAGATCATGAGAATTTTTAATATGCGTTTTCCTATACAAGCCTGAGGTCTTCTAATTGTTTCCTGCAATTTTGTTCAATAATAAGGTATTAATGTAGCACAACTTTGTAAATGTTCACCGACCACTTTTTGCATTAGAATACTAATTTAAATCGGTGATGAGTCAACTTTTGCACCACAATTAGAAAAACATATTGCGCACTATATTCCGATCGGTCAATGATGCCGATTTTTTCATAGCTCGTACGAAAATGATCGATTTCGACAAATTGTATTGCGTTCCGCGTAAATCAAAGTTTTTCATGATCTTGAAATTTCTATTATATTAAATAAACGCAAAAATCGTCATTTTGATACGCTTTCGACACGTCCCTGTCGATCGGCGAAAGTGAATTTTCCATTGCGAAAAAGCATTTCAGTCACGAAAATTCTATATTTCTATTATTATTGAATTATAATTTCGGATGCGTCAGAATTGTTTTGATTCAATTTTTTTATTTGTATGCGTGAATTTGCAGAACAAAAACCAACGACAAAAAAAAGTGCGTGAGTTTTGCAAAGGAAGGTCTCTCTACAATGTTTGACCGTGGCCCATATATTGCCAGCTTGTATCAATCAGCTCTGGTTCAGTCAAATCAGGAAGTCAGCCAGCACTTTTATTTCCAACAAGAGATTTCAAGATCAACCGGTTGTCGATCCAAGTTTTACATCCGATCGGAAAATTCAGTATTGCATTCAATTCCTACGACCGTTATACACGCGAGATTTTGTTGAATACAGTATAATTATTATTTTTTATGGCAGATTTAATTGTTTTGTCACATTATTGTTCGTCAATCGTTGAATTTTTAACAGATAAAGTATAATGTTTCCAATCACGATACGCATATTTCCGTATTTCTGAAGGAAAAATTTTACATTGTTCATTTTCTAATTCATCCTGGTTATTATAAAAACATTTTTTTTCTGTTAAGATTAAATCTTTATTTATAGATGTAATCAGCATTACAATAATAATTGTTTTTATACTGTCATGTGACACAATTAATCATATTTATTTTTAGCTTGTAGATGCGATTTTCTAATCTTATTTACATTAAAAAAACTCTTGATATTCTGAAAAAACGTAATAATCTTATTATGACCGAAAAATGCATCCGATTATGTGAAAATCGCTTCAACCCAATTCTTTTGACCTAAAAATATTTATATGTATATAACACACAATATTAACATTCTGTTTATCTTCATACTATTTATAAATACTAGAAAAATAAAACTCTTCAATGCCATCACAATTGAACTGCAATTTATGTAGTATAAAACACCTTATTTCCATTTTTACCATCCGTATTCAAATCGTTTCCTACATATTTCCATAAATATTGAACGATGGTAGTGACGATACTATTCGATAATATTTTCAATTTAATTTAAGTTTTTTTGTAAACTATTCACCTTAGACATTTTCGCTATTTCGTTTAACGATTTTTTTTTAAGATTTCGTTGAATTTGCGTAATACCAAATGTACTCGTAACTAACGTAAGGCTTCTTCGTTCTTAAAATTTAGTATTTTGTTGGATTTCGGCGATCCTCATTTCATTATTGAGTAATACAATTAAGGTGCTCTGAATATTGAATAACTAAATTCAAGGATATATAATATAATACAACAATTAAATGTCACAATATATCGTAAAAGTGTTTCCACATTCTCGTAACCGGAAAATCTTACATTTTCCGTTATATTTCAGTACATTTTGCATTGCTTATTTATAATATACACGCAATTTTCCAAGTGAACTTTCCGGACAACATATTTTCCGGTATTGCTTCGGTTAGATTATCCGATAACGTTCATTTAATATAACATCGTATGAATGGATATTTTTTTGCGTTATTGGCAATGAAAAAGTGCCGGAAAAGTTTTCTTAGAAACAACTTCGGCTTATTTTGCCGAAATCCATGACCTACATTAAACGCGTGATTTATATGCATATTTTTTATTGATCTAATTACATATGTTGGATTTTTTGTTAATTATAAACTAAACTTTCGCACATGTTTAGAAATTTTAAAGTTTCTCGTTGTAATCATTTGTACATGTTGCATAACATTTATTCATTCAAAATTAATAAAAATGAATTAATACATAATGATCACATGTAAATTGTAAGATTTGTAGGTTATCAAGTATTTAATGTGCAAAATGATTTGAAGAAATATACTTTACAAAATTTCAATAACCGTCATGTCAGTATGTAAAATTGTTTATTTTAATTGAATTTGAAAAATAAACCACGTTCTAAAAATCTAATGAAAAAAATTTAAATGAAATTTTAATCAAACAGGCATCATGTATTCGAATATCATCATTCTTCAAGTGTGGGAAACTCATAGAATTTTTATACCGTTTGTCGAATACGTAAACATCTTTATGAAACTGTAGGTCAAGTTTACCCCGTGAAAAACAATACTATTTGTTTTCAATCCTTCATCATATTCAATTAAACTGACGTGGCGTCGACTTGAGGTCATCTTCAACAACCATCTAAGGGCAGACACAGACATGCGACAATTTGTCATAAGCTTTTCGTTCCTTGTCGACCGTTATATCCAACTGTACATCAAATATATATGTATAAATATTTATATTCATACAATATTCTAAATTTTATTATTATTTATTTATTTATAAGTAGTGAATCTTGAATCACGAATGCTGAAAACAATCGGTCATCTATACTTGAACACGACTGAAAAGTCACCAAATAGATTGTCTATTGATAGCCCTACTGTTAATAGCAGGTCGAGTTTTATTCATTCGTTTATTTTCTATTCATATCACATAAGGTTTTCGATCATTATAATAAATTGTAGTCATCGAATGTTTATAAATAAAAATTGTAATAATTCCCTTGAAATCTCTATATAATTTATGATGCCTTTTGTGAGAAACAAGGTTTTAAAAATAAAAAGAGAAAAGTATTAATGTATATTTTTTAAGTGAAATATTCAATATGATTACAAACTATATTGTTCTAAATAGTAAAATTGAAACTTCTCGAAAGTACCGACGACTTCGAAAATATAATTCATATCATCACGACGTCGTGAATTGCATAGTTGTTACTTAAATCATTGATACAATATGCTTATGTTATGTTATTATTTCACCTTCTAGTGCAGTTATTTCCGGTGATCATCGTCGAACCTTGACTGTATATAGGTTATATGTCCTCAACATGTCTCGTTTAATTATTATAATACACACAATAAGCGTATGCTATTAAAATATAAAACATAAGATATGTCACAAACACAGACTTCCGATAACAATTAACATAAAGTGACCCACTTTCAAGCCAGTCCACATGTTATGTTTTTCCAATCGAACCTTCGATTGCCAATCAGATTATCAACACTCGGCAATCGAAGGCTTATGCTTATATGCGTTATTTTTATTTCTTTGAAATCTGTTATGTCTATTCGATTTTTTATACGATTTTTCATTCGATTGTGGTCACAGTTGTTCCCACGTGGTCATGACCGTTGCAAGTAACTTTTACGCAACGATCATATAAAATGCTCAACGACCTTTGTGTCCGGTTTATTTTAATCTCAAGTCTCAACGCATGTACTGCAATGTGTCATCCGCTTAGAGAAGGTCAATAAACATCGATTTACGCATCCTTACTCATTTACATGTGGTGTATTGTGTAGATTTTTTGTCCATATTGTTGGCTTTATAGGAAGTACAATGATTCGAAAACATAGAAAAAATCAATATATTATATACAATTTTTTATTTATTTAAACGAACATAATAAAAATTGTGTGAAAAGACTTCCTGAAAGAATTTTTCCTGTAAAGAAAATTATTTTTTTGTTAAATTGTTGTATAATATAATTTCTTACGGAACTTTAACATGTATAACATTGTATAGAATACGGAACATTGCATTGCAGTTTTTGTTATCTATGTCTAGTTGGTTTCATCTGAAACTCTGAAAAAGAATCAGAAATCAAATTTTGATTATAATCTTTGTTTAAAAAAACTACACCTTCAATTATTTGAATTATCAAGATGCAGATTCCCAGACGCCGCATTACCATAAAGCGGAGTTATCGTTGTGATTTTGACAGTTAACTGGGGCTTTTCTGACCAAATTAGCGCAAAATTTTGAACATGCATTTTGCACAACGTATTAATTAGATAAGCCACAGTTAAAAAAATCATACGAGTCCATGTTCACGACCGTGACATTGAATAGTAGCCAGTGCGCAAAGATCGACCGAAATCACTGAGCGTATAAATTTTAATCATTACGAGATGCTGAACAGTCTGGGTGATCATGTTCGATTTTTTCGACAACCTTAATTAAAAATCATTGAGTCATTATTGAAAAATTAACATTCTGAATCACAACTTTTTGTTATATATAGGGTTGTGCGAATTAAATAAACTATTGAAGATGTTTATTTTTTAGAGGATTTTTTTTATTTTTTATTATATTATATGAGTTTCGTATATTCCGCCATCAAACTCGGAGCGTGGAGTTTATTCCTTCAAATCGTTACCTTACGTTTCTG
>JAOXNN020000044.1:1523677-1555879 GCA_028571205.2 Hydropsyche betteni | reverse complement strand
TAGCGCAGTAGGCAGCGCGTAAGTCTCATAATCTTAAGGTCGTGAGTTCGATCCTCACCCGGGGCATTTATTTTTTTCGTATCAAACAACTCAAATCAAACCAAAACAATCCAAAAGATAAGAAATCAAACATTAAACTTATCGAACGATCAAAAATGACCATTTTTACGTAACAAATTTGACCACATCCCGTGAACAAGCTCGTACTAGAGTTTCTATACATTTTCCGCCATTCATAAAATTTTATTATTCGTTCTCGTTCTGCTTTCACTCTGAATGCGTTTCGTTGTACGAAGTGAAAAAGGCATTGATTTATCGCGGCGAAAAAACCCTTCCACGCTTGCCCTTTCTTGTATCGAGACGTTCGTTCTTCGACGATGTGCGACCTTTCGCTGCAATCGTTAAAACGAAGGTCTGAATTGTTTCGTTGTGTATTTTTTATAATATTATTATTATAATGCTAATCGATGTGCAGCAGTTCCTGATGTAGATGGTAAAAGTGAGATTGCGCGTGCTTCTTTAGCACAAGGTGAAGTCGATATAGAAAATAGATCTGTTGATTATAATGATTTATTTTTACTTTTCGTAATTTTGAAGGCGTTCAATTTAACCTATCGTTGACCTTAGCAATGTTGATAACAATGATAATGATAATATTTGTGTTTCGTATCAAAAAATTCACGAAGTTCATCTATTATCATATGAAATAACAAAATGGTGCACTAATAAAATATAACGTTATTATCCTTCGAATAAAATTTGAATAAATTTACAAATTTTGTTTTAAAATACATAATTTTTATTTTGAATAATAAAAATTTAAATTTCAACCATTAATTTCATCTAAAATTACCATGAGATAATTCGGTATTTTCGCACTCTTCGCATGGTGCAAATCCATTGAAAATTTCGCCCTTTTCTACACCGAGGCCGCAAAATGGCCGGTTAAATTCATCAGCTATTCCCAGCAGTGTAATATATTCTTCGCCACGACAAAGAGAGCACATTTAGAAGCGAACAAAACGAGCGACACACGACTTTCCCTTTCGTTTATTATAGCTTTCGATTATTTTTGGACGGCGTACCTACGCGAATCCGCATAGGAATAACAAAATACGAGAGCACACAGAATCGAATTCGCCAAGTTTGTTTCGCGAACACACACACACAATTGACTTGTTGTTACACTTGACCCACTTCGCGGCTGTTAAATAAGAGGAGAAGCAAAAAAAAAGTTACACCGCCCCAAGTCATCGCTCATTCGAACTCACATGTGTGCGAAAATGTATGCGTTCTCGTCAGGGATGGCGAACTGGAGTTGGCGAATTTTCGCGGTCGAAGGATGCGATTGAAGGGTTTAGTGAACGGTTTGTCGAAGGCCTTGGCATTGTGTGGTAGTCGTGTGAAATTTTGATTGGAATCGATGATCGGCGCGATGAGACGTGATTTCTCATTATCAATCACCGTACGTTCGATCGAGTGGAGGAAGTAAATGTCAGCTTAATTATTTCCTTATGGAGTCATTTATGTTGATTGCGTAAAAAGATTTTCGCTATTAATGTTGCGATAATTAAAGTTTTTTATTCTAGTTTTATGTGATAATGGATGTTAAAATTTTTATGTTTATTTGTTGTTTGATGTGCATAAGTGTAGTTTTTTCAATTCGAAACTGTTCGTGATCTCTACTACGCATGTACTGCAAAATATGTCGTAATTTGCAAACAAAATTATCTACAATAACCTTCCAATTGTAGTACGTGCTCAACATATGAATCAATCATATTTATGAAAAAAGTTCGATTACTTAATAAGGACGTCCTGTCCATCGGATCGACAAGATTCTCACGATGAAATTTAAATTACGAATACAAAATCCAAATTTCCATACGAAACAGATAAAACATTTGAATGTTATAAAAAACACATTTAAATTACACAATTCTCGATATTCAAAAA
This sequence comes from Hydropsyche betteni, assembly GCA_028571205.2. Lineage (NCBI taxonomy): Eukaryota > Metazoa > Arthropoda > Insecta > Trichoptera > Hydropsychidae > Hydropsyche > Hydropsyche betteni. The sequence goes on along the minus strand of JAOXNN020000044.1, from coordinate 1,553,923 downwards.
TCATCCAAATATGCGAATGATTTTCGAAAAAAGGCGAATGCATTATGCAATATTCAAATCAACACACAAGGTGACCAAACCGTTGATGAATGAGACTGCTTTTGGCAATTATTTTTCGCATTGTTGAATAACGAACATTTCGCAATAATACAAAAATAATCATCGCCAAATTATAGTTGAGTATCCCTGATAATAATATCCCCACAAGATATGACCCTCACCGAGTGTACACGACAAAATAAACTATACAAAGCATAAGGACATCCGTCCTATGTGCATAAAAATAACCTGAAATCGCATCCAATGCATTTGATATAAAAGTTGATTTTGTACTTCACTCGACGACATTGAACCAATATATAGCAATTTTAATTGCATACGTGTTATCAACTATTCCATGTTTTCATGACGGCCTTAAAATATACTTAAATACATTTCGATTATGCATCAGTATTTTATTTACAATCGATGCTTTTAAATTGCTATAATTATCGATTGAAATGATGCAGATGGCAGTGGTGATGTTTCATTAAATGATTCGCTCATCTTCAAAGTATGATTATTGAGTTTATACATAGAAATATTTTATGATTACAAAAACTAAAAGATGAAATTGATATGAGTAAACTATAATATTTGAAAATCACTACATCTTCATAGGAATAATTTTAAAATTTTTCAATGGCCCCACCGCAAAATTGAGACCTCTGACTATACAGAAGTTGAGAACACATGTCGACGTTACCATTTAAAGAATAAATGTCAAGATTAAAGGTCTGACTGACAGCCAACGAGCACTCAACCAAAGGTGTCGTCCATTCAAATGCTCGCATGACCGCGACCTTATTATTGCGACATTACATGTAACGGCCGTATGTGGCTTGAAAAGCCCTGAAGAGGTATTTTCCACAATTGTCGAGTGATGTATCCATTTAACAAGTTCCATCTATTTGTCTATTCGGGTTTTAGAGTGCCCTTTTATTGCGGTGACGTGATCCGTTTGAGAATCGGCTCGATTTTATGGTTGTATCCTTCGTTTTGTTTAAACAATATGAGTAAGGTCTAGGTTCGTTAGTTGAGGTCGTTTAGTGGTACTTTAGGGCATTTAGCAGGTTGGTTATTGATTCATTCGAAAAATTTGTTTTCGTTTGAAAATATTGTACGTTATACGGAAAATACTTTTATCGGAAAAACTTTGAAAATATATTTCGCCGAACAAATAAATGTTTATCGGATTAAAAGTTACGCATTCGGATTACGACAATTCCGATGAGTTTGCGTCACTTTCTTTCAGCTGGAAAATATGTGATTTTATTGATCAGTGAAACCTTAGTAAGTTTTTTTTCTAGAAAATTAACATCACACCATATTATGTGTTTTGCCTTATATGGTATTAAAACTCATCGTTTGTCTATTGAAATTGATACGAACACTTTCACTTTTCACGACATTGGAAAATTGATTAAAAAAAAAAACAACAACTTAAATGAGAACATTTCACAAATCATTCAACGTGTCCTTAATCGATAAAATACAAGTTTAATAAGGTTTATAATATTAACAAACTGATTTAAAATTATAAACACGGTAAGATAAATCTCAACATGTATTTTAATTTGAAAGCTTAACAACGCTCCAAAGCGCTCTCGACTTACGCACATTTTACATAGAAAATCAGCTTAAATTTTACATCTGTCTTAACATGAAGGAGAAAGAAGAATACATATTGCGAAATACGTACTTAGTCATCGGAATTGACGTCATCAACCTCAGTGACCCGAAACGGGGTGAAACAACCGCAAGGGTAGCGTTGACACGACAATAAACTTAACAAGATTTCAGCACCGAATAAATCAAAAAATACGACATCGGTGACATTTCCATTATTTCAAAACGAGCTTAACACACAAAAGGATACATGACGCATACAATTTATCAAACAATTAATTCAAGAGACGATGTTTTTTCACTAAAAGCGACGTAGAGCCTGCGCAAGATGGCCCGGGGCGTTCGCTCGAAAACATTCTCCGAGACGCATTATCTCATGGTGCCACGTAATGCCGATAAAGCCGGCTCGTATGGAGTTTGATATATAATGTGAATAAGGTGCAAAAAATCGTGTCAAATGTGGGTCGAGTCGGCATAAAGCGACATAGGTGGAAACCGAACGGCCATACTTGTATTTGCGGCGAAAATGTCACCTTGCACTCTTGTTTCGAGGTTGTTCGGGTTCTTAACCCATGGTGTAGGGTCCTTTTTGAAAGAAAAAACGTACGTTCGAAAACCGGATACGGGTTTTCGAATTGAGGTCGCTTAAATTTGTGTTAATTAAATGCTTCTATAGTCTTAATGGGCCTATTCAACGGACGCCATCTTTGTTTTGACACATGGCGAATATTTTCAAAGACAAAAACGTATTTAAACTTTCTATTAGAATATTGAGCATGTATCAATGTTTTAAAATGATACCTGAGAGGATGTATAAAAAAATGAAATAACTATGAGCGAATAAAATAAACAAAAGTGAAAAAAAATTGAAAGATTATCATCCAACAATCGATGGTGATGAAACATTTCAGAGTTCAGTGGGTTTAAAACGAAAGTTTACACATATGGGTTTGGATTTGAATTCAATTAGTTATAATTTAACGGTCACAAATTACTGTTAAAATAATTTGTGGTTATTCTGTGACACTGCAATCAGTCATGACCCGAATGTGTTCACACGTAACAATTTTGAAATATACCTCGATTGTAAAAACAAATGTTGCCCGCGGACATTTGAATGTGATCATTCGAATTGGCATGGCAATTTATTATATAATATAATAATATTGATAAACGTTATTCAGTATTGAGATGCCATCTTAATTAAAATTTCATGGCAAAGACGATATCTCAATCTCATATAAAATCAATCTCATATCTCAATCATGTAAATATTATATATTGCATACAGTATGTAATTTATATTTTTCAAGAATGCTCATTCATTTATTATATGGATTACTTTAAAAGGTTTCATTATGTTCTTCTATAAAAATTGAGTTTCAATGTCGTTAAAATAAAATCAGTTTCAATTATCTGAATATCCGTATCCTTCTTAAGTAACCCTAATAAATTTACGATGCGATCTAAAAACAATTTCAATTTTATGCAGGCATTTAAAACTATTGCATACATGCAATTGATAAGTGACTTGTTCGTATGTGCATACGAGTTGAGCAATTTTGCCCAAGGGCCAAAAACCCAGTTCACCTATCGCAGTTAGGGCACACCTGCCTCCATTTTAACATTAACCATTATTTGTCTTCTCAAAAGTTCATTTTAGTCGTCCGATCTCACTGAGAAAACATTTCATTATCTAAAACCATCTAGTCATCGATCTAACCGCAGAGCAATAGAAAAAAAAAACAATGAAATAACAATTATGTTGAACAGTATTTGAAGATTTGCGATACGGCCGTACGTGTGTCTATGTCAGATATGCTTAAACTTCAAATGATATTTGAATCGTTTAAATATAATCAGATTTAAAAAATAATCATATTCCAACATCACATATTTATAAAGAAAATAGCATGCAGTGCTACAGCGACATGTTAAATAAAATTTAATGTACTAACTTATCCAATATAATCTAATGAATCGATGAGGAAATTTGCATAAAATTGTGATTGAAGTCGAGGTTTTTATCGCATGTTTGTTTTCAATGAGTTTTTACAGTCGTGCAAAATCGCGACCCAAAGTTTGCGCTTTTTGCGACATTGTAAATCTCAAAATTTCCCAAAGTCGTCGGATGCATCTATGATGAAGGCGAGAAGGTCGCGAAAGATAGTCGTAAATCACTTTTCAAATTACGACATGCGTTTCTATTGCGAATCCATTGTAATTGAGGACAATTGAAAATTCGAATGATTTTTTTTTCGAACGAACTAACGCTCATGTGTCGACTGTCCATGATCGATCTTGTATCATTTTCCAGATTTTGACTTTCATTTGAAAAATATCCACTTCGCGTTTTTGTGTCATTGAACTGTCCATTTATTTAAAGACTTGTAACCTTTTAATCGATAAATTGTCAATTGCGACCTTCTCCATTCTTTGAGATAAACGAGATTTTTTTCTCAATAGAAAAAATAAAATAACACACGTGAACGTCCTCAGTTTTACCTTGAAGTATTAAATTTATATAATTTAAAAAAATAATAATAAAATCATCAAAACCGACCTCAGTATGATTTCGTTGTGTTTATCTAAAAAAAAAATTTTGAGAAATCAGATTAATTTTATTTAAAATTCCCATAATCATTTCACACTTACTTTCATCGCAATTCAAACGTGCAAAAATCCAACCTGACTTCAGCGTTTACAAATAACACGTTGAATATCAAATCGCCCCCTAATTCGGTAACGCGATCATGTCCAGCAGCTGCAATTGTAAAATTTCGGCAACGACTCATCAGAAGTCGTTGCGTAAAAAAAATCCAAATTTTAAATTCAACCGAACGTCTCAAACATCGACCGAATGCGAAATCGACACGAATTGCCTAATGGGCTGCCGTTTTGTATTCAACTCTGACCGCTAACACTTTGTCCCAATTTAGTCCTGATAAATTAGATATCGTCGTAAGGACCGATGGAAGTGTCGATGATGCCGAAAAGAGGCTTCCACGCAGGCGATTTTTTTTATCGAAAAAAGCATACAGGTTCACCTTGTCCCAAAAACTGATCTCTGCCCCAGACGAGCGACCCAATCGATATGACGCGTTCGTTCGCTTTTGAGGCTCGTTCACTTTTACTCGTTTTGCTTCTGTTATAACTGTTATTGAGGCGTATGAGAATTTAATTTGTGATTTGACGTTTCGAACAATAAATTTTGTGGATGGTCGGAATTTTCGGATAATGTATTGGATCGGTTTTTTTTGTGTGCGAAAATTTTGAAGGTTGAAGCGATTCGTTTTATGTTGGTTTCGATTTTGGGATTTTATCGTTTTATGAATAAATTTTTGAAATAAGTTAATTTTATGTTTTATTCTTATATAAAAAAAGATGTTTATAGTTATAGTCATGACCTGAGCAGAAAAATGAAAAAGAGGAATAAAATTTAAAATACTTTCTATTATTTATCCTCGATTTATTAACGACAAATGTCGATCAATTTTATTTTATAAACATACAATTTATGAAAAAAATCAAATCCAATGCATAATATAATGTTAAAAAATATTAGATATACTAAGGTAGGTAGGTACTAGGATTCGATAATCTACAATAAATTTATTATATTCATTCTGATACGATATCCGTAAATAATCAGATACCTATCAAAAAAACATGTTCACAATTAAATACATTAAAAAAATTCGTATATCATTAACTTCGGTACTTCTTTAGATATGACATGACGTAAAATTGTAATACATACATGACGAAAAAAAGAGGATGTAAATATTAAATTTAAATGAAAAATCGAATATATGGAAAGCAAGATACGAATATTTTTTATTATAATAGTACAAGACGATTGCAAAATTATTTTTCTTGTAAAATTTGGAATACCTGGGACATGAAATACGTATTCCCGAGACTTAAAAATATCAAAAATCTGGGTCAACTCAGGACAGAAACTCTAACGTCTAATACAAATTTTCCCCAACCTTCGAAAGAAATACGTTCTTGAGCCTCCTCGTATCATTTTTATCCTCCTATCATTTTTATTTATACTAAAATTTTCATTTTTATTAATATAATAATTTGAATGAGTCGATCACGTAGCCATGATTTTTAGAAAGGGGGGGGTGAAACACAACTTCCTATATGTAAGTGATAAAAATATGCATTTTCTTCATTGTTGCTTAAAATCACTTGGAATCAGCTGCGGGGATGGTGAGGGTAAATTCCGTTTTTAACAATTTAATCTTTCCTTGATGAGACGACTCCGAAAAATGGTTTCGATTTCTCACTCAATCGCGATCAATTGCGACAACGCCCCGAATCCAACTTCCCCTAAACCCATTCGAGACCAACAAACACGCACACCCATAACAAAACCATCGCCACGGAACGGCTCCGTCGCGAAAAGCATAGAAATCGCGAAACCGGTGAAAGTGGCCGCGGTTACCATCATGCTAATGAACCTGCCGACCGGCGTCGACCTTCCGCGAATGTCGCGTGCACATGCACCACCAAGGTGACTTCCCGAGATGCGACGCCGTCGTTGCATAACGTGTTAACGGAGGTCTCCGATGGGTTCGACGGGGGCCGGTCGGGAGACCGAATCGTTGGTGCGATGCTGGAAAGCCTCCGGTGGGCTTAACAGTCTATTATGGTCGTTTGACTAGTCTGGGCAGTGGTGTAACTACTATGACACAGGGGTAAGCAATGCATGCGGGCTCTTAGGAGCAGAGCGAAGCACATTCAAGTATCTATCTTCTATATATATAAAAATGAATCGCCGTTTGGTGTCGCGCTAAAACTCGAAAACCGCTTGACCGATTTGAATTTCTATTTTTTTATTTTGTTCGCTTTAATTAACGGGTGGTTTTAAAAGAAAAATAATAGGGAAATTCTCAAAGAAAAGTTAAAAAATAGTATAGATAATTTTGTATGGAAAAGTACACCGCCATGTCGCATTGATTGCCGCTGCACCGCCGCCGATTGTAATTATCGTGACAATAATTACTATGGGTACAGTGTGTGCAGAACGCGTGTTCATAATAGGAACCGGGAACACACAAAAAAAAGACACGACAAAAATGGGACAGTCCCGGCCAAAACGGGACGTATGGTCAGCTTAGTTTTAGCGAGTCTAACGAACAGCGATTGTAGGTGATATTAAGTTCACTGGGTCAGCTAGTTTAAAAATACATATATTTAAAAAAAAAAAAGCAAACCCAGAAAATCGATTCACACTAACTGAGAATATAAATAAAAAATCTTAAGTATGTCCAATAATGATTTGTGAACTAGTATTTACTAAAAATTGTGTTGAAATTGATCGGAATTTAATTGTAAAAAGATTTTCTCATTTTGTTTTTCAATTTACATCTTCAGTTTTCATTCTGAAACTATAGAAATACGTTCTTACATTTGGTCGCATTTGAGATTTTAAAAAAAAATCGACTTTGACGCTAATTATCGTTATAAATTTAACGATATTTTTTTATCAAAAAAGTTGTGCACCAATGCTTTGCACACTTTTTATGTTTTTTTTACCCTTGTCTTTCTTGGATATTCTCAAAATCTGTTCATTTTATATTTAAAATTAGTGGGTTTGTAATACTATCAATCGAAGACATCCAAGTTTCCAAAACGCTTTTGAAGGACGTGATTCAGAATTTGAAGACGATAAAAAGGAAATTCAAATTGTATGAGTTTTTTATCAATTCATTTTTGTAAAAATAATAATTAAAAAAATACAAGGGGAGGGCCTTTTTCAAAATCTGCAATTTTTTCTAACTACACCACTGCATCTGGGTGATGGTTTGTTGCTGAAAATTGATGTTGTTATGACTCCGATGTCTTAATGGATTTTCGCTTATAATTTACTCTCAGTTATTGGATTTTTTCTATTGTGTTGTTGTAGTGTATCATGTGTTAATTTAATTTTTGGTGATTTGTTCTTTGTCTTTGATAAAATGTTTTTGTTGTGAAAATGTCGATGGAGAATGTTTCCATTGATTTTCGATCTTGTCTTTGTTGTGTTATTGTGGGTTTTATTGTATTATTCTCGAAATAGCTATTCATTCATTTTCAGCGGTGATGTATTAGGAAGTAGGTTACACATTCAAAAGTGTTCGTGTTTATAAGCATGCACTGCTTTTTAATCATTTGTTCGAAAAGCGTTTTAGGTTAATTAAAAAAAAAAATCAGATGAGAAAGTTAAATGAAAAATATTCTGAACACGTTGTAATTGACTCAACCTCTCAATACATTGATCGAAACTTCTATTTTTTCAAGAAAATGTTACATGTTTTTATCAAATTGTGAATAATATTTATTGCTATATTTAAAAACAGTGTAGTCAAAATTTTGATTATTCATTCGCCAAATTTGTAAAGTAAAATAATTAATCGTATCAGGTAAACATCAGAAATTATTTCGAATAATGTTTTTCTTTCGCGCGTGAACTTGAAATTGTTTTTCTTAAATATGGAAACGAATACCGATTTTCCTCAACAATAACAAGCAGTATGCTACGGAAAAATCACCAACACAGCACAGCAAAAACAAACGATGTGAGTACGAAACGATGTAGGACTGGATATTATAATATTTTATTAGCATATACAATACGGTTCACCATATTTTGTCGGGATTGTTTAGAAGGGACCGGAGAAGTTATTCAAATTTTATTTTTCTATGGTGAAATGAGCATTTATTACATATTATATTTTATGCTTGAAGGGTAAATTTAGTTCATCTTATGGAGTGTTTTGAAAATTTCAATATCGAGATGTGCTTTCACGTATATTGGTTTCGTTTTGGAGTGTAAATGTAATGGACGTGTCAAATATTATAGAATCTATCGTAGTACTTTACATCAATCATTTCCTTCATAGAAATATTATTTTCTGAATAATAATCGTGCTAATTTATTTTCATAAATTTTGTTTAAAAATCAAACAATAATAATTGACGAGTTACTCAGCATTAATCTTTTAACCTTGTCGAATATATTATTCAAGTTAAGCGATCAGTACACGTCTATGATTAATATGAGACTATTAAAATGATTTTTACTCTTAATATTATCATCTTCTTATCATTACGAAACAGATTCAAGCGATAACTGAAAATTCCCTGACTTTCAATAATACGTAGGAAAAACCTTGCCCTGTAATAAGTGTAATGTAACATAGACTGCATACGATGATGAAAATGGTGATCTCAATTCATCTTCCGTGAGGGATCCAACTTCAGAATTATTAATAAATCAGCAGACGATCATCTTAGTGCGGCGAACTTTGCAACATGATGTTCGTCAAAGATAAATCACAAGATATCGCGTTATTTACGACCGAGAAGTCTTCCGGTAATTTAAAGTTTCCGACGTTTTCTACCGTCTGCCATATTGGGTGAAGGTCTTGAACTTGAAATCGGGAGATCCATTAGCCTGGTATTGTCCTTTTCGGCGGGCTTGTTTGTTTTTCGTCTCGAAAAAAATATATATTCGCATTGGCGAAGGTTGATCGTGACGTAGCCAACAATCATAATCATATTTTCGTGACACGCCGGGAGGTCGTTATTTTCCCGCCGTGGACGTTCGCTTTGCAGAAATTTTAGAAATAGGGTGAAGGTCGGTCAAAGTTATATGTATATTTTTTTAAATTATGCATTCGTTTTGCTGGACAAACGTGCGGAATTTGCTTTTTTTTACAATTTATGACATCTATAAAACCGAGCCGAAAGCTTTGTGTGAATTTGTAACGTTTTGAATCCACGAGCACAACAAATTCAAACACAGTGAACTCAGCAAAGGGTGGAATTATCAGTCGGAAAAGGATCAAGTAAAGATAATCACAAGGCTCAACCGTATTTTTTTCGTTCCGGTTTTCGGTTCAGCTCCGAGTTTTCAAAAAAAAAAAAATATACACATACAAAAACTGAATTGACTTGAATTTTCCGAAAAATATTTTCTAAAAAATAAACGACAACACTTTTCAAAAAATATTCGAATATCTTTCTCTGAACTGAAACAAGGTAAAAGTAATGTATCGCCTATGAGTGCACCAATCTCCCACGCGGTGAAACGCGTTTATACACGTACATGCACCTACACATACAGAGATTAGTGTGCCTAGATTAAGTTGGCGCCCGGCATTACGTTTATACACGTACATGCACCTATACTCATTCGCAATTTAACAGTTGGTCGTACGAAACTTTTTGTTCAAGTATCGAAACAGTATCATTAGAGTATTCGGTTCATTTGTAGTATTGCATCACTCAGATGTTGATTAATTTTATGATAGTAGGAAGACTTGACAATTGGGCGACAAGCACGAGTGCTTGATACAAAGAGACCACGAAACTTTTTGTTCAGGTATCGGAGCAGTATCCTTATCAGTAGAATATTCAACACCATGATCAATCCATCAACACAAAACTCAATTTCATTCGTTAGGTTGGGTTAGTTTGGGTTGAGTTCTATTTCGTATAGAAATAACAACTGACGTTAAACGTCAAAAGTTGGATGCGAATGTGTGAGTGAATGCAGGGTCGCAACTTAAAACTTATGACTGGATTTGTATATGTATGCGTTACACCTCTTGGGAGGTTGGTACGTTCGTGGGCGGTTAGCGACTTTTACCCATAGGCGGTACGTTACTTTTGACCTGAAACAAACTGATATTTTTTTCAATTACGTGATGATTTTATCGAAATGATAACAGTTCTACGATTAAAAAAAAACCGATAATTTTACACTTACGTCGATAAGCGTCAGTGTCACCTGCGCCAATGCCATATGCGCTTGCGTCGTGCTCGCTAGCATCGTGTGAGCAAACGTCTGGCAACCATGAAGTGCGTGTGTGGCAAAAAGATTAATTGTTGTGTACGCGTGCGATCGCGTAGCGGGGGCGCCGGCCGCTTGTGACAGGTGGGGGCGGCGCCGTCAAACTTCAAGCTTCTCGTCAAGCTTTTTCCGCGGTTTTAAACACCTTTAGGAAACCGGAGATAATAAATAAATACGTAAGCATCGTTATCGCATCTTTTTATTGTTCTTTTTCAATATCTAACCTATTAGAAAGACGCCGTCGCTGTGTACAATAACATGCTTTAATTTTTCTATTCGAATCCAACTCTTGATGTTTTTCCCTTATTTTTCATTGATTTTATTACACTTTATACGATTTTACTTCATAATTTGATGACGTTGTGCTATTTAATTACATATTACTATAAATAGTTTACTATTGTCATCAAACTTTATAAGTTTTTTATCCCTATACTTTCATTGTTTCAGATAAAAACATTGAAAAGATTCAATTTTGAATTGGATTGTTGATTCTGTAATGACACCATGGATGCTTCAAATTATGTAAACAGTAAAAAAATAAGACCCGTGGAGCACCCAGAACTCGTGTTGAAATCTCCTATTGCTTATCATGGTGGAACAGATCTCTCAGTCATACCTATAGATAAAGATGGAATTGGTAAGTTTTTCACTAATTATGTTATATCTTTCAAATTAATACATTTCTCAGCTGTTTTTTTTTCTGAATTTAGCCGTATGTGAAAAATGTGGAGCGATAGGAGTCAAACATGCCTTTTATACTAAACAAAGAAAATTTTGTAGCTTAGCGTGTACCAGAAGCTACACTGGTATACCAAATGCTCAAAAAGAAACAAACGTCGGCGACAATGTTTTAGATAATAGCATCGAAGACAATCAAACAAGTAGTCACCGAAAACAAGCTAATTATAGATTTAAACTTATGGATAGCACAGATCATTTAGTGGGGATGATTCCGATGGAACCTCTGCCCCAATTGCCCGGTATGTGGCAAGCTACGGTGGACGACTTCATGCAACCCGTATCTCACAAATTGAACAATCCTTCTAACACGTACGAGTGGCAAAACGAATTGTTCAGTTGTGATTTTATGGCTGCTCCGGTCAAGTTGTTCGCTCATGCTCCTTTATCGTCTATGTGGGACACTGTATTCGAAGGGATGAAAGTCGAAGTGAAAAATACAGATTGTGAAAACGTTTCTTATAAGTTATCTAATTATTTTTGGGTTGCGACCATTTTAAAATTGAAAGGTTATATCGGTTTGTTGCGGTACGAAGGTTTCGGTAACGATGAATCGAAAGACTTTTGGTTGAACTTGATGCATTCAGAAGTACATCCTGTCGGTTGGTGTGCCACGAGAGGTAAACCTCTAATCGCCCCGCAAAGCATTGAAAACAAATATTCAGATTGGAAAAGTTTTCTAGTGCAACAGTTAACTGGTGCACGCACATTACCCACTGACTTTTATAATAAATTGAATGAAAGTATGAAACCTAGATTTCGTATCGGCCATATATTAGAAGTAGTAGATAAAAATAGAATATGCCAAGTCAAAGTTGCCACCGTGCATGAAATTGTAGGAAAGAGACTTCATATTCGATATTACGATAGCACTCCCGAAGATAATGGATTCTGGTGCCACGAAGACAGCCCTCTAATACACCCTGTAGGTTGGGCTCGAGAAGTCGGACATTTACTTGATGCCCCATTCGATTATATAGAACGTTTAAATAATAACATCGTTGATCCTAACGATGCGTCTCGTAATTTATTCAAATACTACCATAAAAAAGATCCACATGGCGTTAATTTCGATACAAATTTCACAGAAGGAATGAAATTAGAAGCGATCGATCCTTTGAATTTATCTTCCATATGTGTAGCGACTGTTATGAAAGTTTTACTTCATGGTTATATCATGATACGCATTGATTGTTACCCTCCGGATGAATCTGGATCTGATTGGTTCTGTTATCACGAATATTCCCCTTACATATTCCCTGTCGGATTTTGCAACGAACGTGGAATCCCGCTGACTATGGCAACAGGACAAACACCTTTACCGAAAGCATTTTTAGACGCACGCGAAATAACTTCTCAACACGGATTTGTATCAGGCATGAGATTGGAGTGTGCCGATCTCATGGATCCGCGTTTAGTATGCGTTGCTACTATTGCTGGAGTTGTCGGTAGATTATTAAAGGTAAAATTCGAAACTATTTAAGTGTACTTTTATTGTTTGATTTAAAATAAATTTTTGGCAGGTTCATTTTAACGGTTGGGGCGATGAATACGATCAGTGGTTGGACTGTGAAAGCACGGATATTTACCCAGTAGGCTGGTGCCAAGCTGTAGGTCATAAACTCGAAGGACCTTTTGTCCCTGTACGTCAACCAGTAGGAAACACACGTAAAAGAGGACGAAAAAAGAAAGGTTCTAAAGCGCCTGATGTTCTGAAACTCGCTAAAAATGGAGCAGGTATTTAAATTATTTTCTTTTTGAATTTTTTATTTTAAAGAATAATTTAATAAGACTTATTTGAATAGAAACAGATGTAGGAAATAGTAACGATGGCCTTTTCGAACTAATGGAAGCTAGTAAAAATGATAGTCTTATCGACTACGACGATGTTATTATGGAAAACTCTGATTCGAAAACTAAATCTGAACCTGCATTGGAAAACGAATTAGATTTCAGTTTAGAAGTAGACAATAAATCTGATGTGATTCATCAAAATAGTTGCAATGATAGCAATACTAGTTTAAGTATGGAGGTAGAAGAATCTGCTTCTTTGGATATAAAAAAGGTAAAATCAACTCACTATTCTTTAAAAGTTTAGTTTTCGAATGTAATCAATTATTGTATAAAATTTTAGGAAAGCGACCGTGTTGCTAAAGCTATTCCTCGTCTTGTCGGAACCATTGGTAGTATAGCAATGGATGCTGTAGAGCCTGAAACATGGGATCCGGAAGATGTAGCACAGTTTCTCTCAATTAATGATTGTGCTCCGTATTGTACCAACTTCTCTGAAGTTACAGGGAAAGTAATGTTAGATTTGACGAAAGATGAAATTATTGAACTTTTACAAATGAAGGTTGGACCTTCGTTGAAAATTTTTGATTTAATACAACAGTTAAAATGCAAATTAAAACCTGTCCACGCTCGCAACAAGATTTTCAAATAAATCAAAATGAATCTCTTATTATATCAATTATTTCTATTTCAATCAGTTTTTTATACAATTTATTTTTTTGCGTATTTTTGAATATATTTATTGACTTATATAACTAGACGATTATAATTTTTTATAAAAAGTTAACCATATAGCAGAAATTGTCATGATTTTCATATTGTAAAACTAGTCAGTCATCTTTCAGTTCATTGTTTGATGTATTAGCGCATTCCTTCTGAAGCTAGAAATATGTATATATTCATATATTCTTTCATATTATTTTTTACAATCCTCCAAACACACTCAACATATGTTTTAGAGTTTTAAGTTTATTTGAAGAATTTTTTTTACATTTTGTAAGTTAAAGTTATTACTATTTTACGTAAAACTTTATATAACATGATGTTGGATAATTAATTTAATATAAAATAAACGAAATGATGCTCAAAATATCTGATCTTTACTTCTTTATTTTCTGATGCATGTGAATTTGAGATTAAAACCATGATTTTGTCTAAAATTCAACTTTATTATAAATTTCATACATCAACAAATAGAATATAAACTGATAAAGAATGTTTTCACATACATTTTTCCCTTTCGATAAAGGTGTGAATAATGCATTCATATTCGAGCTGAACTTAATCTTACAAATCAATCGACACAACGAAAAAGTCAGAAACATACAAATACTAAGATGACATGGCACTGGTGGTTTATTTATTACTATATAAATAGTATTTTTAAGAATAAAAATATCTAAACGACATATCTGATTGTGCCCAGTTTGCCTATGGAAAATGAAGCTGGTGTTCACATTTATGATCTAATTTGACACAGTTCATCGCCAACAATGTTTAATGAATAGTTAGTTCCATGAAGTATGTTCCTAAACAAGTTTCAGATATTCAATGAATGAATGAACCTTGAACAAAGTTATAGAATTGGTCTTTTGTATGATTCAAATGTGGATGAAATTATCTGAATTTGCAAGTTGTTATAGTTTCGAAATATATTACTTATGTTTTGGAAGCTTATTAAGTTTTCAGTTAAAAAATAAACACTTCCATTTTGGTGATTGAAAAGGTTTTATGAAAAAAAAAAATCAATTTAAAACGAGCATTTAATGCTGAATCAATGAAAATACAATTCTTTCACATATGGTAACAATTCTGTACGTTATACAGACAGGATATTACTCGGAATATAAATTTTAAATGGCACTCAAAATGAATAATCAGAAAACTTAAAACATACATCTAAAAACAGTTCATAAGTTTTCAGCTCTTAAAAAAATAATAAATATTGCAGTAAGATTCTATGAAATAAAACAAGTCGTCAGATTGCACACGATTACTTTGAAGATGACAGCAATGTATATAAAATTCGTAAGTCCTATTGAGCAATGGTTATTTAAATACACACTTAGCTTCTTGAACTTTAAACGCACTGTTGAATTTTTTATACCTAAATTCAAAATTTTGAAGAAAATGATTACATTGAAAATAATTTGCAATTTAACATTTCATCAGTGGTATTAAATAATTTTACTGAAATAAGTCAATCCATGTTTGACAGAAACAGATCAATAGAAATAATATTTTTTAATTAAAATCAATATGTATGTTCACTTGCTAAGATAGAAGTACTTTTAATATTTACAAAATTATTGAAAATACAAAATCACGAATGGCAACCTTGATCAAAATCATCATATAAAAATTATAATAGTTTAAATAAATAAATCTAGTTTTTTTTTCAAAATCTAAATGTGTATATATTATACGAGTGATGCATCAAATAAAAAATGAATCAATGATGATAATAAATAAATAAATAGGCTACGTTGGGATAGCGTTCGCTACTACAAGAAAATGACAACCTGATCAAGGTAAGCATTCATTTTTCATAATTAAAATATACATTGACTGAAAACTTTTGCTGTTTCATAACATATAGACATTACTATGAATTCATTAAAAACTAATACAATTATGTATCACATCCATTTTTTATTGAGATATTAAATAAATGAAACAGTTAACGTGAGGAGACTATTACTGTTCGTAGACTATTTAATTTAATGATATAATATACAAATACTGCATAGTTATAATAGAAAATTATAAAAATACAATAGACAAACTATACAGAGATCCAGTACTTTTTGACTAAATATATAGTCAGTTGCTGACCACTTTTGAGTGTTATAACGGAAAGTGTTAATATAAAAATTGTACTCATGTGAAAAAATTAAACTTGATGAGTTGAATCAAGTATCCAAATATACACCAGCTTTGCAGAATCATATTATATTATTGTGTATTAAAAAAAATATAGTAATCTCAATACAAATCAATAAATTGAAAGAATTGCACCAACTTAAAATAACAGGAAAGTGTCCATTTGAAATTTAGATTTTGCACTTTCGACATTTCAAAAATATCTTAACGTTAAACCTTAACAATAACACAATACATTAAGTCATTTACTCAAATAAATAAGCTTGAACACAAGTATGCTTATTGCAGTTCGTTCGATTAAAAAAATATCGACAAAGTATTTTTAAAACATGAAAAAAAAAAATTAAAACATAAAATATAGTTTCTTTCGGATGTCTACCGAAACTATAAAAATATAATCAGAACTGCTAAACGTACCATGTGCTTTCAAAATAAGACATTGTATCTTAAAATAATTTTAATAAGCGCATATAAATCAAGATTTATAAAGAATAATTTACATTTCTATTATCACAATATTAACAATGATTAATCACAATCAAGACAGATCTCCATGTTGCTCTAATTTGAAAATTTCATTTGTATTTTATTTACCACTTCAAAACGGTCAACATATTGAAATTGTTTGAATTCATTCTAGGTAATTTAATAAACAGACTACTGGGAAAATAATGATTGTTTAGAATTATAAAATAAATAATTGAAATTTAACCATTCACATAACACTATTTTTTAAACCAATATACTTTTGTGGCCGATGACACAAATGTGTCACAAATTTTTTTTGCGTAGATAGCTGATGACACATAGTGTCCCAAAACCAAAATTTTACAAAATCTCGCATTAATTTTGGGACAACTTTGTGTCATCAGCTATTTGTACAAAAAAATTTAATGACATATTTGTGTCATCGGCCACGAAAGTGTTTAAAAAAAAATTCTGAATGTATTAAGTAAAAATTTTATGTAAAGGGAAAAAAACCATTGAATATTTTATTTTGTACTATAATGTTTGCAATCAAGTTTATTAAAAGAATATTTCTGTATTGAAAAAAATATCATTGTATTAATTTCCAAACAAAATATACTTTAACATTATAGAAAGACATTTTTAACGAAATAATTATAAAGAATCAAGCCCCTGTTAACGATTATTCTCTGCGAAGAGAAAAACAATTCGCAAAAATTTTACCAAAAAAAAAAAACAGTGCAATAATAATATTGAGCATTCGTTACAACATTTATTATATCATATTTACCTAATTGCATTGATAGAACAACATGGAACCGTAAACGTTAGTTTTAATTGACATTTATCAGTTCATATATGCTGTTGAACCTGCTTCCGTTGCGAATATAGGAGTGGATAATGTCGTCGTGAGAGAATCATTATGTACTTCTAACGAGTTAAGAGCGTAATGGAGAACTAAAGCTTTGAGCGATCCATAAATGTTGTACGGCTCGGCGAAGCCGTAACCCTTTTCCGTCTTGTAAATAATACAATGGTAAATGTTGTTATTGCATGTGATTGAAAGCGCATACTGACCGGTACTATTGGGACGTACAAGAAAGGTTCCCGTCGGTTGGCCGTTTAGTAATCTTTCGGCTTCGAGACGGGAACATTTCTTGTCAGTTCTCCACAAAGATTCGTTTTGGTGTGGTAATTTTTCTTCTGTGGTTTCTTCTTCGTCGCCTTCACACATTAGAATACGTATTTGATTGTCAGCTACTCCCCGCATTTTGAGCCAACTGAAATTCAAGAAAAGGTTTTATTATCGAATGAATTGTCTTTTTGAGAATTTAAAAATTGGATTTGTATTAATGTGTCACAATTCGAGTGTAAACTTTTGTTTATTTACATCCAAGCTAGTTCGGGTATACCCAAACTAATGACTTTAGTTTGAATGTCAATTGTCAAATTTAACCTACATATAATTATATGACTCAATTGAGTCTAAACTAAAAACTGACGTCATAAGTATCATGCTTGGGTTAACGTTTTAGCTTGAGTTGTGAAAACGTGTTCAAAACAAACTCTCGAAGTTCAAACTGACACGACGTGTAGAAACTACGCGTATTTCTCGATCATTAGTTG
This sequence comes from Hydropsyche betteni, assembly GCA_028571205.2. Lineage (NCBI taxonomy): Eukaryota > Metazoa > Arthropoda > Insecta > Trichoptera > Hydropsychidae > Hydropsyche > Hydropsyche betteni. The sequence continues at coordinate 1,535,895 of JAOXNN020000044.1, read as the reverse complement.
ATATACCATTTTCCCCTTATTGATATTTAGCATAAGAGCGTTATCTGAGTGCAAACAATTTAAATTGTCGTACCACATTGGACTAGAGTTGTTACAAGGTATATAAACAAACTAGTTTGTTCGTGCATAAACGTAGTGGACACTTAAACTGTAACAAATGGATACAAATGGATGTATTATGTATTATGGTGAAATTATCACTAACACTTTGTGACGGTCTCTTTGTTTGTAAAGATTGAAAATATCAGGTTTGAGCGATGTCATTTCTCGTTCTAACAAGCGACATTGTGACACTTGCGTCCTCCAAGTAGTTTCTAAGCTTTCTTTATAATTCTTCAGCGCCGTCAATCGTTCGTTTAATAATTTATGATTATCTTCTAAAATTCTTTCTTCATGCGGTTGCGCTTCTTTTCCATACTTTTCGTGTAGTTTCACTTGGTTTTGAAACAGTTCTACACCTTTTGCGAACGCGTCTAAAGCTACTTTCATGTTTTTTATCTCCGAACACACTGCATTATAATGTTTAGAATGCTCAGTCAAAGTTCTGGACTTCAAATTGAAATCCTTTTGGATCTCCTTAAACTTCTCGATCAGAGAATTCAAATCGTCGGAACGCGCCAACTGCTCTTCTTCTCTTCTCGACAAAGGATAAAGTAATTTTATATCTAAGCTCGTATTGTAATGTGCCAGCGACTCTACGTGATAATGTTTAACTAACTCCACCACCGATCTAAATTCGTAAGGATCACAGAACCCATATCTTCCGTCGCAGCAAAAAATTTTAACAAGTTTATTAGTGCCTCCTTTCCTCACGGTCAACGTATATCCGGTTCCCTTGTTTGAAGCGTTCCGCACAAGAAATGTGCCATCTGGAGAGTATTCCAACTTTTGGGTGACTTCCTCTCTGCAATTTGAATACATAAGATACATCAATAATTATAAAAAAATGTAATACGAAATCAGCGAAAGAAATAATTTACCTAGAAATGTCTCCCCAATACCATTCGGCATTTTCTAAAGAGTCAGAATCCAGATTTTCGATAAAATTAGACACACTTTCGATCATAGTTTTCAATGTCTTTTCTTTTCATTTAGTGATGTTATTCTGAGAAAAAATAAAATGATGACGGTTATTTATATTGTGAATATGTACGTCTCGTTTTGGCTAGAATAGTTTCATCAATTCACAAAATTGTTTAGTTTGTTCCATAATGAACGTAGGAAGAAAGTTATGTACTTGGGAAATATCATTTAAATGTCATCTTAGTTACGCTGAAGTCACTTTTCAAATGGAGGATATATTTCAGACTATTGTGTAAAAGAAATGCATGGAAACCACATAAAAATTGAAGAAAGATTCCTTCAGTATATTTCAATGAAACTTCCATAGAAATACATTTCATAAAAACCGAGTAATGTGACAAAATTTCACCATGTGAAATCATAAAAAAAAAACATGGTAAATTTTTATTTAATAACTATAATTGTATACTGGCCCGATCCGGATCTTACCATTGTGGCGTAATATATTTTTATTAATATTTTAATGTGAAAGTGATAAAAACAGTGTAAAAAAATATTCAGTTCTTTTTTTTTTTTGAATGGTGTTATTTCTAAAACGTGTAAAAATTCACTTTTTTACATCAATGTCTCGTTTTGAATATTGAAAGATAGGGTCACCCATTTATTTATATTAATATTACTTTTCTTCATCTATGTCCTGTTTTGAGTCAGGAAAATATTGTCCTAGTATATTATGGTTTTTATCCATTTGCACTCTTATTTATTTCTTATTCATAAATTTATAACGAGTTATACTCGATATAGGGGTTGTAAAGATTAATTTAATTTTTCAGCCATTTCCCACTATGAGTACTATAAAATATATTCGCATGAACTATTTTACTATTTTTTTTTAATTTTAACTATTTTAATTTTTCTTTTCTTCACCAATGTCCTGTTTTGAGTACACGAAAATATGGTCATCCTAAATAAAAAAAACCCATCCCAAAATTAAAGCTACTATTTAAATGGTCAAAATTTAAATACGATTTTGGTCAGAATTTTTATCCCATTTATCAGAATTTATTTGACATTAGTCAGAATTTTAATCATGTTTCAGTCAGAATATTTTGGTCAGAATTTTAATCAAGAAGGTCAGAATAAATATTGAACAGTCACAATTTTAACTGGGTTTGCCAGAATTTATATTAAATGGTCAGAATAATATTGAGAACCCTAACCTAACCCATTCTGACTACTTCGTTATTAAATTCTGACAATTTACTATATTTTATTCTGACAATTCATCATTTTATTTTGACCTTTTTGATTAAAATTCTGACCATTTAATTTTTTGCCATTTTTTTTCACCTATATCCCATTTTGAACACTGGGACGTATGGTCACCCCAATTTTTACTAATTATACAAACGTTTTAAACAATCAGACGATTTTATGAAATTCATAAACGATTTTAAACAAAATCCACAAATAGATACCGAAGCGATAGCCCAGATAAAGATTGTCAAATCGAATTTTGTACAAAAAAACCATCACCGAAAAATTAAATCAAAAAAAAAAAACGAAACCATCATCGATTCCTCGAAAAAATTATACATCTTAAAAATCAGGTACAAGTCCTTAGCGGAAAAAAACCAAAAATGATAAGAAAGGATAAGCCGACTAACCGAGTAACCGACACACGGACACCGGAAGCGGGCCGACAGCGCTCCAGGACGAGGCGCCGCGACGGAACGGGGGGCGGAGCGCCGACCGCCGATGGGGGCCGAGCGAGGCGAAGGGCGGCGCCTCAAAGGACACCGCCGCCCGACGGAGGACTGCGCCCGCACCGACGACCACCCGATGCCGCCGATACTGCCGTAACACTAATGGCCGAGGCCGCTTCGGTGCCGCTAAACGTCTTCGCTTGTATGGCGTTGTCTACCTTGTTACGTGTATCGTTAAGGTTTATATTCGTGTTTGGATCGCGGCGGGATTGCGGTATGGGAACGGCAGCGGGGTGGCCGTCGATGTTTTAACCCCATATGGCCGATTAAACGCGATCTTTCGTGAGCATTTCGGGGATTTTGATGGATTGATCGTTTTCGAAACGTAGCCGAAAACCGGAATTTTCATAGGAACGATAATTGGAAGTGAAACGTGAAAAATGTCGTTTTTTTCGGTTCAGTAAAAAAAATATAATAATTTTCGTTTCGATTATTTTTTATTGGTGGATCCTTTTTTTTTTAAGGAATTTTCGGTTTCGTAAGCGTAGTTTTTCTTATTGATAAATATTGTTTTTTTAGAAAATATTTTTTGGAAAAGTCGATTTTTGTAGTACGGTTTTTTTTTTTGAAAACTCGGAGCTGAACCGAAAACCAGAATGATCAGGGCTAAGAAATGGAATCGGAGTGTTTACGTCAATGATTTTGTCGAAATTATTATAATGATGCCGTAGTGGAAAATTGGTTAGCAAGAAAAAGTACTTTGGTGCTTAAAAATACTATGTACGTATACTATAATGTAAAATATGAAACACAAAAAACATATTTGGTCCTTTCAGTTTCGTATTAAACATATTCCATTTTAGTTTGAAAACTTCGAAAACGTGTGCGCTTGAATCATGTGCGTTTGGATGATGTGCGCTTGAATCGTGTACGCTTGGATCATGTGCGCTTAGATCATGTGCGTTTGGATAATGTGCGTTTGAATGATGTGCGCTTGGATGATGTGCGCTTGAATCGTGTGCACTCGAACCATGTGCGCTCGAACCATGTGCGCTCGGAGGATCATGTGCGCTTAGATCCGATCACCCCGAAAACCAAAACGAAAAAACCACAATTCGAACCTCCAACGATGACCGTAGGCCGTACATATCCCCGCTTCGACCCGACCATCGCGAAATTGATTGGCAGCAGTGAGGTGGCGAGGTGCGACGAACGAGGAGTGTCATTGGCGCCGCACGTCCCCGATCCTCGCGGTCCTCGGGCCGTCGCAGTCCGCGGACATGACCGAGAACGAGTCGCAGGCCGTGGCGCCGGCGGAGCCTCCGCCCCCGGGGGCCCTCGTCGCCCCCGCACCCGACCGAGCCACGGAGATGGACGTGAGTTGACACATTTCTGACTGACAGCGAGACCGTTTTGGCAACTCGTCACGTGTTGTCGTCGGTGCGATTTCGGGTCGCGATTTTTTGTCATGTCCTAGGGAAATTGTTATTGAATTTTTCGTCGTTGGACTGGGGATTGTCGCGTATTCGTGAATTTTCTTATACATTCTCTACATTTCTTATAAGTTCTCTTTTTGCATGTAATGTAATACGTTCCAATGGCTGCAGTACACGTCAGCTCACCATCGGCAAGGTGGACACCGGTCAAGTGGACAAATGCAAACTGGACACACGCAAAGTGAACAAACGTCAACCGGACACCAATCAACTGACCACCGAACGTTTTTAAAATAGCGTATAATTTAATGTGCTCATACTTGAGCTACGCTTCTTATATATAGTATATAAATAAACATTTAATATATATTCAAGCAAAGAAATACAATTGCAAACGTGTATATTTTTATTCGAAAATTACGTGCATTCCGATGAGAATATTAACCGCGACGGAGAAATATTAATTAACTTTATCAATGTAAGAAAAGTTTATTTAGATCAAAATAACGAACTTTGAAATTAATTGAACGGATGGCTAATGTTGTATATATGTTACAGTTCAAGTGTGAACTTTTTTTTGTTCACACCCAGACTAGTTTGGGTATACTCAAACTATTGATTTTAGTTTGAATGTCAACTATCAAATTTTACCTACATATAATTGCATCTAAATTAAAAACATATGTCATAAGTATCATGCTTGGGTTAGGTTGGATTAGCGTTTTAGCTTGAGTTGTGAAAATGTGTTCAAAACAAACTCTCAAAGTTCAAACTGACATGACGGGTAGACGCTACACGTATTTCTCAATCAACAGTTGACATTACCGATTTCCACCTTATTAATATTTAGCATAAGAGCATTATCTGACAATAAATAAACTTTTCTTACATTTGATAAAGTTTATTAATTTTTCTCCGTCGCGGTTAATATTCTCATCGGAATGCATGTAATTTTCGAATAAAAACATACGCGTTTGCAATTGTATTTCTTTGCTTGAATATATATTAAATGTTTATTTATATGTTATATTAAGCGTAGCTCAAGTACGTGCACATTGAATTATACACAATTTTTAAAATGTTCGATGGTCGGTTGACGTTTGTCCAGTTTGTATTTGTCCACTTGACCGTTGTCCACCTGACCGTTGTCCACCTTGCCGTTGGTAAGCTGACCTGCACCCCAAAGACTACCATGAAAAAAAAGATAAGGTGTTCGTATGAAAATGGTAGATAGGTTCCAACTAGTAATACACAATTAAAAAACGGTAATTTTTCTTACATTTAAAAAATATATTTAACATAATTATGTAGTCATTCAGTATCACTACTAGATAAAAAACGTGCCCGTTTTCTGTTGTTTTTTTGTGGTGAAAAATCACTTGCACATAATGCAGTCCAATATGTGATTTTTTCTTTTTTTTTTTAAACCATGTTGAAGTTAAAAAATTTAATGTAAAAAAATAATCGGTTCTTTTTCTTGGACCGTGTTATTTCAAATCCGTGCAAATAGAGAATTTGGTGCATCGATGTTGTGTGTTTGCATGTACAGTAGTCGCGCGCGCGCCCCCCCCCCTCCCCCCTATAACGTCAAGATAGGTTTGTTGTTATAGGGGGAAATTTAGGAAATTAATAAACGAAACATTTTCTTTTTTATTTGGATATTTATACGAGTTAATTTTTTTTTCAAATATATATGAAAAAAAATTAAAAAATTTGAATTTAAATGCATTTTAAAAAAATGGCGTTATAGGGGGGTCGTTATTAGGGGGATTACTGCACATGTGTGTAATTAGAAAAATCAATTAATTGAATATAAATATTTGAGCTGTTTAAACTGTATTATAGATGTGTTTATGTTCGAGGTTTCGATTTAAAAAATGAATGTTCGCATGGATAGATTGAAATTCAGCGTTTTTCGAAAAAAGTCAGTGGAACGAGTATGGAATATTTAACAAGCAGAATGCGCTTATTTGAGTTCATTTATAATTTTTAAAAATCTATAAAAATCAAAATTTAATTATTAAATCCTGTTTTTTTTTTCTTATGATGTTCAAGATGTAAATGTCTCTCTAATTAGATTAGATTTCTATTTAAAAAAATGCTCATTTCATAATTATGATATAATTTATTAATGAATTAATGAATAGATTTTTGAAAGAAATTATCTTTAACTTTAAAAACTAATATATAAATATAATCTCAGATTGATTTACGAATAATCCAAGAATTTTCAGGGAAATATTATATTTTGCTCTAGAATAAATGTATTTGCAATTGCAACGTTTATTATAAAATAATTCATTAGAATTCGCTTTATTTTATCTTTCATGCAAATGCTTGTTATCTTATTTTGAAGTTAAGTAACTTCAAATATGGTTTTATTTTCCAACTGGAATTATCTTTCAGATGTAGGCAGCTACACTTGTATTTGTTTTCAACTACCTTTTATCATTTCTCAAACACTGGACTCTACCAGTAATCGATATATACATGTGCGTTAATTTCTCAACAGTGAATCATATAGTTATAGTGACTTAAGACTTGATTTCTTGTTTATAATAGTAATGATAAAAATAAAATTCAATTATTTTTCCAGTTTGACGCTCAAGTTGCAGCTGAAAGAGAAAAATTGCAACCCACGAAGCTCGAGTCATTTTTCGCCATAACAAAATCATTGATTATCAGAGCACTAGTAGTATATTTCATAACTTCATTTTTCCGGCGGCCAGCTGCACCTACCACAGAAATTAAGGGAGGGCTTCCGTCTCGCGGTCCAGCTCTCAACATGTTCCCTGAAGGAACCATTTACGATTTGCACTGTTATATTTCGGAGGATGAAAAATTTTCAGATTTTTCTAATGAAGCCGCCTTTTTGTGGCATAAAACAGGTCTAGTGTACGGCGATTGGCATTCTGGAGAAAACGGCGATGGAACTTATTCTTTCAATACAAAGTTTAAGACATCGAATGCGTTAAGACACAACGGTTCTATTTATTTACATTCATATGTGACTAAATCTGGAAAATTCCCAGATCCGTCTCTCGGAAAAGAACTCTATGCTGGTCAACATCTCAGCTACTCTAGAAAAGCTCTTAACAAATTCAAAAAACTGAAATATTTAAAAACGCATAATTTACTGACTGGTGAAACGGAAAAATCACCTGAAGAAATCCTCAAGGCTGAGACAATGAAAGAAGAAGTATTGTCTCATTGGCATCCCAACCTTACTATCAATATAGTGACTGATCAAACCAATTGGGTACAAGGAAGTGTACCTCCTCCTTTAGATGAATTCATATACTTTTTGCCTGATGGGAAAAAATATAAACCACCAATATTTTATAACGACTATTGGAACATGCTCAGGGATTATACACCCATCAACAATACAGTCGAAGAATTAGAACTATGTTTGACTATTCAACCCCTGAGTTTATTTAAATGGCAGATGTATGCTGCTCAATCTATGAGAGACAAGCTCGGAATGTTCTCTAGTTTGAGTTCTAGCGAACAAGACGAAGATCAAGATGTTGTTAAAGAACTATTGTTAGATACCTCTCCTTACTTAGTAGCTCTTACTGTGATCGTTTCTTTACTGCATTCAGTATTTGAATTGTTAGCTTTCAAAAACGATATCCAATTCTGGAATAATAGGAAATCTTTAGAAGGACTTTCGGTTCGATCCGTATTCTTCAACGTATTTCAATCAGTCATTGTATTGTTATATGTTCTAGATAACGAAGCAAATACCATGATTTTAATCTCATGCTTTGTTGGTTTATTGATTGAAGTATGGAAAATCAACAAAGCTGTCGATATAAAAATTAATAGAGAAGATTTATTATTCGGAGTCATTCCGAAAATTACTTACTCGGATAAAGGATCATATGCTGAATCGAGTACTAGGGAATATGATAAAATGGCATTTAGATACTTGCCCTGGTTATGTTTCCCTCTATTGGTCGGTTATGGAATATATTCGTTGTTGTATAACGAGCACAAAGGATGGTACTCTTTTGTACTGAACATGTTGTATGGCTATTTGTTGACTTTTGGTTTCATCATGATGACTCCTCAACTGTTCATAAATTACAAATTGAAGTCTGTTGCTCATTTGCCATGGCGAATGATGTCTTACAAATTTTTGAATACGTTTATCGATGATATATTTGCATTTGTTATAAAAATGCCTACTATGTATCGATTGGGCTGCTTTAGAGATGGTTAGTGTTTAAATTTCGTTTAATTTTTCGTGATTATTTACAAATCGCTAAATTTTTTATGCATTTAATTTTTCAGATATTGTATTCTTCATTTTCTTGTACCAAAGATGGATTTACAAAGTTGATATTACGAGAGTTAATGAATTCGGTTTTTCTGGAGAGATGGAAAATCAAGTTAAACCAGAAGGAGAACAGCTATCTATTGAGGATAATGCTCAAAATTCATCTAAAAAAACGAATTAATCAATATACATGATTGTTTTGCGATCATTGTATCTAGCAAAATTTATTGTAGTTTGTTTTGTTTGTATGTATTGATTATTATTAAAAAATTAGTTATAGTTATTTAACTTATTGTCATTTTCAAAATGTTTTATAAATAGTTGATGTATTGAAACTGCAAAATAAACATACTCTCATGTGAGTATAAAATTGTAAAATAAATAATTTACTCGAGTATTTTAGACAATCTACTGCATATTAGCTATCCGTATTCAAATATTTTGATCGATTAACTGTATTGAGATTTTTTAATATTTGTACACATGTACATAAAAGCTATCGTCGAAAAATAAATTTTAAACAATTGTATTTCGTTTATTTGAGTGTAGAGTCCATATTCTATTGAATCTCGAAGAAGCTCTGGTGAAAAGGTTTCACGATAACTTTACATAACAGTATTTCAGCAACGTAGTTTCATGAGTTCGTGTACTTATTGAGGGTAAGCCAATGTTTTAACTGAAAAATATCTAAGGTGTGATGACTTAGGGTCTTACAATTAGAGGAATTGTTTCATGCAACAAGGAACTAAATGGTCGTGATGAAGGCGCTATTGGGAGTTGCAATGCCAGTAATACTGGTATTGTGGCAAAAATTGGATTTCACTATTGAAATTAGTTTGTTTTCAAATCAATAATTTTATTTGTCGAAAATCATATCATTATGTTCAACCTTAAAGAAGTACAGCAGTCTATTTTTCTAGAAGAATTTGGCAACACTTGAATGAGGCTTCTTTTGCCCGTTTTTACATTTATACCATCCCCATCCAACGGAAAAACATTAAGTATCTTGGTATCAACTTTAGACAGTCAATCGACAGGGTTACATCTCACCAGTGATATGTCAAAAAGGCTAAAATTGCCAGAACAAGTCTTCTCCCTTCATTAAATATAAAAATCACACTACAAAACTGATACATTCCTTTGTTCCATCACAATTTTTTTCTCCTTTCAATTATCAGCGATTCAGCCTTAATCTCGTAGGACACATGTACATTGATTGCGCCACATATCGACTCACAAGTCACTCAAGAGCTCATATATGCACACCTATTATCTATTTCCTAAAATACAATTATTAAGTATGGAGTCGAAATTTTATTCAACGTTGCAACACATGCCGATAATGCATACCCAACAATTAGAATGCAAACAGTCTGTTCGCGCTTGTATAACAATAGAAGCTATACCTGTATCCATTCACATACCACTGATGCTGTTCCCCTCTGACACAAAGTATCACTCTCTGCCGAAACAGGATAGCTACCATTGACACTGAATTTTTCAGGAATTTCTCAAGAATCGAGAATTTCCAGTTTTTTTTCTTCTCAATTTTGGGGAATTGGGAATTCTCATTTCGTGAGAATTCCCGAAAAGCCGAGAAATCACCATCACTACAAACATTGGCATGGCAATGGAATTTTGGTTACCATGGCAACAGACTTTTGGTTATCATGGCAACCGTTACCACGGCATTACAAGGATCCAGTCTCGTATAGTCATGTTCTTTTTCTTCTTGATTTGGTGTTCTCTGAGGGACGTCTCACGATTCGTGGTAGCCGTTATAGTTTTTATTCTAAACAATAGGAGTTTGACGCTATCTCATTCTAACAATAAGAAAAAATGCTTCCTGCGCTTCACTCCACTCTATACTTGAACACGGCCGCTTGCGGCCGTGTCCCAAGCAAGAATGGAACTAGAAAAAAAAAATCGTATATTTAGGAACGATAGCTGAAATTTTTCGACCCTTAGTTTTATTAGCTTCTTTGTTACAGTTTTAGTATAACATACTATGATTTTTTGCAAATTTTATTTTCTTAGAGGTATATAGCGCTTCACCACTTTTTTTTAGCACTACACTATTGGTGTCAACCTTATGTTACAAATTACTGTATCTTGTTTTTTTTAGAAAATCCAGAAAACTGTATTAAAAACTCAGGAGCGAACTCATCATCTCTGTATTTGACAATAACGTTGCCATCAGGCTTCTGGCTAGTATCGTAATGTAATCTGTCAGAGTACAGTGGAGGGAAAATCATATTATCATCACCTAAGCATGACATACCTTCGAGAACTCGAACAGCCAACATGCACCTTTTTGAAACTTTCTTATCGCAATAGTTGCTCGCATAATTTGAAATTGGCGTAAAAGAAACTCCCTTGCCAAAAATGTTTCCCCTAGAATCCCCGTGCAAACGCCAGTTGAAGTTATTTTGTAGGATTGATTGTAATTTATGAATTTGAGTACCATGAAATAACAGTTTTTCTGAAATATTTGCACTGCCATAACGTATTTCATATTCTTTCTTTCTCAATAGATAACTTGATCTTAAGTAAAAATTTTGCTGCAATTTAATCTTCAAAATTACAAAGTGTTTTTGGGTTGTCCTAGAGAATCGATTTCTTACGTAATCATCGGAGAAGTAACTATCAAAAATGTTGATCTGGTTAACAAGCTTCCGTTGCACAGGCTCGGTGCACTTAGAATCATTTGATTGATTTTTGTTGAATTTTAATAAAAACCGTTCGGCACGTTGTATTCGTCTAGATTTTTTTATTTGTCCAAATTGTCTTAAAAGTTCAACTTGTCTTTTCAGTTCAGCTTGTTTTTCCAATTCAGATTGTCTTTTCAGTTCAACTTGTCTTTCCAGTTCAGATTGTCTTGTGAATTTGGCTTTTCTTTCTTGTTCAGCTTGCCTTTCTAGTTCAGCTTGTCTTTGCAGTTTAGTTTGTCTTTCCAGTTCAGCTTGCCTTTTCAGTTCAGCTTGTCTTTGCAGTTTAGCTTGTCTTTCCAATTCAGCTTGTCTTTTCAGTTCAGCTTGTCTTTCCAGTTCAGCTTGTCTTTGCAGTTTAGCTTGTCTTTTCAATTCGGCTTGTCTTTGCCGTTTATATTGTTCTTCAAGTTCAATTGCCCATTCTAATTCAATTTGTCTTTGCAAATATTGCATATGCAGCTGTCGTCTGTGTTCCTGTAGCCATTGTTCTTTATCTCGACGAATTTGTTTTTCTTTTAATCTATAAAAAAGCAGAAGAAAAAATTTAGAATATCATCTTTTCTGTATCTCAAATAATATGTATATATCTATTTTTATATTACAAGCATAGATAATTATACAGTTTTGACGCAACATTAGATTTCATATATTTATAGAAATAGAAATAAATAAATAAGTGTTATAGATTAAACATATTAGTATCATACATTTCATGTAATAATAATAATAATAATATGTAAGTACACTTCATTTAAAAAAGCGGCTCCAGCTACGGCGATCCCTGCTAATGCTACTTTTGCCAAGAAAGCAAACATCTTGATGAGTTTGTCGAAAAGCCAGGGTTAAATTGATGCTTTTGATGGAGTTCTTATCATTCTTATACTTTGATATAGGTCTTATCATTGACAGCTATTTGGGTGTAAACGTTTGCAAACTCACGTCATAATATCCCTTTGATGACAGCTCTGCACATTGAAAAACGTGGCACGACGATTGGTCCGATGACAATTCGTCCAACGACAACTCGTCCAAGACAATTCGTCCAAGCGACAATTGG
>JAOXNN020000044.1:1493870-1523577 GCA_028571205.2 Hydropsyche betteni | reverse complement strand
GCACTAGCGCGGGACCGGTCCCAGAACATCGGCTCAAATTTACGCACTAGCGCGGGACCGGTCCTTATAGTGTTAACTCAATTGGCATAACTAAAACCATAGCGTACTTTAAATAAATCAGAAAGTGAGCTCTTGAAGTTACACATCAACTTTGGAAACGGCAACTCGACGCCCTGTACTTTATTGTTTTAGCTACACTTAGGGTAACCAATTGTCCCGAAATTAGAATCACTACCGTATCCTGGACAAGTACAAAATTGGCCCAGAAATTCAGAGAAAAGAATCGGATTAAATTAGGAATTGCAAATACAACTTAATAGTGATAATGATGTTCAATTTTGAGCATGGCCATAGCCTGGATATTTTTAAGGGGGGGTTATCAGGATCGGGTGTTATGTTTTAAAATATATCTCATAATTTAAATAAAAGCGCGGAGAGGGAGGCAGCCCTCCCCTGGCTATGGCCATGGTTTTGAGCTATTTGTCTCAGATTTAACACAAAAATTTGGCAACCCTAGCTACACTAATTGAACTGATATCAGTTCAGCCTTTGGGTAAATGGTTGTTTATTTTTATTTGTTAGATAACTTTAAAATTGAAATTTTTTCTTTGCATAAACAAATTTGGGAAACACTATTCTAATCTATATACGATATGAAACCTTTCGTATCAATTTCAGTATTATTTATATGATTATTGTTTTTGTTTCCAGTACAACACGAATGCATTCCACAAGCCGTGCTCGGCATGGACATTCTATGCCAAGCCAAATCTGGTATGGGAAAAACGGCCGTTTTCGTATTGGCCACGTTGCAGCAACTCGAACCATCTGAAAATCATGTGTACGTGCTTGTCATGTGCCACACCAGGGAGCTCGCTTTCCAAATCAGCAAAGAATACGAACGGTTCTCCAAATACATGCCAGGAATTAAAGTGTCTGTCTTCTTCGGGGGACTGCCAATACAAAAAGACGAAGAAGTGCTCAAATCTTCTACTCCACACATAGTCGTCGGTACCCCGGGGCGGATTTTGGCTTTGATAAAAAGCAAGAAGTTGAATTTGAAACATCTGAAGCACTTCATTTTAGACGAATGCGACAAAATGCTGGAGTTACTCGGTAAGCTTTGCCTCAATTTTTTTTAATCATTTTTTTTATAATCGATTAGATCATTTCCAAATTTCCTTTTTCAGATATGCGCCGAGACGTTCAAGAAATATTCCGCAACACGCCTCATGGAAAACAAGTTATGATGTTCTCCGCTACGCTCGGCAAGGATATCAGACCCGTTTGCAAAAAGTTTATGCAAGATGTAATTGTTAAACAATCTCCACAAGTTTATTAAATGACATAAAACTAGAAAGTATCGATCTGTATAAACAAACATTGGATACTTCGATTCGAAAGATCGCTTAGGCGCTGCAGTCCAACGAGTAGGCTTATAGGGGTGGGGTTTCAAGAGTCGAAGAGCGAAGAAAGAAGATGGGTGGGAGGGGTACAAAATTACGTTAATTTCTTTTGAATTAGACTGCAGCGTTTCAAAATTGTTAGGGCTTCCAATATCGTCGGCCTCGGCAGTGTGCAATATCGCTTCTGTTCCCCGTAGCCGTCCTCTGCTCGCCCTGCGTTCTGTTAACGTTCACCGTATCCGTTGATGGTGCCATTTTTCACAAAAGTATCTTGTTACAGTAAGATATAAAGGTTTCATTAAGTCTATAACAGTTGACAGGAAATCTCGACGATGCTAATTTTATTTTTGCGAAATTAGCAAGTACACACATTTTCATGCTCTGTTCAATGTCAATATAAATTTACTTCCTGTTGGTTTTTCTTTTCTCCAGTAATCCTCAATTAATAATGGGTTCATTACATTTTTAAAAGCAGAAATTATTGTTTTGAATGGTTTTAAAATGCAAATTTTCTATTTGGGACTTAATCTTTTTTATTATGAAATTCCAATGTGTGTACAGATCCGATATTGCTTTATGTGCAAATTCGTTTTCAAATCTTAACAATTATACTCATTACTATTTTTTTTTTTACTTTTTAGCCTATGGAAGTATATGTGGACGATGAAGCAAAACTCACTCTGCATGGCTTACAACAACATTACGTTAAATTGAAGGAAAATGAGAAAAATAAAAAACTATTTGAATTATTGGATGTTTTAGAATTCAACCAGGTAAGATTTTTTCACCATTTCTCAAAATGTAATTAAATAACGTAACCCTATATCTTGAACATTTGAATATTTCAGGTCGTTATCTTTGTCAAATCAGTACAACGTTGTATTGCATTGGCTCAACTATTAACAGACCAAAATTTCCCCGCCATCGGCATACATCGGAGTATGACCCAAGAAGAGCGTTTATCACGTTATCAACAATTCAAAGATTTTCAAAAGGTTAGCTCTATTTCTTTTATTATCCTTTTTTATCAACTCTTTCTAATGATGACACCTGATAGGGACATCAAATTCATAATGCTGATATCAACTATCGTTACTGATCAATCATATTATTCATTATTTATACTTTCTTTTGAAACATTGTATTGAAATTTGTTTATCAATATTTCAGCGAATACTTGTGGCCACAAATTTGTTTGGTAGAGGCATGGATATTGAAAGAGTCAATATTGTCTTCAACTATGATATGCCTGAAGATTCTGACACCTATTTACATAGGGTAGCCCGTGCGGGACGTTTTGGTACAAAGGTCTGTATTTGACAAATGCAAATGTTGCTTTAATGTTATGATTTGTTTCTGATTATTTATACTTCACTGGTATTTCAGGGTCTCGCTATTACCATGGTTTCTGATGAAAGTGATGCTAAAATTTTGAACGATGTACAAGATCGTTTTGATGTGAATATAACTGAATTACCAGAAGAAATCGATCTCTCATCTTATATTGAAGGAAGATAATTTTATTATATTAATGAATTATTCTTAGGTATGGTATATTGCCTCTTATTAAATTAACTAATTATTATTTTATTTTCAAAAAAGTATTGAGTGATATTTGTTTGTTACAGGTTATACTTTCATGTCATCTCCATTTCTGTATTTAGTGTGATTTTTTTACTGTGACTTAATGTTAAAATAAATATAAGATTATAACACTACAATTTTTTTTTTTTTTCACCAATATTGTCCTTTATCCTAATTTGTTAAATACTTTTCAACATTCATCTTAAACATAGGATATTTTAAAGGTCATTCCATATGAAATTGGGATTTATGTTCAGCTACGATTGAAAAATCCTGTTCAACCTAAACCAGATTTTTTTTCGTGTTCAGAAAAGTACCTTCTACTAGCATTTCTCAAAATTCTATCAGGTTTTTTTTTTCTCCCTTAAAGCTGATGATGTCAAAATCTGAATGTGGAGTTCAAAATGAGCGATAATGTGGTCATAACTGCAAAAAAAATTAATCTTACAGAAAGAACTATTCAGTTTTGGTTTGAAAAATTTAGTTCTTTCTGGTAAATTTGATCTCGAAAAAGAGCTAGAGGATGATCAAAGACCATTATTGAGGTCAAGAGTGGAATCCAACCCACACACAAGTGCTCGAAAACTTGTAACATGACGTGGGAGTTGATATTGTGACTGTTTCACGCAATCTGAAGGAAAGGTGAAATGGGTGCGATGAAAAAGGGATCACATGTGATAACCAAAAAAGATCTGTTCAGTGGTTAAATAAGAATGAAACTCCTAAACATGCACCAAGGCCAAACTCACATTAAAAAAATGGTTACTGTATGGTGGACAACCAAAGGAGTAGTCCATTATTCTTTTTTAAACCCTGGCAAAACAATAACAGCAGGTTAATATTGTCTTGAAATCTATGATACAAGAGTTGAAAAAAAAAACAACCACTATCGCCCAATAATATTGCACGACAATGCTCTTCCATACAAAGCATTGAAAACAAATTAAAGACATTAAATATTGATATTTTGGAACATCACCATAATCCCCAGATCTTTCACCTACATATTATCATTTTTTCCATCATTATGAATTATTTTTACAAGAAAAAAATTACCAGAATTGAAATGACATGATTTTAGGTTTCGAAGAATTCATCAAATCTAAAACTGAAGGTTTCTTCAAGAAAGGGATTTAAAATTTGTCAAATCTTTGGCAGAAAACTATAGAATGTAATGGAAACTATTTTTATTGAATATCAACTAATGGAAACTATTTTCATTGAATTTTCACTAAGAAAT
The DNA here is from genome assembly GCA_028571205.2 of Hydropsyche betteni. Classification (NCBI taxonomy): domain Eukaryota; kingdom Metazoa; phylum Arthropoda; class Insecta; order Trichoptera; family Hydropsychidae; genus Hydropsyche; species Hydropsyche betteni. Next base: position 1,519,347 of record JAOXNN020000044.1, on the reverse strand, counting down.
CTGTAATTTCATATGAAGCAACCTATAGAAAAAAATAATACAAATAGTTTCATTGTAAAAAAAAATTTATTGCAAAATTATAAGATGAAAATGATATTAGTCGAAATGTGAATTTTTCTGAGGGTCGATTGACAAATAACTATTTTCTATATATATTTAAACTAGTGTCCAAGCTACTAAACACATACACTAGCTAATGCATTTATTCAACTTATCCAGCTTAAAATACACATTGAAGTATGAACGAATAAATCTACTCATAAACTAGTCAATGCATAAATTACCTAATAAATAGTATGGGTAAAAGAAATAAATAACATGAAGTGGGAGTCAATTTTATTTCCAAGGTACGATAAAATACATCAATCACCCTATTCATAAACAAGTTTTATGAATCCAAGATTGACACGTCGAATAAATTAGAAAACCTAAAATTTGAGGATATGTATTGTTGATTACAATTCGTCATGTGTACTCGAATGACTGAATTTAATACTTGGGAAAGCCCAGAAAGACGATGGCAAACCCCGTGCGTCACGTTCCCTCTTCACAAACGCTGAATATGAAGATACACAATTTCCAATGAAGTGATTGGACAAACCTAATATAGCTAAATCCAAATGAGGATCAGATATTTCGAGCCGGTGTATGGTAACTGTCTGTCGCTTAACAGCATCCTGCAAATCCTCGATCATATGGTTGCTATCTGAGGCTACAAAAATGTACTTGACATTCTTCATATTTTTCAACTGCCTCTTGATCTGCCTGTAACAAAAAAATTAAGTTTAAACTATGATTTTTTTCACATATGGCTTAATAAAAAGATAAAATACTAACTTTATAATATCATGTCTAGTAGGCAAGCACATGGAATGAACAAGCGCTCCATGTTCATTTCTGTACCCTACACATTGAGGACTAGCAAATAAATTTTGGCTTTGCGGAACATGTTGACATGCTCTCACCCAATCTGCACCGTTTCTTAAATGTATTCCGATAAAACCACCGTCAGGCATATTTTCTTTTATATATTTTTTTGCCTTATTCAACATCTCTGAATTCCATTGTAAATATTTATGAAGACTTTTATTTTCGTCTTGTACAGGAAATCCAGCAGGTGCTCCTATCAAAATAAACAATACCGATACAAATACAGTTAAAAATAGTATTTAAATCAAAAACGTACCTGTAAAAGCCAAAACAGGCCATTTATCAGGAGGATATGTTTTCTTCCATTGCTCGACTGTTGTGCCTCTATGCACATCATAATGCAATGGCCCATAGAATTCAGACTTAACAAAATCTATGTTGAACGTGTCCCAAAACGGACCAAAAGGGTTTCCTTCTTTTGCATTACAAGTTTTATCCGTTTTCGAATCACCTCTCGGAACGTAACAAAATGATATACGTATTTCTGGTGGCCATATCAAATCCGCAAATTTTTCCATAAATTCGTGCATAGTGATCACTCTGTGATACTCGGCTAAAGGTTCAATCGAAAAATACTTGTCGAAAGGAACTTGAATCGATTTAACTTCTCCATAACGATACTCAACCCACGGTGGCAGAATCAACGTTCTATTAATGCCTTTAGCGAACGCTAAAGATCCCAAAAAATGATCGGCTTGGTTTCCGAAACGTCCTAGAAAGTATTAAATTAATATAAATAGCAGGATCAAATTACACAAACTACTTTTTCATATTCTTAACTTACCCATACAAGGACAGTATGCGATGTATCCTAATGGGTCTATATCTTCTATTCCAGCTGCCATCGACAGTAAAAGTATCAAAAGAGGTATTATTTTCAGTAAAAAAATCGACATTTTGATCTGAAAATATAATCCGTTAAAACATCATAACAATTTAAGGTTCATCATTAGATTAACGACTCACTGTAAGTCTCAAAATATCACAAACTAAAACTAAAAAGACTCGAGTTTTCTGCTGTTTTGTTACCCATGAAGCACTTTGAGGTTACATTAACATATGAAGTACTAGACGCCGACACTGCAGTCTTGCCAATGCATATATTATGTGTATTATTTTTTTAAATAAATAAAAAATACGTTTATGTTTTGTATTTTTAATGTACGAATATATTTTATTATTGTATAATAATTATTTCCGTAATATTTTTATAATTCGTTCGTTCTGCACTTTTTTTATATTCAAGTTGGTAAAATTGAATACAAATGGTGGTTTGACATTTGGTGTTAGTTGCAGCTGTCAAAAATGTCAGCGAGTAACTTATGTCGCGGTATCTTAGCGCGAAGTGGACGCCTAGGAACATGTTCAGTCACTATTAGAGGAATGTCTTCGAAGCCTTCTGATATTGAGACTCATACTGGCCAGGTTTTGTAAATTATTTTTGACATACTACCCTTATATAACATAACCAAAAACATCAATATAATATTTATTTTACTCTTTGCCAATTCCTTTTTATTTTTTCGATGATGTCAATTATTCTCATTTTTTTAGCAATGGGATAAAGATGATTATAGAATGGTTAGATTTATCAACTCTCCTAAGCATGTAAATAACCAATGGGCAATAAAACTTGTCAACGAAGTCCCACCGAAGAAAACAAAACAGAGGGTTGTTTGGTGCGATGGAGGCAGTGGACCCGAAGGACATCCTAGAGTTTTCATAAACTTGGTATTAACTTATTTTCTTTAAATTTAATTTTTATAAGATGTCTTAATTAATTCTTCTCCACAGGATAAACCCGGAAATCACGCTTGTGGCTATTGTGGTCTACGATTCGTTAAAGATGATCATCATTAATCAAATAATTTGAGATTAATTAATTTACTTTTTAAATATAATATAATGGATTTGTAGATTTACTATAGATGCTATAGTGTGAAACTACAGTGTAATCGAGGTGTATAAAAATCCAGATATGTTGTACTATTGTTTCAATTAAAATTATTTAAATAAGTTTTGTATATTTTCTATCTATTTAATCCCTATTTATCGGTATACTTTTATGATGAAGGCACTCATTTGAAGCTCTTGATTCGGCAGAAATATTTTCTCCAATCATTTTCACTCATCATTTTTAGCGAAATTTAAATTTTTCTTCGTCAAAAAGAAGGTCGAAAAATTCCAAATTGAGCAACAATTGATAAGATGGATTCTTTTTTCATTCCTTTTTTCGATTCCCAACATTAATTTTTAAATTTCTTTAATAAATTGCATTCATTAAAGATCATAATTGTGTATAACAAACAAGATTGTAATTATGAGAATATTTTATTTATCAATCACAATATTGTATAAATTTATAAATAAGAAAATCGAGCAGAGTTCATTTCTTTGGTTTGTTTTGAGGGTTTCTACCTGGACCGCCACCTCGACCGAGTGGATTATTAGGACGACCTCCTCTACCTCCAAAAGTACCTGTGATACATCAATGAATCATAAGAATGTCACAATTCTTTAAGCAATTTCAAAAGTCATCTATTACCTCTTCCAGAACCACGACCAGATCTTTGATTTTGGCCACCTCTGCCTTTCATTTCTCCGCGCCCTCTAGCCTTCATTTGAGTTTCTTCTTTCACCATATCAATAACTTCATCGGGAATACGCAAATATTTTATAGTACTACCTCTAATATAACATTCTGGCATTCTCCAAAACTTATCTCCATCCTTTTAACACATATGAGAAAAATTATTTAATAATACAAAAAATTATCACGATTCACAAAGCAATTAAATTGATTTAAATAATAATATAGCTCTATTATATTGAAAATTAAGATAATTTAACTGAAGAAATAAAGAAACGTGACAACTTAAAAAAGAACTCACTCTTGAAGTACAAATAACCTCTCGCAAGTTAATGTTCATCCAATTATCACAGCTTACTAAATGACCGTTATATGTTTCGCCATTTTTTAATTCAACTAACTGAAAATAAACCGGTTTAATAAATTTACAATTGTTTAGTCAAAATTTTAAGAATTAAAATACAAATTACCATAGGATGATTTTGTGCAGTCCTCAATAGCGATAATGGAAGCTATAAAAACATATTAAAATCAATAAGAATAATAATATTTCATTTAAACTTCAATTTAAAATATATTTGATAATTAAAAACAATGTAATAACAGAAAAACGAAAACTAACCATGATGGCACTGTAGCGACTACCGCTAAAATGACACTTTTGGCCCAAATGTGTATTTTGATGGCTATAAATTATAAATCTATTTTATTATTTTGTAACTATTAACTTGATTACAAACATATTTTCGTATTTTAATATCATTCAAATATTTTAATTTATGCTTTAAAAAAATAAAATTTTATAATAATTTACTGACCCGTTAGTAACGGGATTTATTAAATAAAAAATGTGGTTTCATTTAAATATTCTATTATTTTTAATGATCAATTAAACTCGCTTTATTAATGAATGACAGTTTTTTCACAATATGGATGTTATGGCTCAAACTGTCAAATATAACCAAACACTTTTCGAAATATCCCAAATACAATCAGAATAAAATAAAAATAAAAAAGGCACTTGTAATGGCTTTATGGCGGGCAGCTGCTCGAGCTGCTCGTTTCACGAATGCTGCTGAAACAGGCAATAAATTCGCTCATTCTTTTTCATAACCAATATATTTTAAGTACCTAGATTAATGTAACTGCTTTGATTTTTTATCAGTCTAGTTACTAATCCGTCTGTTTTCAAACAGGGTTTACAGCAAGATATCCATATTCCACGTTTTCAGACTCGAACTTTTCAAGTAACTCAAACAATTCTACCCCTCGTCGAATGACATGCGGAGAACTCAGAGTCAAACATGTAGGTTCACTTGTGGAATTAGCAGGTAGCTTGCAAGAAAAACGACTGGGTCGTTTTCTTCTCCTACGAGATTCGTATGGATCAACTCAACTCGTCATTCCTGATGAAGTACGTCAGAATATATTTTATTTTAATAGTATTTCTCTAAATCGGCTCTAATATCTATCTAAATTTTATTTTCCTCCTGATAATTCTTCTATATTTGTTTTCTTTTTTTAATTCTATGCTCTTATCTATTTCATAACTTTTCCAAACTAATTGGTAACATTCCTTTTTTAGCGCCCAGATATTGGCAAACGTCTTGCCAATTTACCTCTACGATCTTTCATATCTGTTATTGGTTACGTTATTCAGAGACCCCAAGGAGCAATAAATGAGGTTATTTTTTACCCACTAATATAGGTGTTTTTCAGTTAAACTATTACACAAACTGTACCAATACACGTATTCAAGTTTATCCCAGAATACTTAGTATTCACTAATATATAACACAAACGAAATTCTCCAACTTAATTTCATCGATTAAATATATTTTATCCTATCCTTATGGGTCTACATCACTACCACAAAAATTACTTTCATCTTTTTTATTATTTTGTACATACTTTTAATAAAAATACATTTTAGATACTTTCAGTGTTATTATTGAAAATGATAAAATTTGATAGTGAAAAATTTAGCGAATAATAATCTCTTATTTACTCAAATCTTTATATTACAAAATGTAAAATTCCGGATTTAAAATTTTTCAAAAATAACATTTTTTCGTGTTAAATTTTTAAGGTTTCTCATTATTTGTATGTTAATCAAATAAATCTTTCAGACAATGGTAACAGGTCAAGTAGAAGTATCTATTCAAGATTTAGTCATGGTACGTGTAAATCGTGGACTTCAAAATAAAATATTCAAAGACGCCAGAGGACGGACAATCAATTCACGAGCTATGTACGCTCGTAATTTTTCAACGTCTGCGTATACAAAATCTTTGACCACTGAAGAAAACACAAAGTGCAGTTATTATCATCTTTTTTTACTTTAATTTGTATTTTAACTGTTGGATTATTATCAAAACGTTTGTGAATGTTGTGCAGAGGGAAATAACAGTCTGATTTGGCAGATGAAAAATCGGATGGAAACTTGTGCCGATTTAAACATTGATGATGTAGGTCGCAAAGTGATATTAATCGGTTGGATACATAGTCGTCACTTATCTCGATTTATCAAACTTAAAGATGGTCATGGGATTATTCAGTGCTTGATTCCTTCAGCTGTAAATATTTTGTCTATTTTTTTTTTAGTATTCAAATACTTTTACATGATTTTTTTTAACTTTTATAGAAGATTGATCTCCAAGAGTCTCTAAAGTTATTGACATCCGAAGATTTATTACAAATAACTGGTGAAGTATTGGCAAGACCATCGTCACAAGTCAATTCAGTATTTATTTTTATTCCACTTTATGTATGCTTAAAGATGTTTCAAATTTTACTAAAAGAAATATAAAAAAAATTATAGCAAGAAGAGAATGGAGATATTGAAATATTAGTTGAATCTATTGGAAAATTAAATCCCGAATTACCGATACCCACTGAAGAAAAAATTGATGTTGATGTACCTGAGGTTCATAAAAATTTCAAATTCTTTGCTAGTTACTAGTTATTTTATAATAATAAGAAAATATATAATTTTCAGTATAATGAAAGCAGTGTTAATTCTCATGCTTGTCGTAGTCACACTTGTGGAGAACTCAATATTTCACATCTTGGGCAAGATGTAACGATATGTGGTTGGTTAGAAAATTATCGAATGGGTAAATTCTTCACTCTTCGTGACTCTTATGGTGTTACTCAATGCATTTTGAGTGATGAGGTAAATTTAAATGTATTTCAGTTCTGAAATTCTCGGTTATTTATGTTTTACCATTTATGTTTTTAGAATAATACTGTAAATGCTTTGGACAAAGTTTCCCTGGAAACAATTTTAGAAGTTAAAGGTTGTGTAGGAGCACGACCTTCATCGTCTGTCAATATAAATATGGCGACTGGTGAGGTAGAAGTTCTAGTCAGTTCTTTGAAAGTATTAAATCCCGCTTCTTATATTCCGTTTCATGTGCGATCATTCAATAAACCTACAGAACAACTTCAGTTACACAACCGGTAATTTACTTTCATACTCAAAATTTTTTCGAAAATTGTACTTTTCATAAAATTCTTTTTTTTTTCGAAAGATTTGTCTACCTTCGGTACCCAGAAATGCAACACAATTTAAGAACCCGTTCAAATGTATTAATGAAAATGAGAAAATATCTTATTGACTCAAATCAGTTTGTAGAAGTAGAGACTCCAACACTCTTTTGCCGTACTCCAGGCGTAAGTTGACTCTATACATAATTATTTTGAAATTACTTGTTATAATATATAGATGATGATTTTAGGGTGCAAAAGAATTTATCGTTCCGACCCGCCACAAAGGTCATTTTTATTCACTTACACAAAGTCCTCAACAACATAAACAAATGCTAATGGCTGGTGGAATCGATAGATATTTTCAGGTCGCTAGATGTTACAGGTAATTTTCAATAGCTGTTACTTTTTGACTCCACTGAAATATGTAATAAAAATCTGTTTAATTATTATTATAAAAAAATTACTGAAAATTAGAGATGAAATGACAAGAGGAGATAGACAACCAGAATTCACGCAGTTGGATATTGAAATGTCGTTTGCAAATCGTGAAAATATTTTGTCTTTGATTGAAGAGCTAATTAGATTTTCTTGGCCGCATCCTTTGTCTTCCAAACCATTCCCTCGTTTAACTTACGATGAAGCATTGTCTAAATATGGTAGTGATAAACCAGATACATCTTTTGATCTCCTCGTATGAATTTATTTTTAATATGCTGATTATATTTTTATTATGAAAATATACAATTTGATCAAATTATTTTTTCAGTTACAAAACATAACAGATCAATTAGTAACTGATAAAAAATTAGCGAATAATATTGAAGATTTCAGTGGATTTGCTATAGTTTTAAAGGCTTCAGATTTTCACATATCAAATAGTTTTAAGAAAATGTTAAGCCAGTCATCTTTAGAAAAATTCAAAGAAATTAAATTTACAATTTCCCAAATACGTGACTCTATAGATCAGTGGTGCACCAAAGTCAAAATTTTTGATGAAAACGTAATGCAAAGTCTTGTTGCGAAGCTTGAACTTTCCATAGGAGACACATTATTTATTTCGTATGGCCCAAAAGAAGATGTCGTAAGATCCTTTAAATTGTTTCCATTTGTTTTCAAATTGAATATTGTTCACATTATCGTTTTTTTGTAGTGCAAATGTTTAGGTGAAGTACGCATTAAATTAGCCAAAGAAGGCGAAAACAATGGAAATTTGAATAAGATAACTACGGAAGATAACCCTTTATGGATTGTCGATTTTCCACTTTTCGTAAAAGGTGATAATAACCAATTGGAAAGTTGTCATCATCCATTCACTGCTCCCCATCCTGACGATCAAAATTTTCTCGAAACTAATCCACTTAAGGTATTTTTAATTTGACACATTTGAAATTAAAAAATCTGTATAATACAATAATATAAGTTTATTACAGGTAAGAAGTTTAGCATACGATTTAGTAATAGCTGGACAAGAAGTCGGCGGTGGATCAGTTCGTATACACAATGGTCAACTTCAAACAAAAATCCTCCAAATGTTACAAATTTCGCCGCTGCCTCTTCAACATTTAATTAACGCTCTTGAAAGTGGATGTCCTCCTCATGCTGGGATTGCATTAGGTATCTAATTTGGAATTCCAAAGTTATATTTTCGTTTCTAGTAAATTATCAATTTCATCCATATTATTGTATATTTTACAGGCATCGACAGACTGATAGCAATTGCGTGTGATGCTGAATCCATCAGAGATGTTATAGCTTTCCCAAAATCACACGATGGGAAAGATCCTTTATCTGGCGCACCAAGTCTTTTAACTCCAGAGGAGCAAGCATTGTATCATATTCATGTACCTGATTCAACAGATCCTGCTCCGAAAAGAATACGAATAGATAACTAAAGCTAGTCAGCTCGAATTTATAAGATTAAAAAATACGAATTTTGTTATTTTCAGTATATTTATTTTCATAAAAATATAATATTCCTTTCACTTAATGAAATGAATAATCTTTTATTTTGTAAATTTCTGATATTTTCCCAATTTCAAATGTTTTTTGGGACTTGTCCAAAATTTCGCCTAAATTTGCATCGCAATTTCATGTTGATAATATGTGCCGATTATTTACAAAAATAAATTAATAGAAGTAATTATGGATTTTTAATAATAAAACTTAAAGAAAATTTGTAAAAAATTTATTGTTCCAATATTTATAACACCAAATTGAGTCTTTCTTTATAATAGATGGTTTGAGAAAGAATAATTTTATACCAATAATTTTGTCATTGAAATAAAAAATATAACTATTATCGCTCGTTTTGAATTCTATTGATTTACCAAACGTTTATTTCAACATTATAATAAATGTATATAAAAAAATACATCGAAAAGCATCAAATTCAGACAAAACTTCTGAACTTTTTTCAACAAAGTACAAATATTTCACGAACAAATTCCTCCCTTGATAGAAACACAACTAAATCAATATGACTATTGCAAAATGAGGCTCATTTATAGAAATGGATTTTTCAACGAAAACTTTCTTTAACCGACCTCTGAAAACTCATAGTCAAATGCCATGCATAACAAGATCGATTTAACAAACTATTCGAGTCAGAATACAAAAATTAACATACGGATAAATCATTTCATTAGAAACAAATTATAGTTTCGTTTTAGTTCGGCACATATGACAATGGTTATTTTAAACTGATACTTAAACAATAAATATGCTATCTGGAATGAGCTAAAAAGAAATACATATTGTTTAAAAACAATAAAGAAAGCCTCACCGGAATCCTCCAAAGGTGACTTTTGGGCATTGACAAAAAAATTGTGTACCCTTTTTTCTGCGCACAAGTTACAACAGTACGACAAATTCAAACGTCTTCAATAGTCGGCAACCAAAACGCCATATTAGTGCACGCCGAAGCGAGCATCATAAATTTAGGATTGAACTGTACGCATTGTATCGGTGCCGGATGGTCCCCGTTTAACACGCACACTTTGTAACCGGTGTCCGCGTTCCAGACGTGCACTCGTCCGTCCGTGGAACCGCTAAATATAAACTGGGAGTCGGGACTGAAAGAGGCTTCTATGGGGATCCCTTTATTGTTCAAATGTCCGGTGAAAGTTTGCAGAGGAGTTCCGTGGAACGCGTCCACTAATCGGATAATCGAACCGTTGGTACTGATCAACATAGTTTTCCCGTCGCGCGAAAACTTCAATCCTGTCCAATCGCACTCTTTTTCTTGATTTAGTTTGAACGTTATAAAAGGACCTTTGTCGAACGAACGTAGGTCGTATAATTTTATGCTTTCAGAGTTGACTCCGGCTGCGAATATGAGACCTTCGGGATCGTATGCAGCTACGGGCCGACCGGGAAGATGCATCAAACCTTGACAATTGGGGGAGCGCAAATCCCACAAACGCAAAGTCTTATCGAGCGACCCAGACAAGAAAGTGTCTTCGACGGGAGAGAGGCATAGAGTCACAACCTTCTTAGTGTGACCGGGAAAGTAACGGATATATTTGTTATCGTGCAAAGACAAATATCGTATGGTATCGTCGACTTTGGTTGAACTATGAATAGCGGTGTTCTTGGCATGGGTGAAATGGATGAGATCGACACCGTACTTCTTGCTGTTGACGGTGATCATCTGCGTGCCCTTCTCGCAGTCGTAGATGACGATTTGATCGTCTTCGGAGCAGGAGATTAAAGTTTCGCCACTGGGGGAGAAGTCGATGCTGTTGATCTTGTCGGTGTTCTCCCTGAAGACCTTGGCCACTTTGAAGCTGCGCACCACCTGGTCGACGAGCTTCATGACGGTGCGAGGGGCAGAGCTCCGCGGCTCGCGGCCCCGCCCTCGCGCCCCCGACGATCCGGTCGCCAAACTGGGTTGCCGCGAACGGCCCCGAAACACCGGTTCGAATATACAAAATTTGACAAACGTCAACTCTTCGGCCGGCCGCACGGTGCGATGCTTCGGGGTTGCAATGACGACAATGTTGCCAGCCGCTTTGAAATTTGTTGTTCTATAATTGGCGGTTTCTGATTGTGTTTCGATGGACGCTTTGAAAAAATCTGGTGAAATGATAATGACCTGAATAATTTTAAGATTTTTATCGTTTTTAGTTGTTCTAGACATAATATTTTTGTTTATATTCATATAAATTAACTTTAATCGTTTCAAGGATTTATAATATCGCATAAAAATAAGAAATGAAGTGTTTCTAATTTGATTTAATTATCACTACTTCAGACACTTCCAACAGGGGAGGCGAAAGCCATTAATTAAAACCATTATTACCTAGCTATTTAAAAAAAAAACCTTGGAAATAATTTTCGTTGGGGGGTGTAAAAATTGAGTGTTCCGGCACTACTTTTTTTATATTTATTAAAAAAAAAAAAGATAGAGAGGCGCGGGAATAAAACAATTTTTATTTTTTTTGGGAAGGCGCAGGCTAGAAACCGATGCACTACTTAATTTTAAACATTTTGCATTCTTTTGAAAAAACTTGAAACCGATGTACTACTTAATTTTAAACATTTTGCATTATATTTTCATACTTTTTCAATTCTAGAATATTCCAAACATTTTTTTTCAAGTTTAAGGCGTTGCCTTTAAAATACGTAATTTAAAGTTTGGAATGCCACTGACATTATAATTCTAACTACAACAATCGATACAGTTAACTACGTGAGTGAAAGTTGTTCTAACGAGAACGTTCCAAAAAGTAGATCAGCATATCCAAAACTTCTCTCGTGAACATTTTGAACATTGCGAAAATCCAAAACTATCGTTCAATTTACATAAAAATTTTGCCAAAAAAAACTTTCAATAATATTTTTCCAGGGCTTCGAACCATAACTAAAGACCGAAATTTTTACCAGTACGAGAATCGGAAAAAATATCGGTGTAATCCCTCCTATAACGTCAAGATAGATTCGACGTTATAGGGGGGAATTTAGGAAACTAATAAATGAAACATTTTCTTTTTTTTATATATTACGAGTTAATTGTTTTTTTTTTTCAAACACATTTGAAAAAAATTAAAAAATCAGAATTTAAATGCATTTGAAAAAAATGACGTTATAGAGGGGGGGTCGTTATAGGGGGGAAGTGTTATAGGGGGGATTACTGTATTTCAGTGCAGCAAAAAGTATTCGAATAATCCAATATCTTTGAAAAGTGTTGTTTTTGGAAAAGCCAATTTTTTTAAAGTTGATTTTTGTAAGCGTACGGTTTTTTGAAAACTCAAAACAAAAAATATTACGATTCAAGCCCGTATGTTTCATTATTTTTTCGTCTATTAGTATCAATATTAAAATTATGACTAATAATCAATTTCTAAAAGTTGCATCATAATCGAAAAAAGGTTAAGAACCACTGAATGCAATGTGAATGTTTTTTGTCAGTACATTTCTGCAGGTTTCGGCGGATTGCCGCGTTTCCACGTGGTCACTCTCGAGAATTGGTCGGCTCCTTGACTTCGCTTTTGACATTTAGATCCCGAAGGACTTCAGGACGAGCAGGTGAAAATTTTAGGTTTTCTCTAGGCGATTTTCGAAGGTTTTCATGGAGTTTTGTCCACGTGTCTGTTTACCTGGCGTATGTAACATACTTCACCTGCATTGCGTCAGATAATGAATATGTGGAAATCGTCAATATTGATCTGACATGTGCTTTTTGGTTATGTTGCGCCGGTCATCTCGTATAATTTGCATTTGAAAAAATATAGGATTTTAGAGAAATTCCTGAAGTATATTATAGCATATTGGACATATTTGCTATTTAATTTACGAATATTTTAAGCATTTAAAAATATGATGTAAATGAATTAATGTGCAATTATTTATATGAACCATCTCATACATAAATATCAAAAATTTAATTTGCTAAATGACTCATATTAATCTTTCTGAAATACCAATATTTATTCGAATTTTCATACAAAAATAAAATTAAGACTTCATTGTATTCATTTCATATCAGGATCTAAGTTATTTATGATATTATTGTTATCGTTATTTTTTAATAATTACAGATCAAAATGGATTCTTCCATGACTGCAAAGCAAATCCGAAGTGCATTCATTGATTTTTTCAAAGGGAAAAAACATGAATATGTTCATTCATCATCTACCATTCCGCTAGATGATCCTACTTTGTTATTTGCAAATGCCGGTATGAATCAATTCAAACCCATGTTTTTGGGCACTGCTGATCCCAATAGTGACATGGCCAAATGGGTACGTGTGGTCAACACCCAAAAATGTATCAGAGCTGGTGGTAAACACAACGATCTCGACGATGTCGGAAAAGATGTCTATCATCATACATTTTTCGAAATGTTGGGTAATTGGTCGTTCGGAGATTACTTCAAAAAAGAAATATGCTCTTGGGCTTGGGAGCTTCTTACCGAAGTCCTGAAACTACCATCTGAAAGGTTGTACGTTACTTACTTTGGCGGAGACCCAAAATCTGGCCTTGAACCCGATGATGAATGCAAAAATATATGGTTGAACTTGGGAGTGCTTCCGTCTCATATTTTGCCAGGAAGTATGAAAGACAACTTTTGGGAAATGGGAGAAACTGGTCCTTGCGGGCCATGTTCTGAATTGCATTTCGATCGCATAGGTGGCCGAGAAGCTGCACATCTCGTAAACATGGACGATCCAGATGTTTTGGAAATTTGGAACCTTGTATTCATTCAATTCAACAGAGAAACTGATGGCTCTCTTCGCTTACTTCCAAGAAAACATATCGATTGCGGCTTGGGACTAGAACGATTGGTTTCAGTCATCCAAAATAAACGGGCAAATTATGATACTGATATTTTCGTTCCTATTTTTGAAGCCATTCAAAAAGGAACTAATAGTCGTCCTTACTCTGGAAAGGTTGGATCTGAAGATGTAGATGGAATTGATATGGCTTATCGAGTTCTCGCTGATCATGCAAGAACCTTGACTATAGCCTTATCAGATGGAGGTCGTCCAGATAATACTGGAAGGGGATATGTCCTAAGACGAATTTTGAGACGTGCCGTACGTTATGCCACTGAAAAACTTAATGCAAAACCAGGATTCTTCGCAACATTAGTAAATACAGTTGTTGATTTACTTGGAGATACATTCCCTGAAGTAACTAAAGATCCTCAAACAGTTATTGATATAATCAATGAAGAAGAAACTCAATTTTTGAAAACCTTATCAAGAGGTAGGAATTTACTTAATAGAACAATCAATAAGTTGGCTGAAAAAGAAGTTCCTGGTGATGTTGCCTGGAGGTTGTATGACACCTATGGTTTTCCAGTGGATCTCACACAACTTATGTGTGAAGAAAAAGGTCTTCAAGTAAACATGAATGGATATGAAGAAGCAAAGAAAGCTGCTCAGTTGGCATCTCAAGGTAAAGCGGCAGGCATAGAAGATACTATTCAATTGGATGTTCACGCATTAACAGAATTACAAAATCAAGGTGTCCCTCCCACTAACGATTCGTTTAAATATAAATATGTAGCATCTGATGAAAAATATGCAGCATATACTTTTGAAAAATGTACTGGAACTGTAATACGTTTAAGACACAACAAACAATTTGTCAATGAAGTACACTCAGGTCAAGAATGTGGAGTTCTTCTTGACCAAACAAACTTTTATGCTGAACAAGGAGGACAAATCTTCGATGAAGGTTACATGGTTAAAGCAGATGATGAAAGTGTAGAATTTACCGTAAAAAATGTTCAAGTGAAAGGTGGTTATATACTTCACAGTGGTGTTATTGAAGGTACCTTAAAGGTTGGCGATAAACTTAATCTCTATATCGATACAGAACGTCGAAGACTCGTAATGAATAACCATACTGGAACCCATATTCTCAATGGTGTATTGAGAAATATACTTGGCAATGATTCTGATCAAAGAGGTTCTTTAGTTATGCCTGATAGGTTGAGATTTGATTTTACAAATAAAGGACCTATGACTATTGAGCAAATCAAAAATGCAGAAGATCAAATAAAATCAATAATTGAAAACAATCATAATGTGTATGCAAAGTCAATTAAGTTGTCATCTGCCAAAAATATCAACGGACTTCGTGCCATGTTTGATGAAACTTATCCAGACCCTGTAAGAGTGGTTTCTGTCAAAGTTCCGGTTGAAGAATTAGAAGCAAATCCTACAGGACCTGCTGGGTTCCAAACTTCAGTTGAATTCTGCGGAGGATCACATTTGCATAAAACAGGCCATATAGGAGATTTCCTTATTTCCAGTGAAGAGGGCATTGCAAAAGGAATACGACGAATTGTTGCACTTACAGGACCGGAAGCCACTAAAGCCTTAAATAGAACAGTTTACTTAGAAAATGAAGTAAATGCCGTATGCAGTATTGTAAAAGACAAGGCTGATTATGATTCAAAAGAGGTTGTGAAAAAAATTGTCGAGTTAACAGATTCTGTATCTCACGCTGTAATTCCATATTGGAAAAAAGATGAAATTAGAAACGTATTGAAGGGATTGAAAAAACAATTGGATGACAAAGACCGTGCCACCAAGGCTGCAGTCATGGTTACAGTAGCTGAAAAGGCTAAAGAATTATGCATTGCAAATCCAGATGCGAAGTTCTTGGTTCACGAATTGAATGCATTCAATAATACTAAAGCCTTAGATGCTGCATTGAAACAAGTAAAAACTTTGAATCCGTCAACTGCAGCTATGTTCTTCTCTGTTGACCCTGACAGTGGAAAAATTTTCTGCTTGTCGTCAGTTCCTCAAGTTGCTATTGAAAAAGGTTTGAAAGCATCGGAATGGGTACAATCAGTTGCAACCCCGATGGGAGGAAAGGGAGGTGGAAAAGCAGAATCGGCTCAGGCATCAGGCCCTAATTCTGCATGTTTGAAAGAAGTTCTTCAGCTGGCTGAAAAATTCGCCAAAACAAAACTGATCGATTAATTGCACAATTGCTTTCAAATAAAAACTTGTCTGAGTAATTTTTATATATATTTAATTGTAATCTTTTAGTTAACAGCTACTTGTTTTGTGATTTTTACAAAATAAATTTGCAATCAACTTTTCTTATTTTATTTTCATTAAATAATACAGTCAAATATAATAATTACAATAAAATTAATTTTCATAGATTTCACACCTATTGGTGAACTTACATTAATTGATTTAATAAATTTCCAATTCTATACCAAATTTCTATTTGTCTCTTTTATCATACAATTCCCTAATTATTTTGAGCAATTTAGAAATATTCGTTCCCATTTTTGCAGAAATGGGTAACACTGATAAATTTTCAAAATATTTTTCAAATTTCGGTAGATTTTTTTGAGATTCTGGTAGATCTATTTTATTTCCAATTATAATTTTTGGTCGGTCAAGTAAGCTTTTGCTAAATTGAGATAGTTCATACTGTAATGTGCTAAATTGTTCCCAAGGATCTTTTATTGACAAATCTACAACATACATAAGAACACTACAACGTTCTGTATGTTGTAAAAATTGTATACCCAATCCTTTATTCAAATGTGATCCAGGAATAAGACCTGGGAGATCAGCCACTAAAATATTGATTTTATCACAATATGAAATGAAATGAAAATATCTCAATCAGTATTAATCAAAAATGATATTGATAATATTACCTGAAATTTGTTCATAATCTTCATATTGAACCACACCAATATGAGGATGCAATGTTGTAAAGGCATATGCAGCTACTTTAGGACGAGCTCTAGAAACAGCCCTCAACAAAGTACTTTTTCCAGCATTTGGAAAACCTAACTAAAAAATAATAATTTAAGCATTATTTATTTCTTTATGCTAAAAATTTTAATAGAAACATACCAATCCAACATCAGCCATGCATTTTACTTCAAGAATATAAGTTTTCCTTTCTCCTTCTGCACCAAATTCAGCGTGTGTTGGAGCTTGGAGAATGTCAGATTTAAAAAAAGTATTTCCTCTTCCACCAGCACCTCCTCTAGCACCTATAAACATTGAATTTTCTTGGTCAAGATCTGCTAAAACCTTTTTGAAGTAAAAATGGAAAATTATTTTCAGTTCGGCTTAATAAGTCAATCTGTGAAAACAAAGGGACAAATTACCGTTCCATTTTCACTTCTAACAATAGTTCCTATTGGAACTTTAATAATGTTATGTTGTGCATTTTTTCCACAACAATCCTGTGGATATCCACGTTCTCCATGTTTTGCCCTAAATAAATTTAATGTGTAAATTCTGAAATAATTACATATATAAAAATTTGAAACATATTTACTCAACACATGTATTAATATGACCAAGACTCGTAATATCCCCAGAAGCTTGGAAAATAACGTGACCACCATGACCTCCATCACCACCATCAGGCCCACCGTGTTCATTAGACCATGATTGGAGTAGTGATATACATCCATCACCTCCATTTCCAGCATTTACTCGCACTTGACATTTGTCTACAAAGAATTGGGGCTGAAAATTATTAGTAAAAATATATGATCAATTTTAAAGAATAATTGTATGATATTGATAATCTCACCCGAGAGATTATAGATTTAGGTTTTCGACTTCTCAATGCTGCACTTGAACAAGCTCGCGTTCCAATAAGAAAATTCGTATTTTTGATTGCGACAGATATTATTCTGGTAAGTAATTTTGACATTGTAATTATTGTAAATACTATTTGAAATCAGAGTTTGATAAATGTAACCTAAAATTAAAATCAAAATTATGAATAAATAAAAATCACAGACCATTTTTTTTCTTCAAAATGATTTTTTAAATTAATTACTACAATTTTATAAAGAGAAAAAGCTTACTTTCAAACAATTGACAAAGTAATGCAAAAGTCAACTGACATTTGTGTGACATTTACTGATTGAATACAAAACGTGCAATATTTTAACCTATGAACAGTAATTCCCAAATGTTTGCCGTAATGACACTAAAACACACCGACAGTAGAACACATAACACTGCGCGGTTTCTGAACATTTTCTCAAACGATACTTGCACATACGATACTGGCACAAACTGACAGTAGCACACACGACTTTACAGCACCGAACGTAAGACACAACCCCCTAAAAATTACAAAATAGTATGATCAAAATAAATTGTAAATCATTTAATCATCATATAGTTCTTCAATTGTCCTAAAACGTGTCGTGTCATTTGGTCCAGGGCTTCGAACCGTAATTTTTTTCGTTCCGATTTTTGGTTACGGCTCAACAAGGAAATATCTTTAGGTTCAGTTCCGGTTTACGACTTTCGATTCAGCTTCAAGTTTTCAATAAAAATAATCGTACATTTACAAAAACTGATTTTCCCAAAAATTCTGAAATATTCGGATATTTAAATATTCGAGTATTTTTCGCTGAACCTAAATAAACCGATATTTTTTCCGGTGCAGTTTCAGTCCGAAACTTTGATTTGGTCACCCTGAAAAAAAACCTTGAAAATGTCGCGGTTGCACAAAAAGGAACGGGATTGCGGACGTTTCAGCAGCGCAAAAGCCGACCAACAATGAAAAGTACCAACATGAGCGCGTTTGACAGACGTCAGGTGTGCCGCATGACGTCACATCACTGTCATTCATTACGTTTTTTGCTCACAATGTAGTTCTCTATTGTTCTGGCCATCTTTCAACTGCGTGCTATCTATCTTCACCGTTTCAGGTTTCGACATTGTCACTCCCGAGTTTGCCTTTCAAAATAAATCGTAAAGATAAGTCCATTCTCACTTTTCAGATCACTTTCTCCTTTCAGTTTTCTCATTTCGCGTCGCGATGAATTATCAAAAGTTATTCTCGCGATTCTACAATCCTGGGGAGCAACAAAACATTCCAGATTTACCGAAATGCGAAGGGTTCGTCGATGTTCCGCCGGATGAGTCCAAATTACAAAATGTCACTGAAGATTCTACTGTCGATTTTGATTATCAACGCGAAGAAGATGATACGTTAATGTGCGAGATTGAGAATGTCAATTTGACGTGGGATACTTCTTTACCGGAATTGCCTGCTGTGATTGAACCTATTAGTTCTGAGCATGTAAGTTTTGCGCAATCGTTATTTTTACTTGTTTGAACAGTAGAATAATTATCTTCATTATATGTAATAGGTGAGATGGTTTTATAAAGCCGTAGATGATAAGGTTTGGTGTGAGTTTAACGGATATGACACGCTTCTCATAGAAAATAAATATAGAGAATACAAAATAAAGGCTGATAACGATGGATCTGATTATATAGATATGGTAAATATTGACAAGGTCGTAACGGATGGAACAAATTTTCAACACTCTCAGGTACAACTAGATGTAAAAGATGAACTAAATAAGAAAGATCTCAATTTTTTAAGTAGAAAAATAACTGAAACTGACAAAAGTAGTTTTGAGTTTTGCAAAGTGAATGACATAAACAAAATAGATATAGAACATCACGATGATTATCAAACAATAGATAACATCAACACAATTGTAGTTAGAGGAGGTAAGATATATTTGTCTTATTTAATTGTACTGATAAAGAAATCTTAAAAAATATATATTTTAAGGTATGTATGAAGTTAACTTAAAAACAATGACTTGTACTTCTATTTATTGGCCCGGCGAGCAATGTGTTATTACAAGGTAATACTTAATTAATTTTTACTTTTCAAGCGAAACATATCTTTAAAACATTACTTTTGTAGGGGATTATATTTTTTCGACGGTAGTTGGCAACCTGTAGAAGGATGCTATGGAGAAGTAATAGAAGAAGAATATCTTCGGCTATATGGACAAGGATCTAAAAATATTATTGAGGCTGCAATACCTCAACCTGGTAGATATTTTTTAATAAAAAAAATTGTTAAATAATTGTTTTTTTTTTATATTTATGCTTTATAATAATTGTACAGGGGTAGCTGTTCATTCTCATCATTTTACTGATTTTCATGTAGAATGGTTGTCTATTTGTGAACTTTATTTATATTGGGGTGGTGCACCCCGTCAACTAGTTAGAAGTGTTACTCAAAAACTTGGCTTTTATCAATGTTAGTATTTGCAAATTCTATTTTAACCATATTTATTATAATAATTTTAATAAAATTATCAAAAATAATAGCCACAGGATACAGACTTAGAAGGGGTTATAAAAATAAAGCAACAGCACTAGAACGTCCTCCGGATATTACACATGTTGTATTTGTAATTCACGGTATTGGTCAAAAAATGGATGCTGGAAGAATAATCAGAAACACTAATGCGTCAGTATTAATTTACCTATTTACATACATGTTTTTTTTTATAATACTTTTATAATGTGTTTTTGAATAGATTACGAACAAATTGTGATTGGTTAAGAGCACAGTATGCCAGTTGCAGCGGTAAAGATCGTGCAGAACTATTTCCAGCTAGATGGCGGGCGGGCGAAAGAGGAAGTGCAGCAGCTTTGTTGGAAGCCGCAGCCCCTGCAGGAGCTCCTGCTCTCCGGCGAGCCATTAATGATGCCGCAATGGATGTTATGTATTATACAAGTCCTGTGTATGGAAAACAAGTTCGTTGCACATTAGTAATTTTTTTATATAAATCTTTCCGTAACTATTTTACTATTTTTTTATTTGTTTAGGTCCAAGATGATTTAACCCAAGAGTTAAATCGTCTATATACAATGTTTATGGCAAGAAATCCTGATTATAAAGGACAGTTCAGTGCTGTTGCTCATTCTTTAGGGTGTGTAATTTTGTACGATATCATTACAGGACACAAAATTGGGTGTGAGCGGTGTATTAGCAGGGTAATTATTTACATAGGACGTAATGCACT
This sequence comes from Hydropsyche betteni, assembly GCA_028571205.2. Taxonomy (NCBI): domain Eukaryota; kingdom Metazoa; phylum Arthropoda; class Insecta; order Trichoptera; family Hydropsychidae; genus Hydropsyche; species Hydropsyche betteni. The sequence continues at coordinate 1,498,531 of JAOXNN020000044.1, read as the reverse complement.
AATTCAATTAATTTTATTAATCTTATATAATTTTTCAAGGATATTGAAACCCAATCGAATAAAAAAGAAGGGCTTCTTTTTCAACTGCAAAAAGTTTTCTGTCTCGGTTCACCCTTGGGTGTATTTTTATCGTTACGACAAGCAAACTCCAACTCTGCTCAAGTATTACCAATCGGATTTAAAACGAGACTATATAATATTTTTTATCTTTCTGATCCTGTTGCCTATCGGTTAGAATTCAAAACTATATTACAGAATTTTTAGATTTGAAAAGTTTATAATATGTTTAAAATTCAATTGTACATAGTTTGGAACCACTTATTGCTAAATGGTTATCTGATCACCCTCCACTGATCATTCCACCCCATTATGCTGCACCATCGACAAGTCCAAGTTCACAAAACTCTCCAGCCAAAGGTTTGTATTCTATAATAATTCTGAACCTGCTATGGAAATAAATTATTTTACACAAAATTTTATATGGACTAAAATTTTCGACATGTATTTTTCATTCTGTTTGCATTATTTTTATAGAACAAAAAATTTGGATATTTTTGCCAGTTATATATAGCAAATTTTTGAGTTTATTTTTGGAAGTTGTATTTTGTATTTTTCATTATTGGCGTAACGGTTCTAATGGTAGAACTCGAAAATTTCAGTCGCAACCGAATCTTCATAAAGTGACCCAAAATTTATCCAGTTTTCTTTGTTTATTCTGTAAGTCAAATTTAAAAATAAAACAACAAAATGTGAATGCATTGGAAATTGCTTTTCATAGCCTGCAATAATGTGATAGGGTCTTGCTTTTTTCTTCATAAAATATTAATTAAACCATATTTTAGTCATTCACATGCTTACAAAATTACATAATTTATAGTTTGAAAGCTCATATTACCACTATACGTATAAAACTAAAACATGGCTTCAATAATGAATCATTTCTTCATAACAAAGCACATAAACGTGTTGAAATCCAATTTAAATAATAAATAGAGTAATTTCACAACTTCTTTAGTTTTTTTCACTTCACATTATTAGTTAATGTGTATGTAAATCAATAAAATTCATTTTTTAAATTTTAATGGATCTTCACGAAATGCTTAGTCCAAATTTTATAGTGCAAATTATATAATTTTATTACAACGTGCATAATATATTTTAGCCCCATGGAAAATCTGGTCTTATGTTAAACACCCTTGGCAAAAATTGGAATCTGGTGCGCAATTAACAAATAGTCCACAAAATCCTTCAGATTTAAATGAAAGTCCTTGTTCAAAATCCCAATATTTCGACGGATCGCCAAAAAAAGACTCAACGGCAGATGAAAAGTGTGAAGGTATCATGTATGAAAATTCTGTAGAATTCAATGTAGAAAGTGAAGTGATCCAATTAAATGCCAGTACTTCAAATATAGATGATGAAAAATCTAACTTATCAAATCCTAACAGTATTATTGAAACTGTACATGTTGTGGAAAATGATTCTAAAGTGAAAAATGGAGACAAAGATGGGAAGTTTGAAGAGCTTTCAAACTCTATACGAAATCCTATTGAGGTGTTGCCTTATCGAATAGATTATTCTATTAAGGATTCGGGAATAACCAATAATTATATTTGGGCAATAACATCACACACCAGTTATTGGAATAACCATGATGTTGCTTATTTCATACTTACGCGATTATTTTCAGAAAAAGAAGATAGAGACCTTCAAATGCAAAATAATCTATCTTGACTGCTAAATTTCCATTATCATTTGAAAGTATATCAATTTCATAAAACATTCTATTTTGGTATTCTAAGGTGTTTTTCTCTTAATAGATATTTGAAATTTTCTCTTTTCTTCTATCTTTAAAAATTAAATTTCTTCAAGTTTGAAATAGGGCCTAAGCAATTTATATGTAACGTTAAAAAATATTCCCATAGCAATAATTTTGAATGAAATAGTGATCAGTTGAGACATTTTGAATTTAAATGTTTTAACTTTGTACAATTTTATGTTACAATCCTGTACAATTTTATGTTACAATCCTGTACAATCAAGTATGTAAATTGACCAAATTTTCAGCTATAGAAATTACACCTTTTTTTGTTAGTATATGTCCAAATTATAAATGCCTTATTGTCTGCCATAATCGAAGCGAATGACAATAAAAGAAATATTTACATATTGAATATTTGGAAATATTCATTTATTCATAGCTTATAAAGTTAAATAAGTCATTAATTTTTAAGCATTGCAAATATTACTTTACACAATGGCTTAATATATACATCAATTAATTTTTAATGTATTCTACATTACTATTACCATAATTTCACTACCAAATTTAAAAAATGGTAGTGTTTCATTGGTATTGTTAGGACCGATTTATAACGATAATACAAAATTGCCACCTTCCTATCCTATAGTAAATTATAAATGTTCATAGCAAAATCTGTATTTTGTACCTTGCTCGTTCTAATATAAATTTTTACCAAATAGTTTTGTATCAATTGAAGTGTTTTTTTTTATTTATTTAAGGTATTTGTACAAAATATGTTTGTGATTTGTAAGAAGAATAATTTTATGTTAGTAAAGTATTATATAATGTATAATATATAGAGTTTATTTACCTTTGGTGGTATAATTAAATTATAGGTATCAGGTGAAAAATATTGTTAATTACAATTTCAATGCTGTATCGATTTGACTTCCATTATTATCTTATGAGTGCGTTATAGCAAAGATATTGTGATCGATGTCTTTCTTGATACCTCCAATGTATATGGACTGTCAAATTGTGATAATTAAAGTCATATGTTAATTTAATTATAATATTGAAATACAATAATCGATGTCCAAATTTTCGATTTTTATTATGTATTCTGGCTTGTGAAAGTAGGAAAATTTTTAGGCTTTTTTGGATTATTTGCTGACTGCAAGTTTTCGATGCATGTGATAATTTTATTCATTTAAAATGTTTGTCCAGTTCAGTCTTAATATTATAATATAGTATATGTTGACGAATTTATAATATTTATATCATAGTTATATTAATCAACTGTATCTTTTTAAATAAAAATACTTGAAAAAGTAAAAATCTTTCAATCATTTTCTAAAAAATATTTGTAATTTACCAATGTTTCCGTTGTAATTTACCAATTTTAATTCAAAGTATTATATTCTAAGTGAATTTCAAATCTCTTCATTTTCATATCAAATCTGAACCACTTCATAATAATATTCGTTCTGATCAAAAAAATTCTGATGAAAAATAACTTATTTAAAAGTTCAATTCAATAACTGATGATCGATCGTTTGCGATTCAACAATTTATCATAAAGCAACAGGTTAAAAATTAATTTTCGATAACAAATACGATTTTGAAGAAAAATGCGTTCATACTAAAAAATTCTAATATCAAACGAATTTTCTTTTGCCCATATAAATAGTCGGTAAAGTAGAGAACTGCTGAATCGTAAAAACTTCGAAAAGAGGTTTCTATTGACATTTCGTTTTACTCACAAATTAATAAAAATCATTTCAAAGCTACAATAATATTATCTTGTTTTTGCTAATTTCATTTTTAAATTCATTTCGTAAATATTTTTTTAATTCGAAAAAGAAATATTAATAACAAGTTATAACTTGTGTAGAAAGGTGTCATTAAGAATATTTAAATTATACTTAATTGCATGTTGTTTTTAATTATATAGTAACGTAATAATTAAACACACATTTGGAAATTATAAATATTTTACTTGATATTCGTATAGGTTATTTTGTGCGAAATTTTTAAATTAAGTCTATAACTAATCGGTTTAAAAACAAACTTTTTCTTTAATAATTTATTCGTATATGTTATTAGACAAATATGATATGTATTGTATTAAATATGAAACGTTACTATATGATTTCAAATTAAAACATTAATCGAGAAAATCTTTGGATTTTGACTAATTTTTTCCAATTAATTAATTTGATAAATTTTACAATCGCTTTTAATTTTCCCTTAAAATTTCAACAACTCTTGAAACGTTTTGAATTTAATTTAAATTTCATATCTTATACAGAATATTACTTCTGATAACATAAGAAAGCATTGAAAACAAAAAACGGCAGAAACATGCCGGAAATTTATCAAAACACTGGAAAACGAAAACTCGATAAGAGCTTGAACGGAATACGATCACAAACACACAATACCCTTTTTCATTTTCACTTTTGTAATTATTAGAGAATATGAAATTAAAAACCTTAATTGAAGAAAGATTTAGTAAACCACCACTTCTACGAAATTTTTTTTTCACCGTTTGGGAAAATTATTGTCAATTTTAATCAAAATGTTACATAACAAATAATTTTTCTAACAAAAAAAACCGTTGAATTTTCGAATACCTGGTCTTAAAACCCACCACTTAATCGTCAAAATACACTAGAAAATACACCTTTTCCCCGATTTACGCGTAGATGACATGTGAACAAAAACTGCGAAGATTTGCATGTAATAAGCAGGACTTAAAACAATACTTAAAAACAAAATAGAAAAACGGGAACTGCGTAAAAAAAACTGTGTAAAAATACATGAGATAGGTTCCAAAGGGGTACAAGTCAGCCTACCAACGCCTAGGTGGACACCAGTCAAGTGGACACATGCCAGCCGTACACCAGTTAGGCGG
>JAOXNN020000044.1:1471605-1481809 GCA_028571205.2 Hydropsyche betteni | reverse complement strand
AAAGACTTGAACCAATTATACAAGAAAGAAACTGCTTTGCACCAAAACAATTTCACACCTGAAGGCTTCGAATGGGTAGATGGAGGGGACAATATGAACTCAATCCTCATTTTCAATAGAAAATCAAACATTGCCAATGATACCTTGCTTATTGTGTGTAACCATCCGCTTATGGGACAAGGGCTGGCCGGAGTGGTTTTTTTGGTTGATGGGGTCGTGTCGGTCGTTTTTTTGGTTTTGGGTTGGTGTTTGAATAGGTTTTCGTTTGACTTTTTTTTTGAGTTGTGTTGAAAATTTTGTCGGTGATTGATTTCGGGGATTTTGGCAATGGTTCGTGTGCATTTTTTGCATATTTCTTGTGTGTATTTTTGTATTTTATTGTAAGTATCGAATTAATAGATGTCTGACTAATTTTCAGTTTTTTTTTTGTGATCGAAGATTTAGATGATATAAATTAGGTTCGCTCGTTAGGATTTTTTTGTGATTAGGAAATTTCTAAGTCGAGATTAACAATCGTATATTTTTTAAGTAATTGATGTTCGAATCAAAAAGTATTTTTGGAACGTTTCTTTCTAACGCCCTCTTACAAAAAAGTTTCTATCGAATTCTTGTATCGCAATACGCCAGATATTATCGCAAAGCACTTTTCGGAACTCGATAGCATTTCGTCGAAATAGTTTACGCGTGTTTCATTTTTTTCCCCGCGCTTTTATTGCGGTTCGAATTAACGAATCACACGTTTACGGTCATGCATAAAAACGTTCGATGCAAATCTACGCACATAGCTCGGAGTTTTCAGCGTTTTTCCGCGACTTTTCGGGTGTCCGTAACGAAATTTAATCCACCCTGATCATTATTTGGTGTACGTGTTCTATTCTTATCAACCGGGAACGACTTAAGACGGTTTTTCCTCTTTTATAATTTATCATGTGACTCGATTTATTTTTGTCGCGAGTATTTTCGGCCGATCCGTTGATTTTTACTCAATAATTCAAAAGCGAAAACGCCGACATTGTTGACTCGAATCGAACGATTTTTCGAACGAGTTTACCGAAAAATTGCCATCGCACAACTCATATAATGTTTGGCATTATTCCATTTCTTTTTCGATGTTCGTGTGAATTTTTTTCAGGGTTCACAGTTCTCGGTATTGAGTGTATCAGTGTCGCGCTTTTATTTGAACTTCGTATCTTATCAACATTGCAACATGACACGTGATAAGAATGATTGCCACGAAATTTATCTATTTTTTAATCTATTTACATACACGTATTGTCTTAAGTGTCTTAGTATGTTTGTAGATTCTCTTAAAGCTGTCATAAAATGTTATATGGTTTTGTTTATATCCCTGAATTATACTATAAAGTTATACGAGTAAATAAGTTCATGTTGTATTTTTTTGATATCCTTAATTTTTTTTTTTTGAAAACATCCACTTGAGAAAAATCTGAAGAACATTTCCGATCTGTAATCAAGGATATACACTTAACATTTAATATCGTATATCACATCGGAAATCAGTTTGTTTGCACTGTATCAAGTTGATGCGCCGAACCCGCTCCAGAAACACACAACGCAATTTTCCGAGGACATTTTCCACGGTCGGAAAAGCGAAATTGACGAAGCGCCCGATCGGCCTTAGAACTCCACACTTATTTAACACGTTCTCTACGTACATCTGTGGAATATGTCCGAGTTTTCGCACTGGGCCAGGAACAGCAGTTCGATCGATAGTTCGGCCGAAGGCTGAACGAATCGACCGATTTACGCAGCGGACGCGCAATATTGGCATTTTCCAATTTCGGACGTTTCGTTCTGGAATTCCGGTCGGTGGACGTTATTAATTTTTTTTAGAATGTGTTCGCGCACTTGAGATTTCGATCGAGACGGATTCTGGACGTTTCAGAAATAGACGCGTAAACGAACGTCCTGTCTCGTCTAGGCCGAAGTTGGCAACTTTTCATAATACACGCATTATTTAATATGAAATACAGAGTGGGTCATTATTTGACTTGTGTATAAACAAAAATTTTGATTTTTTATTACTTTTATCCAAAAAAATTTATTGATATTCTTAAATGGTTTCTCGCTTTCTGGTCATCAAACAAATTAAATTTGTATACATACGACTTTGATTCTCATTGTTATATGACAAGGTAAATATTTTTTTCTTTTCTATGAAAAAATAAAACAAGCTTCGGTTTACTTCATCAATATTCATATTCTCGCGTAATAAAAGCAATTCACTATAGAAACTTCTGAAAAAAAATCGAACATAAAAACGGATAATTAGATCGATTTCCATACGATGATTCGTCGTTTTTTTCATTTCGATCGTGTAAATAAACGGGGTCATATTCAGGTCAACGATAGGTTGTCGACCCATAGAATGAAAAAAATAATAATTACACCTTTTCACTCCTCATTTACTTACCAGCTTTCACATAAAACCCTCCTCCATAACCACCATTAAAAATACCCTTTTATAACGAGGGTAACAAACTGGCTCATGTCCGATACGCTTTCTCCCCGATTAAGATACAAATCGTCGCTTTACGCAAATCCGAAGTGAAAAAATAAAATATGCTTTCTTCGAAAACAACTTGTATATTTAGCGTTATCTGATGGTACACTCTTGGGGCGAACTTTCCGACGCTTTCCCGCCGAGGTCGTTTGGAAAGTTTCGAACTCGAAAATATATATATATTAACGACTCGTTTATTGTTCGCCGAAATGAGACTGTGGTTTTTTATCGATCCGTTCGAGAGTTCTTTGTGGTGTGCTTTTGAACTTGGCTGTCGTGTCTGTGGTGTTATTTGTTGATAAATATTTCGGTGGGTTTCGAAGATGATGAATGAAACGTGACGGTTGTTTTGAAATGTTTGAAAATCGCACTTTTACCGTCGGTAGATTGATCGGTTTGGATGTTTCTTTTTTAATTTTTACGAAACGTATACACAATCGTCTAAAAAGCTCGTTTTCTTCAATCGACTGCCATTTTCTCATATAAAAAATGTATAGCCAATTTTCATAAGGGTCGATCATCAGAAGTACGTTTGAAGAAATGTGTTTTTTTTTTTAATAACAAAGTCGCTTTATTAATAATTCGCCGAGGTCTTCGGTTCAAGTTCCACTCGATTAATATTAAAAGGTGAAATTTTCTATATTTCGTGGGAAAATGCAGGTGACGTGTTAACAAAACCTGTAATTTATACGTCACAATTGTATTAGTGTGTTAAAACACGATCGATCCATTATGTTTTGCCGATGTACCACAATATTTCAATTTATAAATCGACGAAACCCTCGTTCCACACACGAATACGACACGAAAAATCACCCGAACCGATACTATGATTTTCCATTGAACAACTCGCACACAAAGCCCATTCACACCCGATCGATCATCGGATTAGCACTTTTCCCTCGGCCTCCCCATAAAAATCCCCATCACACATCCGACAATTGACCAACTTCGAGCCGCCCCGCTTCCATAATCGCCCATCAGAACAAAGTCCCAACGATAATCGTGAAAGTCGTAACTTGCGAGACTCGAACTAGTACAAAGCTCATATATGACATACCGCAACAACAACACGTCCAGCAACGAATCGGACAAAGCTCTAGAGCGCGTCACACTATCGTAGTTTTAGCGCGCGGTGTACAATGTGAAAGCTTTCGCGGGGTTTTTCGTTTTCTTTTGTTTTTCGTCGTATCGCACGAGGCGAAGCTTGCATGAAAAGCTCTAATTTATACTTGTCCCTCTTCTGGGAGGTTGGGGTGGTCAAACGTCGAATTTGCGGGCGAAACTAACGTCATTTTTCAGCGGCACGAATATGTTGTGTGTTTTGTGTGACTTGGCGTTATTGTGATGTGTTTGTGTATGGAGCTTTTTGTTAGTCGGTTCTATTGTGTTGAACTTTCATTATGGCATACTTGAAATATGCTGCAGTGCTTCAGAAGTCGCGTGCGCTTCGTTACGTGAAATTATTTCAACCGAAAGAGCATTACTGGCAAATGTGCATGTTTTCTATGCATCTAAATTGTTAACTCATATTTTATTATTAAAAAAAAAAAATCAGATTATTGTATTTATTTATATTTTAACAGAAAATTTTTAAATTTTAGTAAAAACTGTTCAAAATGATGATGTCAAATCAAAGATACTTTTAACAAACTCAATTAAAAAAAACCTGTGTATAAATAAAATTGTGAATGAACTGAAAATTTCCGTTTCGTATTACCGCAACGAGATCATTAAAAACTACTCACTCGAGTTTCGGTCGATCGTGTTGAAAACCAAAATATATGCATATGCTCATTCATATTTTTACAGACACGCTCATACATACATATTTCATATGCGTAATCGATTATTAATGAAAAACATAAATTTTATCGTCGAAAAATATACATTTTAATGGTGTGGACGGTGTAATTTGCGTCGGAAAAGTTTTCCCGTTTCATCCATTTAATATCAAATGTGATGTAAACTGAAATGTCCTCACTTTATGTACGCATTTTAATATTTCAGACGTAAAAACATGGGGAGGGTTCATGTAGCGGCGTCACACTCTCTTTTCCACCAAAGAGCAACGATTCGTTAAAATACTTAATGACCTCATTGCGACAAAATAATTATTCATCGCGTCATAATTTCTACGATGTTATAATATTTTCTCCAAGTCGTTGAACTGCGAATAAATATTTCTCGATACATTTCAATCGAAACACTGAATAATTCATGCGATCAATCAACACTAATCTTACATTTTTCCACATCGAAAAACACCACGATAAACCAATTAAACAATCCAATATTAAATAAATTTGCATAGAGAAAAAAAACGAACAGACGGATGCTTATGGGGCAGTCGGATCAGGTGCTTAATAACCTGTGGAATACATAATTTTTCAGAATCTGCATTGGGGATGGGGGCACCGTCGCCGGCGCCACCGGGGATCGATTGGCGACGGGGGGGCCATGGGGGCCCCGGGGGCGCAGCCGCGGCGCCCGAGCGTCTGCCCCCACCCGACAAAGGGGGCCCCGTGAGCTGGAGGTGTGCGTGTGTCATCCGGGAAACTCCGGGGTCAGAATGGACCACCATAAATAAATCAAAATTGCATCTCTTGACACTTTTCCTTATATCATAAAGATAATAAATCCGACAGTGAAATTCCAAGGTGAGCGTGAGCGTGAGCGTGAGCGTGAGCGTGAGCGTGAGCGTAAGCGTATTTCTTATTTATGTCAATTCTTACGCTTTCGCTTATCGTGGGGTTTTTTTGTTCTTGTGTATGTAAAAAGTTTTGGTGTATGGGAGAAATTGAAATCGTATGTCTGGTCGTTTTATGCGTCATGAATGTAATAAAGTTTGGAAGTAGTTCGATGTGTGATTTTGTAGTTTATTGTTCGTTCTGTCTGTTTCGTTTTTAATGAAGGAGTTAAAGTGGGTTTATGGTTGAGTCATTTTGTAACCGGGTTTTCAGTGGAAAAGTTTGATTGTGTTGAATCGGGTCAGTTCGGGAGTCGTTCCGAAAAAAGTTCAAACTTTGATAATATTTTCACAGAATAACTTTATCCTTATCTAACCGTAATGACGCAAGGATTTTCTATTTTTAGACTGAAATTTGCTGTGACTATGTTATTGAAGTTTTATTCGATAAAAAAAATTTGAATAATCTGTAATTAAATTAAATATTTTTAATCCGTTTAATTTCTAATAATAGGAATGTTTCATATTGTTGAATGAGTATATTAGTGCCGGTTTTATTAGTGTACTAGTAGTTAAAGTGGAAATTAACCCGACCAAACCTGACCTCACTTAACCTAATATAAAAGATTTCTCAACTAGGTTTTCTGCATACCGGAAATAAAAATTTAAAAAATATTTGTAACATTTAACAGTTTGACATAATCATTATAGTGTCATCAATCTTCCCCAATTATTCATGATAACCTTTTATTTTACATTATAATATACAACATTAAGATTTATCTCGGAAATTTACATATTTTTACATTTTCATATTAACCATAAAATTTCTTCACTTCAACTACTTTTGAAACTACTTTTTTTCACTATGTTTCTTCGAATCAATATTCATACGACATATCGAATTTTCCAACGACTATTTTGCCGCACTTTTTCACGCTTATACACGTTCACAAATTTACAATATTGATTTCGCAATTTTCCCTAGCGTGCAAATATCGTGCATCGCGCACACAACACGTAATAATTTCCTGCGAACAAAAAACCATCTCGATAATAACCAATAATAAGCACCCTTTACCGGAGACGTTTTCCGAAACCAAATTTTTCGCCGATTCGCAATTTCACTATCCATCCGTCGGTTTTCCCGGCGAATTTTCACACGACGCGTTCAATTTCGACCGCATATTGAAAAAATTCGCTGTCGTGCAAACACGCAAATTTATAAATTCGCCGCGCAAATATATAAATTTGTAGCGCAAATAGGGTAAGCCGATGTAATTGTTTTTAATGTGTGTGTGTGTGTGTGTGTCGTTTAATTTATCATAAAACGTCACTTCTAAAAATTGCGCCCGTGCGAAAAAATTCGAAATATTATATTAATTTTTACGGGAGTGCAAAATGAAATGTATTGTTTTGGGGAAAAATTTAATTAGTGACCTTTTTTATTTGTTACCATGCGAGCGTTAAGTAAGAAATTTAATTATCGCGCTGCTTATTTAGATTTTTATATGAAGATGGAGGCTTATGTAAGTAATTCAATTTGAGTAGTTCATCGTACTCGTTTCAAGGATTGAGTTTGCAATATTTTCATGTGACCAAACGCTTGGCTAAACGACACTAGCACATACGACACTGATAACAACACGCACAAGTTTTAAGACAATTGGAGGGCCACATAATTTTTTTCGAAAATGTACGATCACGTATGCTATTGTCGTTTGGGCAAACGTCTACGAACCATATTTTCTACTTTCAAAATAAATAACCGAAATGCAACATTTAAACTTATCGTTATTTTTCAGGAAAACGAATCCAAGAATGCGTATGCGTGAGCATTTGCCTAACACTGATGGTTGTGAACGGCTGGTTCCTCGTGAGGCACTTCCGATTGGAAGCAGCATCAGGAGTGGCCGCAGCCGCCTTGTGCGGCATCCTGACGGCAGATTTCGCATCGGGATTGGTCCACTGGGCTGCCGACACCTGGGGCGCAGTCGATTTACCACTCATCGGCAAAGTAAACAATTCGAAATCTCTCCGGTCGGAGCGAATAGTCGCGCAGAGTGTTCATGATTTGGTTTCGACGTGTTCCAGAATTTCTTGAGACCGTTCCGGGAGCACCACATCGACCCCACGTCTATAACTCGTCACGATTTTATAGAAACGAACGGAGACAACTTCGCGGTGACTATTCCGTTTCTAGCACGTATGACGTGGCAGTTCCTTACGGCTTCAGATGACTTGATACAAGGACAGTTCTTGTGGTCTTGCTATTGGTTTCTCTGTTCCATATTTGTGGCTATGACGAATCAGGTATTGTTATATCATTTTTTCTATGTGAATTTTTTTATACGTATATTTGAAATTGGAATGCTTATTCCTTTTCCCAATTATTATTGTATTTACTTTTCATTGAACCAAGTTGATTACATCATCAGTTGACCCTGATTGAGAAATGACTTTTGAAAATCAAGAAGGATTTAGGACATCTCGAAAAATTTAGTATATTTTATCATGAAACTATATTTTCCATTTGATTCAATTATATATACATTATTCATGTTGAATGTCTAAAATACTTGAAATATTTATAAACACAAAAAATTAAATAGATTGAGTTATTGCTGAAATAAAATAGCAAGAATTGTTCACATTTCAGATCCACAAATGGTCGCACACATACTTTGGTTTACCGCGCTGGGTTGTCTGGTTACAAGAGAAAAGAATCATTCTGCCGAGGAGACACCATCGAATCCATCATGTCGCACCGCACGAGACATATTTCTGCATAACCACTGGATGGCTAAACTGGCCTCTGGAAAAGCTGTGCTTCTGGTCGTTGCTCGAAGCTGCAATAGAATACACTACGGGTTGCAAGCCGAGAGCAGACGACATGAAGTGGGCCCAAAAGACCTCTTGAAACATAAACATTGTTGACTGTCGGTGCCGTTCTTCGTCCACCGTCATGTGGATCGTGTCAACAGACATTTATAGACTATTTATCAAAAGTTGTGTTTATTATAACTCTACAGATGTGAGAGTCAGTAAAAACTCTTTATTTTGTACTATGTCGCTGTATTCGCGACAATATTCTTAAAAAAGCACTATTATTATATTACCTCAGTTTGCTTTTGACGATTTGCCCACACGTTTTCATGCGCAACAGCTTTTATTATATATTGTGGAAAATTTTCACCTGCATATATGTACTGTATATTTATATATATATTTCTTACAAATTTTTACCTTGATATGTCTAAAATCTTTTTACCAATATCAATTTACAAAATATTTTTTAAATTATTTTAAACTGAAAGTTACCAGTGGTAACTTACCACACTGTATGGATGTACATGTGTAATCTAGAAGCATAAAATGGATATATTAGTAAATAGTCATGTTCAAATTTCATGTGTGATAATGCAGCTGTAGTGGCAAACATTTTTATGAACAATTTGAAAAAAACTGGCCAAATAATTAAACAGCATATTCTGGTATAACGCATAACATATAACCTAAGTAAATCTTATGATAGGATAAATTTTAAATATGGAAAACAGCAAAATACTCCTTGAAATTCAAACTTTCATCTAGTTTTTCGAAACAAACAAAAAATAGTAGAATTATAATAATACATATTTATGTTACAAATACTCAAGAATTCATGTTATGAATACCTCTTATAGAGTACTTGATTGTTTGCTGCAATTTTAAAACTTACCTCTAAAGCCACTCGCAAGTTTGCACCTGCCTTAAACCTTAATGTGTGTATATGAAAGATAAGTGCTTATATTTATATTCACTTGGATTGTTAATGTAGTTTATAAATGTAAAGCTATGAAACTGAAAGAGAACCAATAATATTTTGTTTAATTATTAAAATAATATATATGTATAAATATTTAATTTACGTTGATGTCTTTATAGGAAAAATAAAATCATGTTGAGTCAAAATGTCTAACATTTGCTGAAAGCACTACCATAGAAAAATGCCAAAGACAGACTGGTTGTATTAAATGTATCTAAAACACAAAATAACAATATGTATTTTAATCTAAAATAGAACTTTCATATGCATTTTACTTTCTTCAGCTCAGTGATGCATAACTTTTTTTAAAGAGACAAATAATATATATATTAATGCAATATGTGGCCTGTAGATTTATTAAATTTATTTTTGTAAAACTGATATAAAATATTTTAAGATTATAAATAAAAAAAGGTATGTGATAAATCAAAGTTTTCAAATGTACAATGACTTCGAAACAACGATTATTAAATTCATTTTAAAACAACGAATTGATATAAATATATATTGTGAAAAATTATTTGACACAAACAAAACATTCCATTCATATTATGAAAATTAACTGTAACGAAATACATGGTGCAAAAAGTTATTTTTCAAAATCAATTCACTATTTTAACAAAAAAATAATTTCAGAGATCACGATTAAGACATCTGAACTTTTAAATATAACAAAGTACAAATTTGTGATAAAAGTTATGCGTCGCTGACAAGAAAAGCTTATTGCGAGCTTAATAAAATATGTATGTAAAATTTTTATTGCTTTAAGCAAGAATCAAAACTAAATTTGTGTCAACTTAGATTGCAAAATAACAATAATTTCAAATAAGGCTGCCTTTTTATGTGATCAATGAACATTTGCGCTAATTATGTTTAAAAAAGAAGTGCTTTAATTTTTAAATTGGATCTCAGATCCTTTGTCCTTAGATTTACATGATCAACAAAAAGTGATGATTTTTATGTCGCAGTACAAGAGCATTTAATTAAATAAAATATAAATAATTTTATATAAACTATGTTTTTTCATTTATTTGAATTTCAGAAAAGGATGTGGCTATTTGCAGTTCCACTAACTGCGAATTATTGGCTATTTGCAGTTACACTGACGGAAAGAGTGACAGTTGTCGTAATAGATTATTTTTTCACCTTGAACTTTTATTGATTTTTGTGATATAACTTTTAT
>JAOXNN020000044.1:1452211-1471505 GCA_028571205.2 Hydropsyche betteni | reverse complement strand
TAAAACATTTTTCACGTTACAATAAGAAATTTATGGCTACTTTAATATTTAAATGGTCAGAATTCAAATACGATTTTGGTCAGAATTTTTATCCCATTTATCAGAATTTATTTGACATTGATCAGAATTTTAATTTAGTGTACGCTCTACCGGGGGGTAATAAGAATTTCAAATTCGAAATTTGCAATTCGAATTTTTAATTGGTGCAGTATGAACGAAATTACCAGGGGTACATGTGATTTAAGAAAGTATGATATAAATTGTCATGTAATTATTTTTTCAATTTTGATTCCGGATTCTTGAACGACGCAGTCCGAACGAAATCACCAGGAGCACATGTGATTTAAGGAGGTATAATCAAAATGGTTACCCAATTAATTTTAATTGTGAATTTCTAGTGTTTCCCAACGCGGGAAGTACGCCCCACCGGGGGGCAATACGGCAATTTTGGAGGGGGAATAATCAAATCATTAATATTTGTTACATTGTTGTCGAAAAACGCCTTTTCGAAAAAAAAACTGATTTTTAGGAAATATGATGGCAACACCGTTATGACACTTCGGCTAGGCGCTCACTTGCGATTTTGTCGTACGCGATCGTTTAGTTGGAAAAAAGGAACACATTGTGGCCATAAATTTCTTATTTTAGCATAAAAAATGTTTTTTTATATATACATATGATTATTTCCTACTTTTTTTTTTACAATGAAAAATATTTTAAAAGTATAATATATACAATGACAATTAAATTTAATAAAAGTTTTATCTCAAAAATCAGTAAAAGTTCAAGGTGAAAAAATTATCAATTACGACAACTGTCACTTTGCCATTGTAACTACAAATAGCCAATAATTCCTAGTTACTATAACTGCAAATAGCCAATAATTCGCAGTTAGTGGAACTGCAAATAGCCACATCCATTTTAAAAACACTTATCACTATCCCTCCAATATATATATCACTACTAGCTGAACTCAGTTATAGTTTACAGTTTATAAGTTATAGGTCATAGGTTAAAGGTTATATGCATGGTTATAGGTCATATGTCATAGGTTATTAATACTAATACCATCATCTTCTGAAAAGCATCTAAGGACCCTTAATTGTAATCATCCACTGATCATTCTATTTTTCGTTCAATTCAAATTTAACAAACGGCAGATCAAATTGAATTTTTTTCTAAATTTAATTTCTGATTTTTTTTGTTAATGATACAAAAACTTTTCGAGGATATAATATTGATAAAATAAAAATATTAATCGAGGATTAATATTTTCACACGTCATGTGGGTAGGTGTACTAAAAATAAAACAAATTATTCAACATCAAAATATCAACATGTATTTGCAAAAAAAATACATTTTTTCACATACATGAAAATAATTCAATCCATTGTAGCAATAAAATTTCAACTACATTAACCGACTAGATAAGATCTTTGTTTTCAATACAAGATTTAAAATTAAAGGTCTTTTAATTAGACATTCCTCAATTTACACTAATCAGGATGTGTACTTTCATTTCATATTAATCAAATGTTTTAATATTATAAAGAGGCACATACATGTGTCCAGCTTCTTAATGAAAAAAAAATAATCTTGCTAAATTCAGAACAGTCAATATAACACTCTTTTAAAATAATCAAATCCAACGATTTACATGTGTAAATTAAAGATAATAATGACTTTACGAAAAATTATAGATTCGTATAAATTATTAGAGTAAGAGTAGTTTTTGTTGGGAATAAATTTTACAAGGTAAAAAGTACTACAAATATGTATTTGAAGAATAAAGAAGTATAACTTTGTTTAATATCATTCAGTATCAGTAATAAGAGACATATTTATAGTATTATAATAAGAAAAATGGAATTTGTTAGAAATTTAAACGTTTCTTTAAGAAATCGAGTCATGATATTCAACAAACTTATCCTATATTTTATTTGAAAAGATAATGATAATTTTCAAGCAGTCTTTTTTATTTAATGAATTATCTTATTTTTTTCAAATGAAACGTGTCAAAAAAATCAAATATTCATTATTAACTATGTCATTGTTTTTAAATTAATAAAACACTGCAGATCTTACAATGCAAGGAACACAACATTGAATATTAATGTAACTAAAACTACAACAAAATGATAAAACGAAAACAAGCAGAGAAAAAATGGTTCAAAGATCAAATATTATGAGGAAACAGTCACGTTTTTCTCATAAAAATAAATAATCATATGAACACTAAAATTGAAAATAACATTAATACATCGGTAACGATACCTACAGTAAATGTTAAAATATTAACTAAGTATATTTCGAGGGCATCACATAAATTTAATGAAATTTATTGAGCAAGTACATTAATGAAAAATTAATATCTACGAAACTATTCAAACTTATCGATATACATGTACTATTAAAATTTGACTGGATATTTCAATTTAGTACACAATAATTCTACAATGAAAAAAATTTACATGAAGAATACATGGGAATTAAGACGTATACTAAGAGTTATGGACACTTAAAAAATTACAAAATTAATTTATATATCAAAAACAGAATGCATATCGAAATATTTCAAATTGTAGAACAATCGAAAAAATAATCACATTTTGCGTGTTGCAAAAAAACAAATTTATAATACATATTTGAGTCAAATGGCATATAAATGTATTGACAAACAAATCACTGATCGTATTTTTCTGAATCTGATGAAGTATCCTTCATCGTATTCCAACTGCTTTGCAAAATTTCTCCACCCACACCTGAAACCATCATTTTTCGTTCTATGAACAATCATCCAAATCAAATAATTCGTCAAAAAGGAAAATTCCAATCCTGTTAGTTATGCAATTATTGCTTACTTCCCGATTTTTCATTGGGTTCTTCAGAGTTCAAATCTTCCAATGAATTTGCTTCTTTAATCAACAATTTTTTATCACCTGAAGATTTCTGAAAATTCATGCGGTTAGAAAGTGTTAATGAAAATCACAATAAAAAAAATAAGAGATTCTCATTAAAAAATATCTCACTTAATGCTGGAAAATATATTGAAAACTAATTATAATTTTTCAAATAGCATATCATAAAATAATCTCACAATACTTAATATGTAATTAGTATGAAAAAAAACGATATGGTGAAAAATACAATGTTAAAAAATAACAAAATATGATTTTCTACATAAAAATATAACTGAATTTTATTTAATTGAAAAATAACTGAGAATATTATATATTCATATGAAATTTTTTTTAATAAACCTGTGCAGAGCATTAACAAAAATGAGGAAATAAACATTGAATAGAATTAATAGCACAATGGACAGTAAAAAAATCTGCAAAAACATTCTCATAATCAAAAATTTTCATATTTACAATTTGAAATTGCAATTCAAAAACTTAAATAAAAAACATTTTTTTCAACTAACCTCTATGTATTTATGGTAAAGGAGACATCCGTAAACACAGAAAATCGACACGAGAAATTGTACCAACAGCCATATTACTATGTTGATTATTTGAGTCTGACTAAATAATGACTTTCCATTTTTGATACACAGAATAGCTTCGGTTACCATAATGGCACCATAAACCCAACATTGAGTGCCGACTCTTTTGCAGCGAGGATCAGTAACATAAATATAGTATTGCCTATAATAATTATTCAAAATTGAGCATTCAATAATTAAGAAAAATAACTCATTTAACCGAATACAAACCTCACTGACGGAGCAACGATGACACCTATCAGACAAAGACGACCAACCACCAAAGGATGAGATGGAGGCATTTCGAATATGTGCTTGAGGAAAAAGGTATTTAATTCGGAAAGTTGCCAAAACACCACTAACTGACAGAGAGCCAAGAACCGCATGTAAGTACAAGTAGGATCGAGCCATCTCACAGGTGCCCAGCTCAAAGGTGTAAATTGTAGCATAGCTCGTTTTATCTTACCAGAAGTAGATGAAATATCTCTATACAAAAAAGATATATAATTAAAATATTTATATATAAAAATCTAAGGCATTGACGTATGATAAAATAACATACCTAATACTGACCCATTTGTATTCTCTCATTTCGAGAGCTTTACAAAGAGCGAGACCACACCATATTCCCAAGCCGTTGCAAATGAGAACATCGAGAATGATCGAATCCCACCAACATTCGAGAAAATTGGGAAGCAAGTGTATGAAAGCGATTTCGGTTATTTCCCACATACACGAAATGGCCCACAATAAACCCATATGTCTGATAAGTATGGCTTTCAACATCCATCCGAGAAAATGCCCGACTGCAAATATATCCATGTGTGCCCACAGTTTGCCTACTGAAATTTCTGAACAGTTGACACCGTACTCCTAAAAAATAAAATAGGGCATCGCACGATTCGATGAAAAAAATTTGGAGACGGAAGATTGAAATTATTTATCTCACGTTATAAATATTTTTGGCACAAATGCGAGATCTTATTTACACACTACAAAATACTGAATTCGAAAAAGTATAATTAGAAAGCGGATGAAGTAATAGGTCGAAATTGCATAATGATTTACGTATTGCAAAAATTGTACAAATTTCATGAAAAAAATTTGATATGAAAAAAAAATTTCAAGTAAAAAAAAAAACTTAAATTGACTACATAAAATTTTGAATACTGTAACAATATTAAGGATTCAATATTTACCTTATCCATATCTATGTGGAAATCTTGCAACCTAGGGTCTATCCAATACAAAATAGAATTAACAGTAGAGTAACTTTGGAATAATAGGAATAGTAGCGATAATAAATATAACACTGATAATCCAAAAACGATCCTCCAGACCGCCGGATGCGGCCTCGTGAAGGGACCGTTGGGGAATGCCAATACTGATATTATTAAAAAGAAAAACACCACACAACACATCCCAGACCAAATGTTCGCCTGCAGCTCGGTCTCGTTTCTGAAAAACAATACAAACACGTTACCGTCGCGAGAAACGGTCGAATTGCACATTCTGTCCATATAATCGAACGGCTGTCAATCGAGTGACGCAACAGCGACAGATTGAGGTTAAGACCGACATGCCGGGAATCGATTTATTGGCAAAAAAATAACAAAAAGCACCGACCTGACGAAGGCTAAGTAAATAACGGCCGCTATAGAAACGGCCAGCAGCGAAATGGTGTGAGGTTTGTAGAAGAACTCCAGCGAAATGTCGTCGACCGGACTCTCGTTCATGGCACTGAACGCGTCGGCCGAGGTGCGGGGCTTCGCCCCTGCGCCCCCTGCGGCTGCGGCGCCCCCCGGGGCGCAACCTCGACGCCGCATCGCCGATCGACCGCCGAAATCGACCGCGACACTTCACCAGCGATCGGCTGACGTACGCGCTGCCGTTGCTCACTCAAATCATACGACATTTGACGTATAGATGCGGTCGTAACAGTGCGTATTACACACTGTTACATCACGTTGCGCTAATTCGATTATCGGTGACCACATTTACCCAAACTGTGAAATATACGAAGGTCGGTGTGTTCAAGAGTCGTGTGTCGTGAGAATGGCGATAAAATATCTAATCCAGCGTATAAATTAAAAAAAAAAACTGCTAAACTGCGGCAATATCAATCAATACAATTAACTGATATTGAATATTGATAGCATATTTCAAAAAATACTGATAAAAAAAAACAATAGATCACTAATCGTTTAAACGCAAGCTTGTTCTAATACTCTTAATAGACGTATCGTTAAAATTTCTGGTGATAAATTGCATTTTTGTTGTACGTGTTTTCAAATTTAATAACGTTGAATTAGCTTAGGTAAATTGTGTATTTTTTTTTCCTCCTATAATTTTCAATCCTCTTAACATAATTTCCATGCACATAAATATAATAGTAGGTAATTATTTTTATCTGTCGGCCACGTTGAATTTTTGAAAAATAAAAAAATTTGTACTGTGCATTAATATGCTTTATTCTAACTAATTTTACATTTATATCAGCACATTCTGTCATATAGTTTTTTTCACTGATGTAACAAAAATAAAAGTAAAGAATAACAAAGGGATTTAAAATATCAAATAAAATGAAAACAAAAATGTGAGGTATCATTTTTCTTAACAAAAAAGAAAATTATGATCTACAATTGTACTTATATAATTTAAATGGAACATTTACAGTAACACAAAATGAATTTCAACAAATTAAAATAACCATTCGCACGTCGACTGCAATAAAAACGAATAGGAAAATTGAACCTATGTTCACAAAATTAAAATAGATTTTATGACAAAATCCATAATTTTTTCAACTAAAATATAAAATCAAAATATTTTCTAAATGAAACTGTAAGTAAAGAATTAAACATAATTGGCACATTGATATCATTAATTAAATCACATATTTTATTTCAATACAAAACGAAAATGGCTGGATTGAAAAACCCTAATAAAATTCACACAAAATCAATACAAATCTGATATATATTTTATCTACACTAATTAATTGAAAATATCTAAACGAAACTTAGAAATCTAATAATCTCAATGGCAGTAATATTTAATGTCTCGAACATAAAAATTCTAAAAACAAATACATATGCGACAAACAAAACTATTTAAATTCTTTGAGATCATATTTCAATGCTTATAAATGATCATTTACTCACTATTATGTACATACTTCAAATATGTAGAGTATTTTAATTATTAATCAGACTTCAGTTCCACAATAAATATTGAAGAAACATTTCAAACTTCTTTAATACATAAAAGAAGAAAACTTCATTTGAAATATAAACGAAAACATCACTTGTACAATTAATCATAATGAACTAAATGAAATTTTTAACTGATTAAAATTTGATCTTGTCCAAACTGCACACAAGAAATGGAATGTTAAATGCATCATGAAAATTAATAGGATCATTTATAATTTGAATTATTTTATAATCGGCAATATTGAATATACAGCATTCAGTTCATTACTATTTATCATTTAAAATGAAAAACTATTTCTGTCAAGAAACAAAAAAATTTACAAGTATTATTACAATTTACAATGGAATGTTATATAATTTATTTAAATACATAGATACAGATACATAGTATCAAATTTTAAATGCCGGTTAGCCTATTTAGTAACACTATTTTTCATTTGTAAAAATTGATTTTCTTCATAAAACGACGACAATGACGTGTTCAAATCATTCACTACCATATTTGGATTGTTATTACACAAAGGATGAGTACTACTAGATACAGTTTCCGGATTAGTCCAACCTTGACAACTTTGCACATACGCCAAAGTCCTTCTATAAGCTTCTTGCCGCACCGCATTTCTAGGACTACCCTGAGACTGGGATATATCCCAAACTTGAACTTCATCACCGTTCCTATTGTTCGATGAAACATCGCGAACATTATCACATGGTCGATTTTCACACTCAGATCCCATATGATTACAGGCGATAGTTCT
The DNA here is from genome assembly GCA_028571205.2 of Hydropsyche betteni. Taxonomy (NCBI): domain Eukaryota; kingdom Metazoa; phylum Arthropoda; class Insecta; order Trichoptera; family Hydropsychidae; genus Hydropsyche; species Hydropsyche betteni. The sequence goes on along the minus strand of JAOXNN020000044.1, from coordinate 1,464,044 downwards.
TCCTCCGCCAGTATTATCTGAAGTTACATTACCATTACACAAAATTTGATAATTTGATCCATACTGATAATTTTGATTGTATTGATAGTTTTGATGAACAGGATTAGAATCTCTTTGATAGTCCCACATCTGACCAGGATTGCAAGAACCGTTGAAATTTTTAAAATCTTGAATCGAAGCGTTATTACTGGCATTCCCAACAAATTGTTTATGATTTTTCATATTTTCATTTCCATTTTGATTTTTCATACTCGGATGATTATTTGGTAAATTTGGAACTCTATTTATTGAATTCATGTTTGGATTATATGGATGGTTTACAAAATTTGGTTGTTGAAATTGCATTCTATTTGCGTTCATAAATTGGTTTGTACTATCAGCGAGATTCATTTTGAAATTAGCATTACTTCCCAGGCTTTGATCTATGCTCATTGAAGACCCTGCAGATGCGGGTAAAGGTACTTGATTAGACGAACATTGCATTTGGTATTGCATCATTCTAGCTATTTGCTGGCTATTCATTGCACTAGGATAAGGAACATTTTGATTATTATAATTATTTTGTAATTTATTATTAGAATGTATAGGTGCTAAAGGTGGTGGCATATTATTCGAAATTTGATTTGTCATTTTATTTTCAGGAATTTGATGACATGCAGTTTGTATTTGCCTATTATGACAAGGGTTTTCCATATCCACGCTATTAGGACTCATAACATTAATTATATTTTGAGGACTACGAATGTTTTGATCTTGAGGAATCATCACATTGACAGGTAATTGTGGACTCATTATATTCATAGGATTTTGAGAATTTACATTGATTTGGCTTTGGTTATTGATTAAGTTCAAATTATTTTGTTGCATATTTCCTACATTTTGCATATTCATTAATGAATTATTTTGTGTATTCATATTGACAGGGCTTTGCATCAACGCCCTAGGACTCATTACTTGAATATTTTGAACAAGTGGTGATTGTATCATATTGGGGTTCATTCTGAAATTCTGATTATTTTGATTTTGTTGAATATTAGCTACACTTGGATTATTTTGGGGCATAAAATTATGTTGATTATTAGCTATAAAATTTTGGTATGCCTCAGCATTCATATTTTTCGGTTGATTCATTAACATGGCTTGATTGTGATTCATGAATGGTTGATTATTGTAAGTGTGTCCTGCCATAGTCATATTTTGGTAGTGGCCCATCAAACTATTTTGTTGTGCCATCATCATATTTTGTCTGATGGACATCATATGCTGATTTTCATTAAAATTGTTGTTACTTAAAGGCCTATTAGAATTATTAGGATTCATCACTCTTTGAATACACATTGAATTGTCATACATATTATTTGGTGACAAATGATTTGCAACAGAATTTCTTTGGATATTTACAGAATTCAAAATATTTTGAGCATTGCCAGGTGAAGGAACGTTTTGTTGAACTGTTCCTCCTGTTTGTAAATTCGTTTGCCTTATTGAATTATTTACAATATTTGCTGGTGATTTTGAATTAATTACAGAATTGTTTTCTACATTTTCTAATAAAGTTGCAATCGGATTAACACCAGATGCATCTAAAGACATGGCAGTTTCTTGATTGGGAATATTCGTTGATGCATTAACATTAGGAACAGATTTTTGTGTTGAATTTTCATCACTAACACTTTTTGGTTCTTTGAAAACATTTTCAGATTCAACGTGTTGTTTATTATCTGAATTGATTTCTTCTTTCTGATCTCCTTTAACTGTAGCACATTTCTTATTATCAACAGATGATGCCCTATTAGTAATCTCAGAGTTTGCGTTATCGTTTCTTTTATTTTTATCCGTTGCCGGCAAGTCATTTGAATTAGTTTTTGAATTTGAAGATTGAGATTCCGTTCTATTAGAAGATATATTTCTAGAGGTAATATCCGCAGAGGTGACTGAATCTACACCCAATATGGATTGGTTAAGATATTGCATCATCTCATCGGGTATAACCAATTTGTTCTCCACCATTTCTCCTTCCGCTACCTATTGATAAAAATTATTTCATTATTTAATTCTATAATGAAATATCTCATATAATATAAATAATTACCTCTTCTAAATGAACTGATTGATTAGGATGATGTATTTGTGCTGCAGTGACTATTGATTCAGATTGAGGGCAACTATCACCCTCAGATAATAGTGAAGGATTTGGAGGTAACTGTCCCAAATCATCGACTTCTTCATAATTCACCTGGAATATTAGAGTCAATTATTATACTAATTCTAGATGGTAATACAAAAAATAATAATTTCAATAGAAAAAAAATACTTTTTCATCCTCATTGCTCAAATTTGATTGACCCGATAACCGACGTGCTTCTTCCTTAATTTGGTCAGGTGTCATCAATGTTCCTTCTGCACCATTTGCTAATTCTTGCAAACTCTAAAAAAGGATAAGAATAGCGTTAGTTACATTATAGATTTCGCACATTACAATAAATTTGAGAGTCATGAAGTAACAACCTGAGCCAGCAATGTAGCTGCTGTCAAATGAGATGGTGGTAGAGGTGCATAGCTTGGACAAGCACCAGAAACTTGACTAGACCTATAAATAAATGTAAACATGAAAATGTATTTTTCTTTTAAATCATATGTACATACTAAATTGAATTAAAAAATAAAATATACCTTCTACTACTTCCTGGGGATATTGGATCATAATATGATGAACCATGATGTGCATTTAACCCTGTGTTATTAGTTAATATTCCACCCGCAGCTCGAACATTGGAAGAAACCATAGATGCTTGACTACTCTTTCTTGAAACGTCCGATGACCTGATAAAATTTTTATTATTAATTTGACAATCTAAAATTTATTAAATATAATATAAACATTCATACCTTGGCCCAAACAAACTACTGGCTGTAGATATTCCACTGTCCCTTCGTGGAGGTTGTTCTTGAGGTATTACAGTCAATTCTGTCACTTGTCTATCTAAGTCATGGTGACTGCTAGGTGGACGCTTATTTATCAATCCTGCTAATATAAAAAAGCATAAAAATATTAATTTTTCAATTACAAATTTTAATTTTATTTAGTTATTGAAATTTTACACACCTGATATTGGAGCTTTAGATTGACCTAAATACCTTCCTCCTCCAGCAATTCCCATTTTACTACCAAATCTAAAAATTTAAAACAGATCATGAAAAATTACTTTCTCACAATTATGATTTATCAAATACATATTTTGTTATAAACATACCTATGAGGTGGACCAGGTCGTTCGCCAATAGCAACCATAGCTCTTAACATAAGAGGAAGTTCTCCCATTTCTCCAAGTAATTCTTCTTCTTCGACAACCTTGAAAAAATAAAGATAAATAAATAAATTATATCATTAGTATCATCAAACACATTTTACATGATAGAAAATTACCTCTCCATCTATTCTGAAATAAGGAGGTTGGGCTTCTTCTACAAAGTGACCAGCTAGTACCGGTGAAACAAAGTCCAAATCATCCCCACATTGTCTCGACAACTAAAATTAAAACAATATTTAAATAAATTCACAGTTAGGTTATATACTTTAAAATTGAAAAAGTAAAATTTACCTGAACATGTGTATTTGGAGCAGGAGACATAGCATGGTCTGATTCAGATTTCACACTAGCACTACTTCTAGAAGGAGCTCTACCTGTACCACCGCCATTTCCTTCCCAACGGGGACTACTGCTGTCTCCACCTCCCAGACCACCATCTGTCTCTTCATCTCTACTGCCACCTAATCAATCATTGTGAAATATTTTTTTATAATTATCATGCATGAATAATGAAAAAAAAAATGAAAATTACCTTTATGTTTCTTGTTAGCGTAAAATTCGGCTCCATGTACTGTTTTGACATGTTTTCGCAATGAAGATGGATCGGTGTACCTTTTTGTGCAACCGGGTGCTTTACACACATATGGTTTCTGTAATTACGTGAAAAAATGTTTTTATACTCACTAATTTGATAAAAATTATAACAAAATTTGATTTTAAATCTGAATATGTAATGTATTATCTAGTAGAACAAACCTGATTGATATTTCCTTTAGAGAAATGCGTGCAAAATAATAGTTCTGTTTCAGATTCATATATTTAGAAAATATTATGAGATTTAATACTTACTTCATTACTATGAGTTCTGTTCTGATGTTTTGCTCGATCACTAGCATTTGAAAAAGCCTTAGAACAACCAGGATATTCACAAGTGTATGGTTTTTCTCCAGTATGACTTCTCAAGTGAGTTTTTAAATTTTCCAATCGAGAATATGCTTTACAACAACCTTCAAACTAAAAAAAGAAATAATGACATTTAGCACTTATTTATGCACTTAAAATTATCGAAAAATAAAAGAAAAATCGTACAGTGCATTTATGAGGTTTTTCGCCTGTATGACGTCGCATATGAACGACTAACATATATTGGGCTTTGAAAGGCTTTTCAAGTCTGGAACATCCCGCCCACCGACACACAAAAGCTTTCTTATTACTATGTATGTGTTCTGCACTGATATGTTTTACCAAATCATCTGGTGTAGGGAATTCTAGTTGACAATCAACCTGAAAAAAAATTATTTTTAATAAACCATAAATTCATACATTAACTAGAATAAATTTTATCTAAATTATTATTTTTACCCAGTGACAATTAGTTTCTATAAAATCTCCAGGCTCATCTTTGAGATCAGCATTATCTTGCACTGTGCTTTCTGCTGCTGCAGTTAATGGTCTATCAGAGCGAGTGATGGGCATAGCTTCATTTGTTATTCTAGTTTCTGAACTTCTACGAGCAGGTGAAAGTCCTGTCGCACATGTTGCACTGCTTTTGCACATCACAAATATTAAATTAAAATTTTTCTAATAAATAAATGAAACCTTCATTAATGATATGATTTTCTTACCTGTCTGCTTCCATAACACTTGTCGTTTCAGGTCTCGATGATGATAATGGTGCCCCTCCGCTACCACCACTCCCTGACATATGCGGTCTGTCGAAAAACACACTACTCAGGTAGTGTAAAGAATATATAGAAAGCTTTCCAAGAAAATGTATTTATTAAGTTTATTTTACATGAAAGATATGATATTATATTAAAAATTACACATACATTTTCTTGAAAAACCAAAGTTTCAGGAAGAAAAAATGCAATATACCTACCAACCAGTGTTTAATAAAAATTGTATACTGACCTATGAAGATGTGGTATCAATGGATGTGAATGCATATGAGGATGTGAAGCAGTTGGCACATATAATCCAGGCGGTGGTAAAAGTGGACCTCGTGCCAAGAGAGGAGGTAAAAGACCACTGCTAGCCAAACCCAAAGCTGGTGACAAGGTTCCTTCATGATGTAAATGAAAGTTAATTATATTTAATTTATTTAAATTAACAGAGAAATAAAAGATCACTAACCTGCGCTGAGATGTCCATAGCTTCCACTAGCACTAGCTCTTGAAGCCGCTAAAGGAGCAAGACTAGCTGGTGACAATCTAACCACTGATCCAAGTTCAAATGAATCAGAATAAGGACTCCAACAAAGTGCTCGTTTCCTAGCATTCCCGCGTCGCCCACCTTTATAAAAAAAATTGAACATTATACTTTTCCAATACAAAACAAGAAAAATAAAAATATATGTACCATCCAAACTAGTAGAGAGATCTGGAGCAATAGGTGCTCCGGTAAGCAATTCTGGCGGTAATCGCCCAGCATTTAAGTATTCAAATCCTGAAACAAAAAGAAAATGAATTGAAATTCAGTCAATGCTTATTTAGCACTACTGCTAACATTTTCAAAGCATCACAACCGCAGTTTTCATAATAACCAATTTAAGAACTCTTCCAATTATCGAGAACATAAAAAATCCTTCCACAACCAAACAAAAATACACCGGCTCGCGTGCCATCGAAGCAAAACCCCTGATTCATGACCGTTGGTAAAAAGCTGACCGGGCGGGGCTGACTGCGACCGCATCAAAAGCACCGCCGCCTCTCAACGTCTTCATCTTCATCTTCATCCCACGAAGACGAGGGCTTTTTTTCCACCTCGTCTTCGACGTCGAAGCCTCGACAACGAAGTACGAGACGTTCCAAGAACGAATGGAACGAATGAGGAAAGCCTTTGTTTCACGCTCGATTTGTTCACGAAGCGTGCACTAATCGAGCTTTTTTGCAGAGATCGAAACATAAATAAAATTTCCTAAAACCAACAAGGAACAAATGATCATCATCAAACCCGAAACGATTGGGCCGAATGGCGATTTCTATTAAGAACAGGTATGACGCAACCGACATAGAACCTCAAAATTCGAAACAGGAGACCCCGGGGGTTCGCCCGCGTAATAATAGACCATTCTTGGACACACCTTTCTTGCTCGTTATCCCCATGTGCTGGGGGCTCGTTAGGCTATTTTCAGGTCCTCTTCCTGCCACATCCTGGGGCCGTTTTGTTATTAGCTCGACACCGGGGCCCAACGCACGCGAGAGAGACGCAGCTGGTTTTTTCCGAGAATCCGACGTATCGTTATTATTCAAATAACGCGGACGGCCGCACAAAATTGAGACATCAATAAAACTGGCTTACGAGATGACCGAAAAAAAAACGTATAATACGCTCGCACAGGTAGAAAAACTGGGCGGGAAAAAAATGCAGAGTCGTGTGTGTATCGGCGAACATAAAAAGGGAACTACCTGTACGATCGGAGGTAAAAATGTGAAAATCGTCTCGCCGCAGGTCCCATTAACGTCCCAATCGGTCAGTCAATAATTTGAAGTTGAGGATCGTGAAATTTTTGCCACCTTGTAAACGCGTCACCTTCTCATGTGCCTAGGGACAACATGAAACAGGTGTTTGGGCATTTGAGAATTTCAAGCTTTGAACCGTATCGAAACGAATTTGGCAAACATGAGAATCGTTTCGAATTTACGAGCGTTACCATTTTGACTTTAATTGAAAATTTATATCAGAAAACCCTTGTTCTTTTCCCTCATATATTATAAATATAACATCGGTTTAACAATTCTTCAACTATTTATAAAATTTATACCAACATTGACGGTACCCATTCGAATTCCGCTCATAATAATGCAACGCCAACCCATAGGGGAGAAGAACTTCTTTTATCACCGACGAATGAACGTAGGGACGTTCTTCGGAAACGTCCACGTCATACGAATTGCGATATTATTTAAATGATTCAGTTGTCAGCGTTTTGGAGTGAGCGTTTTCCCGCCGCAAGAATTTTTTAATTGGACCCGACGAAACGACCGCCGCATTAAATTGGTAACGCGTACCGGTGTACGAAACTTACACAAAAGTGTTTATACACCGATCAAATAAATATTCAACGGTGGAATCCTAATTTTTTTTAAGTTTTCATTGTCACGATATGCCAAGAATGTATGATTGTTGTGAAAAATCGTCATCGAACTTTCGGTATCATGTCGAGAGTTCGATGACGATATCAATAATGGCAAAGTGTACCGAATTTCTCTTACTAAAAAGTGGCATATGAAGGTATGCACTTTTGCGAATACACAATTGAGGTTGAAAATGTCATCACGACCTATTTTACTATTCAACACGAATGGAGTTCGCTAATAGTATCGTGACGATGCTGTTTGTATACTAGTGAAGATTTGACATGAACAGGCGCTGGAGTTGCCCCGTTTTCACACAACGAAATCGTTAAACGTTTCGTGATGTGAACTATAATTTTCTACTTAACTAAATCATCATCATCATCATCATACGTAACCTATATACTGCGCGATACATTAAGATATTTTCAATATTAATTTTTGAACATCTTTCAAAATACGACTAAAGCTGAATACTAAAATCATATCTCACATCTTAATATTTTTTTCACCCATCAATGAAAATTGTTATTAATTTTCAATAATCAAACCAAATACAATTTTCCATCTGATCTTCCGGCATTAACCATGAATACTCATCACTCTGAAAAGCGGCAATCCGCAACACTTCAGCATCTCGGATACAGAAAGCGAATCCAATAACCGCACACAGTGAGCCTTTATAATTGAGTGTGAAAATAAACAGAGAAGAGCGGTGAACCATGGTGTCTACTAGAAAAGACCATGGTGAGCGTCCCTTTAACCGCCACAGCAATCACACTTAACCGCGAGAGGATCGCTCGACGTAAATTATTACCATGGCCTGTGTGTATGTGCGCTTTGTATGGCGTATGGTGTTCCGATAGTCACGTACTGGTGTCGTTTCGATGAAAATATGATTCGAAAATAAAAGGAGTAGCGTAATGGGCGACCGCAAGTGTAATCGATTTGAATTACGCGCGATTTGTTATTTTTTATAATGTTGAATTTTATAATTAGAATGCTCGATCGAGAATGTTTCATATTTAGAGTTGGTAAACAATAGTGATTGAATTATTTAGTTTGAATGTTTTGTTCCCATGTTAAAATTCAAATTTTGAATTGATCAACTTATATAGATACGCAAGAAAATTATTTAGGCGCACAATAGATAAATATTAAAATATTGACATGTTTCCAAACATAATAAACGAATCATATCCTCGAATCACCTATTCAAATAAAAACATTTACATAACATTATCGATATTTGCCAAAACCATTTAAGGAAACGAGCACCGTTTCCGCGCAACATTCACCACACACACGTACAAAAAAGCTTCAAATTATCCTCCATCATCATTCACGCGAAACTCCAGCATTCCACAAAACATCAGACCATACACACAACATTCGAAATTCAAAGCATCCAAATCTAACGACAAAGCCGAGGATTAAGTCGCAAATAAAGGACGAATCCACACGCTCGGACGTGACCACAAATAAGCGAGACTTTCGAGATATACGAATGATTGGAAGTAATAAATAATCGGCGGATACTTGTGAGACACACTGTACAAGCTCGTTCTAGGCGTGACGTTACAATGGTGCCGCTTGTTTGAGGATAAACAAAGGACTACTGTACTACGGCGCGCGCTCGTCAGCCAAGACTATTTGTACTAACATTACATGGTACACAGAATCGGTGATGTACGTTTGTTTCTTGATTTGTGCTTTTTTCTATGTCGAAATTTCGTTTATTTTCTGTGAATCATAGTCGATTTATTGTGCTAGTTAACGCGGTCGTTAAGAATACGTCTAATAATCGAGATATCTTATTATAATTTCATATGAGCTCGGCAGTAAATAGTTCTAAGCGCCAAAATTATAAAATTGAGTTTCTTTTGTTTAATACAAAAAATAGTACTTTTACTAGAGAAATTAATAAATAATTCCACATTCTCTCAAAAGATGACAGTACTATGTCAGGTTACTCCTAGTTTTATTTGCATCTAAATGTATATAAACTGTTTTTCTTAATATCTCTAATTGTAAGAGTGACAAATATCGCTTAGCACTATTTACTGCCGAGCCCCTCATATAACAACATCGAATTTGAAATAAATATTTAACCGATCGATTCACCATTGTCTTAGAACCACAACGATCATCATCAATTATTTCCTTTATTACAATCATGCCTATTTTTAAAACAATGGAATGATTAATAAAATTATATTTTTTTCAATACATGCATTTCCCTGAACCGATATCACTTATCAATTAACGACATGGCATAACACTGGAACAAGCGTTCGCACTTCGCGCGACTTCTACGTATCAATCCACTTATTTTTTCGCAAAAGCCATCATCGGCGCAAATCGGGACACCAGTGTACATACAGACGACACCCAACAGCCACATTGATCAAGTCGTCGAAACGTCGAAACGGGGAAAAAAGTAGCGGCTTTCTACGCGAAAAACTTGTAAAAATCAACACCGTCGTATAAAGCGAACCGGACGAAGAGCTCTCGTCCATATTTGGCAACGCATGACATTTGTCGCGATGTGTAAGAATAACGCGGAAAAAAGCGTATAAATAAAACGTGGACTGGTTCGATTCTTCGACCGTTGCATTTGCACAACGCATTTTGTGACAATTCATGCGAATTACCCTCCGTTCGAACTCTCGTTTTCGCTTTTACGACCGCTCTGTACGGATCGTAAAACACAAAGCAGCAAGTAGCTTTTAGCTTTGAGCGAAAATAATTCGCATACGTGACGAAAAGCGACAAATTTCGAAGGACAGCCGTAAAATCTCGACACACGCGGATAATGTATAATAACAGAGGTCAGATCAAAGTCGAAAATCGATTTTTGAGTGAAGCAGTTAGTTTTGTCGGTGCATTTTTAATGTGAACGTTCGTTCGGGTGGAAAATAAGTTGGTCGGGCGACAAGTATCAGGTTACCGAAACTTTCGACTGACCGATACGCATACCAAACTCGATGAAGGCGTGTATATGAATTTACATAAAAATTTACATGTTACTGAGGTGTTCGTTTTTTTTATTTGGTGACAAAGATTGCGTTACCTCTAATGTTATCGGCTCCGTAGAGGTCGTATGGAGATCTTGCATATGGAATCGGTGGATGATGAGCTAATGCTCTTGCAGCCAAATATTGAAGTTCTCCGTGGATACTTGACGCAGATAATCTGAAACAATAAAACAAAATAATAATAAAATTCGAGAAATACATACGATCAATTTCAGAAGATAATCGCTTTATTTTTAATCAGAATGCGATGCATTTCCTGAATCATTGTTTTTTAATCGACCCAAACAGATCATTAATAAACCGAAAACCGATCAATCATTACGAAACGATAAAATCGGCACGACGAATCCGTTTCAGATCTGCGATGACCTCATTTTTTCGCAGCGCGCCGAAACCATCAGGATTGAGACGTCAGAGGAGACGGCCATAAATAATAAGAATCTAAAACCGTAAAATTATTATCCATCCTACATTTCGTCGCCGTCTCGCGATGATTCAACATGTGGCCGCCATCTTGACCCACCTTCGGGGTAGCGAAAATATTTCGCTCATAACCACAAGGCGCTTCTTCGAGAATTCGTGTTGCACACGTCGACGTATAATTGGGACCGTTTGATTTATCCCTGTTCTAACAACATCTGTCTGGCGGGTTCTGGTTTAGAAGAAACGAGACGCGTAGGAAACCCGACACTTTCGGTATGCGACCGTGGAAATCCTGTATTTTCGACACGTGTTGACTGTGAAACTTTCATGGGATACACGCGGATTAGCGAGGTCTCCAATATGTGGGGTGTGAACTTTACCGGATCGTTTCGAAAGTTTGGGTGTTGCGTAAAAATTTTGAGATTGGATCGTTATGACGTGTTGGAAATTACGTTGGAATATTCAAACCTGATTCAGTGCAACTTGTTTTTGGTTTATATATTTTTTTATATACAGAAAAATTGAAAATCGTTGAATAATATAAAAAAATAGATCGAATAGTATATGAAGCTTCACTGAAAACGTTTCAATAGAATGAAAATTTAGAAGCTTTTATTACATCGAAACTTAAAATTTCAATATCAGTATAGAATCATTCAAAAACCATTGAAAATTTAAATGTATTCATTACTTGATAATAATAAGAAAACTCACAAGGACCCAGATACTAAAACCATCAGTTGACAAATATTTACAAACCATCAGATACACAATTAAACGATCGACTACAAACACAATAATTATTAAATTAAAAAATCAGTACGAACCATCGTCAAAATATTGTTTATCCACTAACCATTCACTTTAATTGCTCAAAGCAATTTTCATTCTAAACTTTACCGACACAACACAAAGTTTAACAACTCCTGGACCAAAATCGCAGCCGGGAACAGACGACAATGGAATCATTACGACAGCCTCT
>JAOXNN020000044.1:1440040-1450593 GCA_028571205.2 Hydropsyche betteni | reverse complement strand
TATATGTTTTATAATAATAAAATTATATTCGGATGTATCATATGTGTATGTTAATTTGTGGATGTATAGTTTTTTTTTCTTCGAATACTGAAAAAATCAATTAACCATTCAACGCTTTCGAAAAATCATAAATAACATCGTGAATTGCTAATTATAATATTAAAATTCATATATTCTCCAAAATTAATAATATTTTCACTCCACTTATTAAAAATTATATATGCAAATTAGATCCGTTAATTGATTTAACCGAAAAAACAATAATTTACAGACAATATTGAAACCTTAACAGAATCCAAAAAAAACCCGAAAATTTTTTCCCACAATCAATTAAAATATCACCATTCAGAAATCTTCACATTCGCATATTTCAACTTCACAACGATCCACCACTGATAGCAGATATCGTATTTACATATTATTACACGTCCTAGAAGAAATACTCGTTTGCACACGCGTAAGCAAGATTAACGACATCCAGAATCGATACGGGTGTTTTTGAATCGATGCATTTTAATTTCGAATATGTCCGACGAATAATGCTCTGCTAACGAACCGTAACATGACCGATTATTGAGCATTCGCATAATTCAGCGATAAATCGAAATCAAACCATATTGACAACGGGGCACGGCTAGAAGCAGCTTGCGGTTTTTTTTTGCATAATTACTATGCGGAAACTTTTTTGAAAGGGTGCATTTTTATGAAACGGTCGTATCGGGAAGTGTTATCGATATGGTTTTTTTTTTAAATAATTTATTATCGTGTAAATTATCTATTGCATAAATGTCATATGAATATTGTGGGGTGAGTAAAAATAATAGAATGGCACGTGGGATATATTTATTGTTAATCTGAAATGATGTTTGAGAGATTATAAAAGAAAGTACAAATAGATGAAATCAATAAAATTAACCAGATGAAAATTTCTTGAGATAAAAAAAAAATATTTTAAGAGAATCAAAGAAGGCTCCATTCAATAGTAAACGGTTAATGATTGTATACGATAATGATATAAAAATATGAATATTCGATATTTTATTTAAGTCAATGGTATAGTTTCAAAAAATAATTTTTCAAGTTAAACGACATTATTTGAAATCATATGTATTAATAGGTTAAAATGGTTTCAAAGGTAAGAAAAATTTAACAATATCATTCTAGTGTAGATGTTACAGCAAAAGTGTATTTATCAGTTAAAATATATTTTGACTAGTTAAAATATATTTTAACCGAATAATTTGTATTAAAATACAAATTATCTAAAACGTACGACAAAATATGCTTTAACTAATAATAAACTTTGACTGTAACATAGACATTATTGAATCAAATCAAAAAGAAATCAAAAGCTCATTTCCGCTCGAGTTTTATTGAAAAATAAGCAAATTTGTCTTCAACGAACACACGTACGAAGGAAGACGGTTCTTTCGATTACCAAAGTCAGTTTCGGCGAATTCACTGCTCGAGTGCAGATTCATTTCGGATGATAGCCCTTAATTTATCACATCATTAACCCACGGGTGCCAGGCCGATTAAAATGGTAGGGACAGGTGCGCGTTGCGTGTCCACCTTAATGATCCATCGACCGAACGAAGGGCGAAAATCCGAGAAATCAAAATGCACCGAAAACGGAAAAGTTTCAATAGCGGAATCCCAAACTAGACCAATTAAGAAAGATTTTTTTTTTTTAAATAAAAACGAACTAATCAACTATTCGATCGGTTGAAATTATTTAACACACGCAACGAGTCAATTGCGAAAAATCTGCGCGATTAAGTCGGATCTTTTATTGCGGCATAAATCGCTTTACAATCGTCAAGAGATTGGTGCGTTTCGTTTAAAAATGTTCTACACCGGGAATCACCAGAGTGCGAAACGAAAGCGATCGTCGAGCTTCCACGCGAAGGTTTTACAACGCACGATCGCGGCGGAGGCTTTTACGATAGGAAACCGCGAGACGGTCATTTTTACACGCTGTAAAACGCGGCCGAAGACACTCGTAAAGAATACGAGAGCTTTCATGGCCGCCACTAAATTATATTCCGTGGAAAAAGACGGACAAATGAGGCGCTATCAATAGCGAAACAGTCCGTTTATAGTTGTAAACGTTTGATGATCGCCACGACTTACACGTACGGTCGTAAATCAGGGCTCATTATAGGGAACGGTGTTGTGGAAATTTATTTCGAATCCGAAATTCGACCGGCTGTTGTTCGGAACGTTTTCAGGATTGAGTATAAAAAAATTGACGCTCATAAAAAATATTAAGTGGATAAAATTCCTTACAACGCCATTATATTCGTACGATCGGAATTAACGACAATTTTATTCCGAGCCGTACGCATATACATTAAATTAGCATTGTTTAGGGTAAAATCGATTTGATATCTTTATTTACGATCGATAAGAAAAAATAAGCGACGCGAAATTTATAGAGAAAACCGCACGCTCTGCCCACGCACGCGAAATATATTGCCAAAACCACGTTCTTTATAGTCCACGGCTTTATTAACGTCCCAGTTGTTATTATTATAGAAATCATTAAGTTATTGCTCTCGATTATAATGTTGTGGATACGTTATAATTAAAATTCGGCTATATATCTCGTAAACGGACACGCACAGGCCGGTTCTCTATTGATTAATCGGACCGATCCGGATAAAAAAAAAACTCACTAAAACGGATGAACGATCGACTTTCGTATGAAAAAGCGCTCTCCTATAAAGCACACGAGGGAAACGTGGGCGGAAAGGACGAGTAGTTCACATACCGAGCGTCTTTTCAAATAACAACAATCAACTCGGAATGTAAATAAACAGTACAACAGTGAAACAAACGAAACGGACCCGAAGGGGGAAAAAACCGGAAAATGTGCCGCGACGCTCGTTATGCCCACTGTAATGCGAGATTTTTATTTTTGTATCGGGATTCTTGTGTACAACGTTAATAAACGTTCATCGAGATGTGTAGTGTCGGAATGAAGACATGATCATCAATTTCGTCGAGATCCGAAGAATATTTCGCCCGATTGAAATTTATTCAGGATCAGCTCGGAGAGAACGGGCCCCCGTGTAAAATCGACTTAATTTGAATTTATTGCTAATTTATTCAATGCCGGAGCACACGCGATCCGTTTATTATTATATTATATAATAATAGCGATTTTTATACGTTCAAAATGCTAAGTAAATAATAATATTGAAAAAAGGATCGTATTTCATGTAGATATTTGTATAACAATGGGAGCGGGATCGTCGTTCGTTATACGCGGCTTGTTCGCGAATATAAATTTCAGCGCTATTTATAATCGTCAAATACAAAATAGTACGGTAAAAAAAAAGTAAAAGAATTGAAGATTCAATTAACAAATACCACAACGCGAGGCGTCACACTGATCGGCTCCGAACAAGAAGTAGAAGACTCGGCGAGGTAAAAAGTCGTGTTTTGTGGAATTTCTCACAATGGGACAAAGCAACGAGCTAGTCTCCAGGATCTCGAGGTCGTTTCTGGAATCGTGTCGTATAAAAAAATAAGAGGACAAGATGGAGAAGAAGAGACGACACCACACAAGAAAAAGGCTCGTCGGCGTTGTAGACATATGGGTCTCCATTATGCCTCGTTTCCAGGAACTGGTACCCAGAAAGTGGTACAAGGAGCGGTATATTTTATATACGGTCCGGGTTGCCACTTTATATGCTACATCAGGCCGTGTTCGACGAACATCTTCTCACCAAGTCCCGAATGGTTTCGGTGCCCTCGCCGAAACTTACGATCTTGTATTTCCGACGAATTTTCGTATCGCATAAATACGTTTTGAAATTCCATTAATATTGTCCGCGAATGCATCCAGCATGCGAAATATGCCGAATGAGTCAACGTGGACGGAAAAAAAACCGAAACGCGCCGGCGCACAATCAACGTTGACGTTTTTTAATTGGTGATCTCAACATGTTTATATGGCCGAGTTAATTGAGATTAATAAGTGAAACGGTTGAGTATTTTCGAAGATGATTTTCAGAACAAATCTCGCCGGGTAATTGAGTGATATTCGGACCAAGATAAGGGAGCTGTTAGGCAGCATTCCATGATCTTTCGAAAATAATTACCATCATCCGAGCCGCACTTACGCTCGAAACGTATTTGTGATGCGGTTTGTTTAAATTTTTTTCCGTTCGGCAAACAAAAACTGCTGAGCACACTACATACTCAAATATGTAATTAAACACGGGAAACAAATATTAACAAATCGTACGCGGATAATGACATGCAAACTTAACACCCGGCATGACCCGATAACGAGGCGACTTTTACGTCCGTATACGTAATGCGAAATGAAGATATACGTGGTGGAAATAATATATTATTATTTAATTTAATGGGCGGACAAGACCCTGAACAGACGCAGCCTTCGTAGCTTCGAAAAACAGGACCGATGCCCGAATAGAGGTATTCACGAAAGCTCGAGCATCTCTTCATCGGGTCGAATTAACGACCTAAATAACGACCCACTTCGACACTTATATAAGCCGATACAAAACAAAAGTCCAGCTTGGGCAGATAAAAGTTTTTTTCGAAGATAAGTGGAAGGAGTCGTAAGCGCTAATAGTCAAATAAATAAAAACGGTGGAGCGAAAACGGATAGAAAAAGAACACAGAGCCCGAAACTAATTTACTCTCGTGTCCCTTTTTATATATTTTATGAATGAAATTCTTTGATATCTCAATTCGAAAACGTCAATTAGGAGCGAAATATATTTCATTAATATAAAAACTGAATTTTTCCAAAGAGCTTTTGATCTACCACTTTCATCGTGCAATGTCATTCATAATCTACATTATTTGAACATCTGAAAATTTATTGGCGCGTCTAAAATTGGCACAATTCTCATATCATAAAACACACAAAATGTCAAAAAATACATCGAATCATCAATCGCGCTATTAACGAGTTCCAAAGGCGCAATTTTGAAAAATATCCCGAAACGAACCCGCAGAGTCACAATATTGACTCCACGGGTGACTATACCTGGGCACATTAGCGGGAGACCCATTTGTACCGTGTCTCAATTTTTGGGGTGAATAAATGGCATTTTTTCGACAGACGAGATAAAGTGATAATGCCCCGAGTACGGTTTTGTGAAACCAATTTAACCACCTCGACCATCTCGGAAAGGTGGGCCATGACGGGTACCTTAAAATTGCTTTGAAAAAGAACGCAACCGCAGACGGTTTTTTTCAAAATAAACTTCGTAATTGACCTTATGATTCGATTATTTGTTGATTCGTTTAACATAAATTATTTAGTGGCTGGCATTCATAGGCCGTCACTAATGATTTCATTATTAAACGAACGCACGACTAATTGATTCGACAGATGCATAAATGCAAAGTTTTTATAGTCGATAAGCAAATTATAATTACTAATTATAATGATGGTGGTATTTGAAACATATTGACAATAGCCGTGTCTATGGAAAATTACATTATATAAACACCGATGAGGTAATTCTTGACACATAATTTTTAATCAACCGCAAAATTTTCTGTGATGAGGTTTAAATAAAAAGGAAACTGTATCCTTTTAACCAATTAAACATGTCGATAAAATTTTATTGTTTCAATTGTTATCATTATTTTCGTGGAACTGGGATAATTAAAGAAATGATATCAAAGTAAAGGGGCTTTGCGCGTTCGGTTCTTTTAATCTATTTCAACATTTTAGCAATAAAATTCGTGTGTATCTCGATCGGAAAAAGAGAATTAATTAACTGGCCAATCAAATGCAACGTAAAAAATCTTTATAGATTGCGAATTTTATACCTGAACAAAGTATACATAAATCGCCATAAATACAAAAATAAAAACATCGAATAAAACCGAAAGATCAAAAGTGCTACCGGTGATAAGTAAAAAATATGTATAAATCCGAAATATTTACGAAGGCATATAAAGACGTATCTGCTACTTTTTCTGAAATACATTATGAAACCACTCCAAATTCAGAACTCGAAATATTGTTAAGAGACCATTCAGGTCAACGGAATCGTAAACGCATATCGAAAAATGCTCGAGGGTGAAATATAATATGTTCTACATTTCAATATTTTTCATATGACTACACAAAATCATAAATCGTAACCGTCCAATTACTTTCTTTAGTAAAGACATTCAATCAATATTTTTCAAATATACATACATCCACGAATCTTTTTATACAATGAAAATTTCCAATGATTGAATCAACCGAAAACGATCCCAGATGATCGAAAACCTACATCGCATTCAAAACATTGCACAAGAAATTTGCCCGGAACAACTTTCGACGTCTGCAAGCACAACAGAAAAATCGACACCGGCGTAAACGGGCCACCGATCGGACAACACAAAAGGAACAAAATCAGCGGCACCGGACAACAATGCAAGCCGATGCACAAAAAGCGCATTTTTCGGCGAACGAGCTCCTCGAGGTCGGATAGAGACGTCCGAGGACCAAGACGACGAGGGTCCAGGTATACGCAGACCAGACCAGACCAGCGCGGATTACTACGAGTACAGAATGTCCAAGAAATCTCCGTGTGAGCCAATTTGGAATCGGTCCGATTACATTTATAAGTTTATAATGTTTCATTTGGTTTATTATGCTTTTTTGAATTTCGTACGTTTTTCAGATGAGTAATCAAGTTAGAAATGCACGATCGATTCGTTTTATAAAGTTGACATTAGTGTTTCTTCTCGATAATTTTTTTATTTTTTTATTTCTCGCTTTTCGAGAAATCATGAAACTTCTCGAGAATTTTCGAAAAAGTAATTTATGATAAAACTATTTTAATATTTTGTATATTTTATTATATATACATGGAATTCTTTCAATATCGAACTACAATTATTTTGTAAACCTAAATACATAAATTTACGTACTATTATGACTAACCTCGGCTTGATTGAAAACGAAGATACTGATATTGATGATGATGATGATGATGATGATAATCAAACACGGAAATAATTTCGATAATAAATGGTCTCTAGTTAAAGAGTTTAGTATATTCAAATCAACAGGCAAAAAGACAAATAATTTACTTAAAGATGCATTGTCTACGATAACACCCACATATACTGAAAACAAACGCAGTTTTTCGGTAGCAAATGATTTCATAACTAAAAAAAGTACTCGAATGGGCAACTCAGTGTTAAATGCATTCAATTTTCTAAAGCACTACTTTAAAATGAATTTTTAAGACATCTGTGTATTTTTAAATCAACCTTCAATTCTGTTACTTTAATTTATAGAAGTATTAGAAAAATTCTCGAGAATTCCAGAGAATTTTTTTTTTTAAGAAAGTGAAAATTCTCTTTTTTCGAGAAATGAAAAATGTCGAGAAAATAAGAAACACTAGTTGACATAATAGAATAATTTCTAGACAAATTTCATATTGAGAATTAATATTCAGAAATCAGTAGTATCAAGAAATCCGTATCTAATCTAAAGTGCAATGTAAGTGCTTATTTCGTAAGTACACAGTAAATAGACTATTGTCATGAATCTAGCAACTTTGTATACAGTCTGTACGTCGCGGCTATGGACAAAGGCAGGACCTCTGAGCCTTCAGGCTCCGAGACTATTAGGAGCATTTCGATACGCTCGGATGGTGCGCTTTTCAAACAACTCCAATCTAATCCTTACCCTGAAGAAGATGAAAAGGTCGTCGTGAGCACATTAGCGATAATCCAACCCCCACAGGCCCGAGGACACGAGCGGACAATCGAGGCGTTCCGTATAAAATCTTGATTGATTGCCCGATTCGGTGTTATTATGTTGTACACGCTTCGTAATATATGGGTATTGTTGTTATTATGAAATAGTTCGCATGGTACGTAACAGATCGTCGGACCGTATGCAAAGTTCAATGACGCGCAAACGTAAATATGGCTCTTCGTATGAAAGGGAATGCAGATCGGACTATTTGTTTGAACAGAGATTGTTTGGTGTACGTCCGATTGCTTGAAATGATTGAAATGCAATCGATTTTAACGATTCGATCATGATCACATAACAAAATGATCAAATTTAGTATAACAGATACACGAAATATCAAAATGGCACCTGAAGAACTATAAAAGAAAACTGCAGAGTAAATTGGATAAAGCTATTTGAGGTTTTCAGAAATTTTCGTTCAACAGTGCATATTAAACTATAAAAATGTAATTGTTACAAAGATGTTCAGTTCCTGTTATTTTTATGAACTTAAAATCTTAGTCACTCATATGTTTTCATTTTGATAACTCCGACTCATTCACGTTTCATTTTAGAACGGTACGTATCCATCAAAAGCACCCACGCATAACATATGAAAAGACGAGAAAACAACGTTATCTAAGTGAGACAATTATAGCTGAGAAAGAGCGGCACAATGCCGATGGCGACTGGGCATCCAGCGGTGTCGTTTGCGTTGATTTTTCACAAGACTGAAGTCGCTGAAAATTGGAAATCGAGCAGAGAAAGACGAATGTGAAAGAAAGTGACGTGCCGAGCTTTCGACCGAGACGTCGGGAAGATATATTGGGCGTCGCGACGCGTTAATGTTTCCTGTGTTTGTCTTTCAACGCTCCAACACGACAAAGAACATACACGTGGGCATTTAACAACTATTTATTTATTTACTTGCTATCTTTGTGGAATCAGTGTCGATCCGAATTTACGCAAGCTATATGTATTTCACAAAAAAAAACTAAAAGCTTTCATTGTTTTAATCCACTAAAAATTCCTTTAAATATCAAAAATAAAATTGTACAATGATCACAATGTCATCCGATGATTAATAGTTCGTCAGTAGAAACGATCCATGTGTTGAATGCAATCAAAGTGCAACTTTCGAGTTAATTACAGACGGGTCATATAATCTAATTAGAGGCGCTTTTATCGCACGGAGGCGATTAAGACATCCGTTTATCTCAGATGAAAATAACAGTATGCGTGTTCAGATTAAGCGAGTGTGGAGATGTTGTCGGAAAGATGCGCTTATTAAGTTATTTCTGGTGACATGTGCATAGCGGCGAAGCGCATGTGATTTATCCACTCGTTACAAAGCGACGTTTTATTTTCCGATCCTTCATACTTTCCGAATGGCGATTATTGCGCCGAAGAATGTCGAGCTTTCAGATCGACACGCACGATTAAAACAGGATTTTCGACACGGCTAACGGTGAAATCTAAATATTTGCGAACATGTTAATCAAATATTGTTTGATCGCATATAATACATTTGAAATCGGCGATGTTTTATGGCCGTGTTTATCCGATGCGACCGTATAAAAAGCACATGTGTCATCGCCGTTCGATAATTAACATATTGGGCGCACAAGTTCGGTTCGGCGGGCGAAAGAAACGAAAAAAATGTTTTCCCACCGTTTCGCAAATGTGCAAACGAGTCGTACAAATCCGAAATGATGTTGTGTACGCAAAGATTAAAGCGAATTATGCAAATCCGGCGTATCTAGAGGCCGAACAAAAATGTCAAATATTTATATTATTCACACGTTACCAGAAGACCGGGTCGTGAATGCGGATTGTTTATTATTGTATTACGGATGTCTTCGGCCTTAAATTGTATGTAAATTCCATAATTTTATCGGTAGATCCTGAAATAGTTTACGACGGGACCTGGCCGGGCCATATGCTCCGAGTCTACGGGTATCGTGTTCAGATTTACGATTATTGAATTAATATATTAAACTTGTAATACGCACGCGTTTCGGAAATTAATCTTTGCTATAAGACACAGCATTAACGAAACGTAATCCGACAGTCAACATGACATTTTCATTAATTCAACTTTATGGACCGGTACTCTTTATTTTCACAAATTTATAAAACGGTAACAAAGCCCTGTATTTACGATCTACATTACTTAAATAAACGACTGGAAGTTGAATACTAATACAGCACTGAAATAGCAAACAACAACGAAAACTGAAACAGCAAACACGATTTAATTTACACAACTAATTCTTCAAGTATTGCACCTATCATAAAAGTGTCACTTTCATAAAGCAAGCGCAGTAATTCGAGACCAATCAACTGGCAATCATCACATATCAATACCACACACATGTCGGAAAACAACGAGCTTTTATCGCCCGATATCAGATACCGAAAATACAAGCTTTTAAACACAAGAACATAATCACACCGTATCATGTGAGGGAGGTCGCGTGCCGAACGATGCACCGAATTAAGCGATCGGATGCACCGGCTCGATATTCAGACATTCGATGCACGGGCTGAATAATAATGCACTTCGAGACCGGTCGAGCATATAAAATATTATCGTCTTCATAACCGAATCGAAAACCGTAAAGAATTCATGCTTTCTGTGTGTATATTGGTGAGGAAATTCGGCTGATTACGCGCCACATCAAAAGAATTTTAACATTAAAATTAAAACTATAGTAGAATCTCACTAATCCGGCACCATTAAAAACTAGAGGGTGCCGGATTATTGGAATGTTCGGATTACTGGATTATAGAGAAAAATTCATAATAAATAAAA
>JAOXNN020000044.1:1367581-1436055 GCA_028571205.2 Hydropsyche betteni | reverse complement strand
AAACCTTATGGGCGCACTTCAACCTAAAACAATGTGTGCAATTATAAATCGCACCGCGACTAATCGCCTGTGGGCGCGTGGCCTAAGCGTCGGCGAGTTGAGATGTACGATTGATTATATTGGTCGATTTGAGAATCGATAAAAAGGATCGTTCAGAATCGAGAGAAAAAAATTGGACGAAAGATGTATGTGTGTAACATGTGCGCGATTGAAATACAGGTAGTCCTCGACTTATGACGGTTCGCACTTACAACCGATTTTTTTTTTTATTAATTACTTTTATAAAATTCAATGATAAATCTCAAGCGCATGTGAAAAATAAAAACGGAGAAATTTAGAACCGTCAAAAAAATAGCTATTGCTTTTAATTTAATTAATCAAAGAATACAAAAAGATTTTCAAATGTTATTTATTTATTATTTCATTATTGTATTAATAAAAGTAATTAAAACTATCGAAAAAAAAATATAGATTCGAATTACGACCGAGGTTCAGGAACGTATCTCCGTCGTAAGTCGAGAACTAATTGTATATCAATATGAAGGTGGTTGAGTTTGAATTGAAATAATCTTGTTATTTTGCTGAAGTTTATGAAAGCTTGAATAAATATTGATAAAAAATGATTGTTTGAAAATTTTACGATAATAATATACGCGTATATTGAAATATCAAAGTTACACAATATCTTTACAGAAAACTCAAATAAACACTAGAGAGAATAACAGAAATTTTCATGGCAGCTAAATATAATAGTTTTCATGAATATTTTCCTGTTCCCAATTCAAACAAAAACTGAATGGATATCCGTTTTCAGTTTATTTTATGAACTTGAAAGGGTCATAACAGTGAAATAAATCTAATGAATATTCGATATTTACTGTCCAAATTTTAAATTAAAATTAAAATCTCGATATACTTGCTATAATTTTTATATAAACTGCAGTTTGTTTATATAATTGTGATTAAACTCATAAAGATCGTTGAAAAATATGGTGCACTTATTATAAGATAAGATATATCGATCGTGTCACCGTCGTGATAATCAATGATGGATTGATCATTACTTTCAATCCGTAACTCATAAATCGCTCGCATTGATCACCGCGATCAATTTGATCGAGTCGATTCTCTTGGGAAGGTTAAAATGGTTTTCGCTTGCTTTTCTCATGAAGTTTGATTGATATGTATAATTAAATATAAAAAATACAATAATATATTTTCTTATGTTTCTCAATATTGAGACAAATACAATAACAATAAGATGTAACTTTACTATGGCGATGAAGTTGACAGATATTATCATAATATCAATAATCATTTTTTAAACATTTCATTTGCACAATATAAATGCAAATTTGAAAAATCGACACCCACAACATGGTATAAAAAGGTAACGAAATTACGAGAGTTCTGTCCACGGATTAGAAAGCACATATTTATAGTGACCATATTTTACATAGCCGTTGACATTACTATAGATTAAACTTCTCCAGTTGCAGATCGTGATACAATTTTATAAGAATTTCGTTACACGAGACCGTAACGAGCAATCTTTTATCCAACCGAGAAGCAAACTCATATAGATACCATTCGTTACATTTATTATTATTATGCACCCGACAAACCATCGGGTGTAAAATCAACAAGTGTATTATACCAAAGCGATCATCCTACGCATCGTCGATTTACATAAATTTGTATGAAAGGAGTGTTATTCGGTTATGACTCGGGCGTTTATTGTTTATTATCACACAGCCGTAGCGACAGTTAAAATTTCGCACTCGAATGCCACTTTTTAAATTATTCATGCCGAAAAAAGCAAATTCGAGACCGTTTACGATCCGGTCATATTTCACGCGATAGCATAGCGCCAATTAAACACAATCCTTTTAAAACGCTATAAAATCCATATGTAAACACTCGACGGGAGCGTCGAACAAACACTCGCGACGCTTGTCTCATCTCGCGTCGTAAAACCACCTCTCACGAGAACGTCCGCCGTAAAAAAACCGGCAAACTAGATGGAAAAAATGGCAAATCGTCCGGGTAATCTGGATTAAGTGCCATCTCATAATAAAAAGGTCACAAAAGCGGACCGAGAAGTCGTGAGTCGATGAACCCGAGACGAGCAAGGGTCACGCGGACAGTCCCATCCCATCGGACGCGAATCCTCGTCGGCTTTCGTTCTTTTCTGTTATATATTGTGTGCGCAGCGTATACGGCCCGATGTTCGTATTTATGTGTTAATTGAGTGTATAAATAAAAGGCTGGTCAATGATTTCTGAGGCGCCGTGGGCAGGCACGACGCTGGGTTGGAGCTCGGCTGCCCAGCGCTGTGCTGTGGTCTCTTGGAGACCCAACAGAGGTCGGAGAACCGGTCCTTTTTGTATTATTATAATATACCATGTGTGTACCCTGAAGAAAGAGAGACATAAGAAGATATCGGTAGGGAGACCCCGTTCGACCGATGCGAAAAGGTCGCACACGAATAAAAGGCGGGTACGCTAATGAATGGATTCAAATATTCGAAAGGTGTCCGTTTCGAGGAGGGTCGAGAAAAACTGCAGCATCTGACCACGTCTGTGTTCAGCGGAATCTTTTTTGAAACAATGTAACCTCATTATGCACAGTCAATACTCGAAGGTGTGAAATATCAGATATTTTAATACGAGCACCAACAGGATTTTCCCGATTTGGATCACGCAATATCCGTTGACATCTTCTGGAACTTTTATTACCGGCGAAAGAAAATCATGACGATAGATTCACCCGGGTTTAGTGTCCATCTCCGAGCTGGTTCGGCAGGAAGCACCGGTAGTAAAAACGGAATAAAAGAGCGGCCGTCGTCGTTCCACAAATGACTAAATACATTTCACGGACTAACGATCACACGACCTCTCGACTGAATTGGTGGGCTCGGATCGAAGTTCCACTCTCGAAGTGGAATATAAACACATTTATTTACAAGACGTGGACATTCGGTTTCGTGTGCGTCCGCCGCGAAAGGTTAACGCCATTAATTATACGCTCGATATCGTTAAATCATCAACTTTCTGTCCGATGAAAAAGAGCGAGCGTCGCCAATAACAGTGCTAATGTTATTTCGAAACTGGAACGGTCGTTATTCAAATCTATCGCGGTTCGAGACAAGGGAAAAGTGTCGAATGAACGGTATGATGGAACAATTCTGATAATGTTTGCTTGTGTGGACGACCGGCTTTGTCCAGGTATAAATGAGTTAAAAATATGCAAAGTATCCGGTACATTCTGAGATATGAATGAATGAATAATGGAAGCGAAGGTTGTTATGTTTTGACCGTAGTAAAGTATTTAAACACATTAATAATAGTATTATAATGCATGTTTCAGAGTGATATGTTTTCTTAAAATCGAAATCGATTCACTAATTATATTAGAAAATACCAGTTCTATATTCTCATTCGACATACGTATCTGGATAACTGGCTATCTAAATTATATCGGGAAATCAATTCTAGACCGGAAAACTTTCATTCAGAATTCAAATATAGAAAATGTCTGAACGTCGTAAACTGCACATTTGATTGAAACGAACAAAAATTCCTAGAATAACAACCGGCGACTGAACATGCATTTGAAATGTCGTTAAAACGAATCCGGCAGAGATAATAGAACAATCGTTACGAGAAAATATTACGAATTCTCTCAAACGACATTTTTGTGGATAAGAAAACGAGCGACCATACATTGTACTTAAAATCGAAGACAATTAGAAAAGATGGTAAATATCCGAGATAAGCAATTCATGCGCTAATAAAACGAATTATTATGATGAGACCGTTTACGGCTTGGCATTTATGTGCACGTCAATGCTAGTTTACAATGTGTGGGGTCATTTACGCCAATTCGAAACTTTCGCAATTAAACCGAAACACCACGGATACGTGTTGTTGTGTGCATTTTTTCCGTATTGCCCGACGACGCCATGAATGGCCAAATTGTGCATTTTATGTCACGGTCAAGCACCCATTGTAAATAGGAAGACAATTATAAACGCGCCGAGAACAATGAAAATGAACCGAAATCGATTCGATAAAGAGATTCGAACGGATGTACTTTGATCGCTCCAAAATTTAAGAAAGTAGGGAGGTACACATTATAAACGTGAGAATATATTTTTTTAATACTATTTCTGAAAATTTTTTTTTCAAGTTTTGTCTAATGTAATTTAGAGAAAAATTAAGATCGTATTCTAGAAATATTTATAAATACCGAATGGAATCAATCTAAAGTGTCCTTTTCACAGCAACACCGTTCGACCGATCACTACGAAAATTGGCATGCATATGTATTTTTTTGTGGAAAAGGTTTTTGCGCTATCCTCTTTTTTGCAGCTTCCCACTAGGTGGCGCTGCAACATATCAACTTTTGCACCGTTCAACCAACCACCTTGAAAATTAGCACGTATATGTATTTTTTCGTGAAGAATTCGTTTTCGTTATCCATTTTGTTGCAGCTTTCCACTGGGTAGTGCTGCAACATACCAACTTCTATATCGGTTAACCGATCCCTATGAAAAGTTATACATAATACAGACTGGCACGACAATGTCTGCCGGGTTCAGCTAGTATAGTTTTTTAGAACGAATATGTTGAGATTGTAAATAAATAAAAAACGGAATGTTTACATGCACACGCTTCATACGATGATGACATCATTAACCCTTCACCCTAATCACCATCAATAAAAAGCCACCAGCAACCAAAACACCTCAACCATCACTACACTTACAACCCCGCTAATTGTCTCGACAATGACGAAGCAGCGTTACCGAAACGTCAGCAACGAGAGCACCATCACCGACAGCCCGTCGACAAGAAAATCCCGACGACCCGCGGAACACGTGCTCGAAGGACAGAGAAAGGCCACGGGGGCTGCGGCCAAGAGGGACAGAGAAGGGCCACCAGATATGATCCGGTTTCGCTGCGCAACATCATCATCATCATCGTCGTCGTCGTCTCCGCGGAGGCCCTGTGCGCATTCGAAAATCTCGCTTGGGAATTCAAAGAACAACAAGAGCCGAGACCGAAGACACGGCGACGGGATTGGAACCAGCCACTCGTAAATAATGCGCTTCATGCACGACCCATTAAACGGTGGTGCTTTTTTTTTACGCGTTGTTTACATACGGGGGTGTCGGGGCAAAATTCACAATTAGGTTGCGGTGTTTGTATGGTGTGGATTGAAAATAGTGCTTTTTGTTTGATCGGTTGTGTTTGGTAGGGTGACCGTGTTCCGCAGAGCCTAAAACGGTCCGTAAAAAAATTATCCCCACTATTTAAGAAAATGTGTTGCACGTTCAAAAGTTTATCCTCAATTAATAGCGTTAAGGAAATATATATAAGTGCATATGAAACAAGCCAAAAAGGCGCCGCAGACGAAAATTTTTTTCCAAATGTACTCAATCGAACTATATCACCAAAAACAATTAATTTACTTAATTTCTACCAACAGTCTTTTTTTATTTGGTTAATTCATTCATCAATATTTCTAAAATAAATTGTCAAATCAAAGCAAAAATAGCGCTGCAGGCGAAAATTTCATTTCAAACATCTTATTGTTAGTCAACCAAACTATAACACCATAAAACTATTAATTTACATATTTACTTTGGTTTATTTTTTAATATTTTCACCAAATTTTTTCGTATATTCCGAAAAGTAACTACAATTATATATAAACCGGAATAACGGGACAAATCAAACAATTTTACCAAAACGACGGGAAAAATGCAAGACACGACAAAAACAGAACTGTCTCGACAAAAACGGGACGTATGATCCAGCCGAGTGTTTAGTGGTGTGAAAAATAATTGTTATATGGAGTTGTGATATGTATTGAGTTTAAATTGGTTGTGCGATTTCGTATTGAGAGTTTTGGTTTGATATGCCTCGCATTATTTATCCGTGAGGCGTATTTATAGGCGTATGAAGGGGTCGTGTCGAATTTCACCGCAAAATTATTACGCTGAAATAATGACGTTTATTCGGTTATTTTGTGCTTGAAAAATAATCAATGTTGCATGACACGAATATAAAAATGATAAAGCCGAAGCCTAACAAAAGCATCGAGATTCCCGTTATACATTTAATGGTGACATTATCGTGCTAAAAATACATCACATAGCGATATTGGTTTAACCTTTGTTACATTATGTCAAAACAAGATAAATTGAAATGACTACGAATTCCCGATAAAAAACATAAAGCATCGACACAGAATCGAGGCCGTTTCAATATTAAAACATTATAAATTCAATTGAATCAGAATTCAAATCACGTCGGGCCGAAAGCGATTTGCGCAGCATCCACCCGGCGAAAACAGCCATAAACGGACATAAAGCGACCATAAAACATACCTCAAAGCACATCGATCGATAAATGCACAATGCGAAAGAAATCCCACACCAAAGTGCACATAAAAACGACGAAGATCATATCGCAACACGTTCGACATGTCCGACACGTCCGAGACTTACGCGCCATACATTTTGCATACGTTTTCCCTTTGCGCGAATAAATACATACACATTAAAAAAAAGTTTATTTCACAACGGGCACAACCCTCGCAACAATAATAATCACCGTAATGATCGTATATGGGGCGCTTTATCAATCGTGACGACTCAATTCGTGTGGCCCGAGTGCCTAGTAATTACGCGTGGTATTATATTTTATATTGTACGTATTATATATTATCCCGCCCGAATCCTCGGGTTTGGAGATTAGACGTTTTTGTGTGGTCGAAGATATATTGAATAATATCTGTGTAAAAAAAAGGCGGTGTGAGCTATCGGGAAAGGATGGATAATCGTTGTTGGAGTCGGGCGTGTACTACAATATTTATTATACATCTAAATAAGACGGCTAGCTTATTGGATCAGATATGTATAGGGAATTGTGTGAAGGTACGTTCGATTAATATAAATTGAATAAATTTTAGTTAATAATATTATTAGGTAGACGAATATAAACTCATATTTTTGACAAGACATTGTTCCATTAACTATATTTTTATGGAAAAAATAATTTATTTTTTTATAAAATCAAAATCACAGGGGGTGCATACGATGGTTATTTTTTGATACAAAGTATGTATTTCAAAACAAATCCGCGGTTCGGTATAAAAATTCAGGTTGCCTATATTGAGCGGGCAATGCTGTTACATCGAATTGTTTACGAAATAAAAAAAAGTTTATTGAGCGATATAAACATTCTATCATCGGGAGAATCGCATATGGAAGCGTTCCCGGGTTTATTTTCGGGTTTTCAGACACAAATAAATAAACATCGTGTAAACACATAAAAACAAACAGGTACGTCTTCACAAGATCGCTAAAATATTTATCTATCCATTGAGCAACTCTGTTTTATCTCAAGAGTATTAAAATTATTATATCTTTAATTACATCTTAACGAGTTCACACTTTAAATAGCTACGGAAATTTCGATTTCGGTAAACACACACATATATTTTTCAAATACCGGGAACGAGAATATACCGAAAACTTACACATGTAATGCTACTGAGTCGTGTAAATAGAACATTTAGCATCTTGTACCCGTGGTCGTGTCTACTAACTGGACCGACACCAAAGTAAACAAATTAACTAATATACGAGTTTGTCCGCGTCCAAGTGAACAGACTATACAGATGGAAAATTGTAAAGATGTTCTTTCGCCAAATGAAAAAAAGTACGCCCATACACGTCGGAAAAAAGAGTACAATAAAAATAAATCATTGTGACCCGAGGAAAAAGTGTCGAGACAAACTCAATTACGTTGCTCTTTTTGTGTGCGCCCGGTTTATTTATGCTTTTACAAAGTCGCGTAGTGTTTCGCTTTTTTCGAAATAATTCCATCGCGCACATGTACGTGGATGTTTATATTTTTTCAAAAGACGTCAGACAAACGTCAGCCGATATGCCGGATGCACATAAATTTTAAAAGCGAATTCGAATTATACAAAAAAAAACCTAGAGATAACGTGCGAACTCTTTCCGCTTTTGAAAGCCGCAAAAACATTTTTAGAATCGCGATGCGAAAAGACGGCATTATAGGCATTTCGCTCAAATTGCCATCGCAATTATGAAAAGTGAAGAGCAATCGAAGCGTGCAAGTAGTCCGATTATCGAACCGTACGATTCGCGGAAAGGAGAATTTCGAGAGCGAGTGTATTTTGGCCAGTATCGCGGTTCATCGCACGAAGGAAATAATACGTGCTTGTGTATGAAAGTACGGCAAAAATCTTCGTACGAATGAAGAGTCGATAATGCCATAATAACGAGTGGAAGATCCTCGAGAGTGGATCGTGAGGTCAGTCCGAGGATGCATCCGAAGATGCACTTTGCGTTTTCTCGGATGATCCAATAAAAGTTCGATCTCACGCTTCTTCGTATCGTGGTCAGTCCATCGATCAATTTTTAAACAAATATTGTTTAATAACATAAGTTTATGACATATTAGGCCACAAATTTTGTACTTAGTATCCGAGTCCTAAATACCACAGATCCTTTTTCGACACGTCAACAAACACGTTATTTAGATTTTAGTGTGGCACCCCAACGACTTTATTTAAACGACGTGTTGAAAGTTTACGCACCTCACATATATCAAACAAAGCTTCAAAATCGTCTAGTGATGATATAACCGAAATCTTTGTGAATACGTTAATAAAAATGAATGAATGATACTTGAGCGTACGACAAAATCAATATTGAAAAGATCAATATTTATTCAAGATTTGTGAGCGATAATGAGCACAAATTAAATGTTTATATAAAGAAGGCACGCGATATTCAAACCTGTTATAACAACCGATCGCACACGATTAAATATGCAATTATTAATACATATTTGCACTCGGTGCTGAAGTGCATTCATTTATTATATGCGACGTAATCTAATTAAATCAAAATAATCTAAATTATATTCACGATTCGAAATAATTTAGATGGACGGATGCAAAAAGCAACTAACAACCTACTTTCGCTCATTAGTTCGCAAACAATCTAGGAAACGACGTTATAATAATCTTAAAATCAACCTATGACGTGTCCAATAATTTTCTTTGTTGTAATAAAACTTACGTTAAAGGAAATTTGTGTAAATATTAAAGGAATTTTGAAAGAATATTTTTTCTAGTGATAATTACAATTGTGTGCTATTAATCATTATTTCTAAAAAAAAATTATTGTATATTGAAAAATCAATGTGAATTTGTGAACCTATTCGATTCTTTTATAAAGCTATAACTTCTCAACTAGTACTTGAAAAAAATTTATTATAAATGTTTAACTTTTTTTACGTGAATGATACGAAAAAATAATTTCAGAATCGTCTCTTGTCAAATAATCTCAGATTAAGGGTACACCCGTGAATAAACTGGGCCACTTGTTGCTGAACTTCAGTGATAGGTACATTCAACAAGTCTAAAACGGCTCAATCGATACGAGTATTAGGTTATTCAAAAAGTAACACCCATTTTATTTTAAAATCTAGTAATTTTTCTACGAGTTTTTTATATACTTTACGACCTTGCGCTATTGCAGAATAAACACATATTCACCACTCTCATTCTATCAACACTAACAACACATCTAACCAAAACAATTTCAAATTACCAACACGCAAAACAAAAACCAGCCATAACAAAGCGACAATTGGAAATAGACGAGCGCGAACGGTAGCCCGAGGAGCAAAACTCGCGTGACGTTCCCGAGACCGACCAGCACGAAGACGACGACGATGATGATGATGATGATGATGACGAAGGCGCACACACATCTGTCGATTACGGCGCGTCCAGTTTCGGGTTATCTCATCTCATTACGGAGGCCACGGAACAAATCACCCACAGCGCTCGCCTGTTATGAAGACATTCAAAGCGGCCAGAAGGAGTTGCGGGGTCGTCAACATTTGACCGACAACGATGAAGCGATTACTCGCCGACGAGAGGAGGAAGACCAGCTCGCCGGCCCGAGGAGGTGGGACGGACGACGCGGAAAAAAGACGAACGCGAAGAAATGAAATCCACCACGACGGCCGAATACGATCCCCATTATAAATGGCCGGTCCGGTCTCATCGTGGCGGCCGGCTGTGGGAGAACGACGACGGCTGGCCAGGGTCGCATTGGGACGATGATGGCCCGGACGTGGCTGATGCTGGAGCGTGATTGGGTCGGTGGTTTATTAACGCTTTGGTGGATGTCGAGGCGTGTGTGGTTCGTGTTTTGGGTCTTTTATGGGGACGGGTTGGTTGGGGTTTTTTCGATGATGTGTGAGGGATGTGCGGGTCGAAATTTTGATTTCGATATTTGTTTTTCGATAATTGTTAAAAATTATAGTATATTCGTAAATATGTGAGCTTTTTTCTATTATGTGATAGTTTTTAGTAATATGTTTCTAATATATGAATACTGGGTATTGATAAGATTGCCATTTTTTGAGATTTTGTTGATAAATTCCCATAGTAGTGTAATATCAAAAACCGATTTGAGATTATGACCCTATTTTAAAAAGGCTACTATTTATATGGTCAGAATTTAAATACGATTTTGGTCAGAATTTTTATCCCATTTATCAGAATTTATTTGACATTGGTCAGAATTTTAATCATGTTGTGGTCAGAATACATATTGAATGGTCAGAATTTTAACTGGGTTGGTCAGAATTTTAACTGGGTTAGTCAGAATTTATATTAAATAGTCAGAATAATATTAAGCACCCAACCTATTCTGACCGTTTCGTTATTAAATTCTGACCATTTATTATTTTATTCTGACAATTCGTCATTTTATTCTGAACGTTTTTGATTAAAATTCTAACCATTTAATTTTTGTCATTTAAAAAATGAACTTCGATATATATAACGTATTTCTAGCAAAAAACCAATTTCTACGCCCTTATTCCAAAATTCATATAATAAATATATTTAATTCCATGTTAAGAGTCAAGCTTATCAAATAAAATTTATAAATATTAGAATTTACCGAAAAATCTAAAATAATACTAAACTTCAATACTTTCACAATGGCAAAATTACGATAAATTTTCAAAAATAGAATAAAAATAGAGCAAAAAGGGCCCAATTGTAGGGCCGAGTCCGCTCCCTCCCGCCGCCTAATTACATTATTATTGTAATAACAGGACCGCACTCTGAAAGTGGTGGTCCGAAGCGCGCCCGATAACCGTTCTCCATTTTACGTATCTTTTTTTTTTTTATTTTCATATATATTTATTTTTCGAAAATTTCGTCTGTACGCCACGGAGCAGGTACAATGACACGGGAAAGTGAGGTAGCGAGGCGATTGCAGCAGAGCCTCGGCGACTGGTGCATACGAGTTTGGACCTCGAAGATGAAGACGCAGCCCGGGATGGACGAAGGTCGCCATCGCTATAAATTGGTACCCAGGCGGCTTTTTTATCCACCTCCGTGTGTAAGGAGAGAAATCGATGGAAACTCGAGGTGTGCGCTTCGTGAGATGAGATTATTATGGTGTATGGGAGGAGGGACGGCTTTTTTGTTCGGCGGGCCGTGTTGACATTAAATATTTTGGGGGGAAAATGGCTGGTCGATTAAACGTGTGGTTTATCGAGGGGTTTTCGGACTGGGTATTAAGTTTCGTGTTGAAAATTTGGTGAGTGGATTTTTTCGGGGGGGTTCGTGGACGCGGTTGCCGGGAATTTAGTGAAATGATCGGTTGATTGGTGATTAATTCGAAAATTAAATAATCGGTTTAGTGTTGGGGAAAACGATGTAATGAAAGATCAGATTGATACTTTCGAATCTAAGAAAATTTATGGATGCTTAATTATAAGTTTGAGTTTAATTATTCATTGGTTTTCACGACCTTTCGAAAACGTAATTTCACTTGCATTAAATTGAACTGACATCGTTAAATGCATGGAAGAAATTAATGGAATCGATCGTAAAAGGAAAAACATCCGGCGCGGAGCGAACAGAACGACAACTTTACCGTTTCAATTAATTACTTATTTATAAATTAAATTCTAAACCAGAGTCGTGAATGAGCGGACAAAAAAGCCATTTCGCATAATCAGAGCGATCAATCACAATCTCGCGCAATCCGATTGTTTCGACTGCCAATTTCGCGCAAACCCATCGAAAAAATCAACCGTTCCCGAGCGCGGGACATCGAAAATCTCCGAGCACAAACCGTAGATTACGCAATCGAGTTTCACAACGAAAATTTGATAGATTCACACAAAAGTGTGGCTATGACAAGATTTCAAACATCGGTATAAACGAGTCGTTGCCCTCGGCACCGCGCACCAACAACACACCGGCCAACAGCCACGACAACAACCGCCGGACGAACGGGCGCATTATTATATCCCCGGCGAGGAATCGTGATATTTTCGGGCCACATGAATGAAATGCCCATGGTTTTAATAAAAATGGTCACCCGCTGAGCGCGAGCGATCAAGATACTGCGCCGGCCGCGAGTGGACGGCATTACACACAACATGGCCAGAACACACGCTCACTTTTAACATTACACGCACGCGGAACACACGTACATTAAATGTATATTTGTATCTCGAACTGTGGCTCGGGCATCGGCGGCGACTCGCGAGATTTCACTAATGAAGTCGTTAGGTCTTTGAACCGAACAACAAACGTCCACCCGGCGCACAAGCGTACATTGTAGATATTTTAATGACGTCATAAAGCCTTCGACTTTATTTAGGCGTGTGTGTGTAGCGAGAGATAAAAGTCGCGTCGATATCAATGCGGGGAGGCCCATGGCGCGAAAATACCGAGTAATTAAGAGGGAAAAGCGGGAGAGTGCACATATGCAAACGTATAAAACTGAAGATAGTGCGATGAACCCGCAAGCTCTCGGCACGAACAAAAGGAGGCTCGTCGCTTCGAGGAGTTGGAAATATCGACGGACTAGTCGTACAAGATTTTTAGAATCGTATCGATTGGACGAAATTCGCAAGTGAGCCGCGTAGATCGGAATCCGATCGTGTATGATTAACAGATTCGTTGTGAACGAAATGCTTTAATGTACATACAAGATTAATCTCCGCCCATTTATTCTAGTCTGGCGTTTTTCTTTGAAACTCGTAATATTTACAAGGATAAAACGAGGATAATTGGACGCGAAATCTCAAAAGAAAATTGAGATGAATGATCGACCAGTCGACGGCGGCCTCTCTGAAGTCGCAAGTGCAATAAATAAACCCGTGTGACTCACACAACAAACTGGCGTTTTCTCGGCGAAAATCGCGCAGACGACGGATCGAAAACGCACAAAGGTGAAACGTCGCATCTAAATCCGTTTGGCAAAATATGAGCGTCCGTAACGAATCGCCGAAGCACTTTGATGTACCAACAATGGCCGTCGCATGTTATGCGCGATTCGACATCGAAAATTCGACATGACGCGCCGGAATAATGGATTCGTTTGTCGAGCCGAAACATATCGATAGATTCCTGGAACCCGAGAGGCACTTGAACATTTCAAGCGTGCTCAATGATCGATGGATCGCACGGGGCAATCGATCCGAATGTCGTTTGAATGCCCGCTTTTGGCGCGTTTTTAAATTCGGCATGCCCGCCGTACGGTGGACGCCATTAGCATACCGATAGCCATCGGACTATAACACGTATGCCGTTTGCGAAGTGCCGAAAAGATGTCGAGGAGCGCTGAAAGTCCTGGGTGGTGGGAGGCGGATGTCCTGCTTCAGACGTGCATCCTTTCAAGGAGAGCCGCTCGGTGCGAGGGGTTGAATGCCAACCTGGAATGTTTATTTTGTATGTGCGCATTTCAATTTGCGTTTGACGCTGAAATTGTACGAATGCGTAATGTTGCGGTCGTGTTACTTCCGATTTTGTTGTATGCGAGAAAATAGCTTCGAATTGATTGTTAAAAATATATGTGAATGAATAATATTTGGTAATACATGTAGTTTTCTGTCGTGGAAACTTACACTTTTTCGGTAGCTGTCAGTCAACATACGTACATTCTGTGAAGTGTTCAAATTGAATAGGAAGACTACTTTTTCGAATACTTGAATATTGTATGAGATACCGACTGGTTCGGAACTCATTACTGAACACTAAAAATTCAACATTTAAAATTCCAAACTTTTTCTATATAAAATACACGAAATTAGACACATCATGTTTCGCAAAGAAACCGTCCGCCCTTCAAACACCACTGAAGCATCTAAAACGAAAATATTGATAAAGACACAACGATAAACCCAATTGACATCGCCCAGTACAATAAACAATACGAAAATAATAAAATTGTCGATAACGCCCGAACAGAATCGTCAATCTGTCGCCAACTTCGAATTTCGCAACGGACACTGCACATTAAACACAATAAAGTTTCGACGATAATGTCAAACTCGACCATGGCGGACCCGATAAGGAGCACACCAGAGGTCACATTGACAATAATATATTATAAAAAATAAATATATATAGCATCGTGGTCATGCAATACATTTTCGAACAGTACTGTACCGAGTTAAGTTATGTGGACTGTTTAAGAATGCACATCACGAGCTGGTCTCTCTCCCGAGACACGACACGTTCCTAATCTGCACCGCAAACAGGCCGAAAAGTACACATTTATTTTACTTTTTTTCGACGTTGGAATTATTGTAATTGAACAATTAGCGCAATTTGACGGTGCGCAATTGTAAAGATGATGGAGCGTTACCGATAATATTGCACCGTACGTGGACTCGTTGCTCAAACAAACGTTCGACGATAATTGCTTTTCGAAATATGTACTTTTTTGATATTCCGTGTTAATTTTTGAGTAATCGTAGTAGTTTTCTGTTTGAATGAAGTATGCTTTTGTGAATCAGAGCAATTCGCACGTGTTGAATCAACTTGTAATATGAGAACGCGCGAGTGTCAAATAAAAATATTTGTCGATCGAAAACAATAATAAAAATTTATTTCAGTGAATCATTCGAATTTCTCAACTAAAAAAATGTTCTCAACAATCGTCAATGTCTCGAAACAACATTAATGCAAACATATAACTGAAACAATGATGAATCGCCGAACTTAAATGTATCGAACTGTCAAAAGATAATAATAAATGTACCATAAATGATGGATGTGCAAGGCGAAACCTCGCCGTGTACGAAAACTATACGCGATTCTATAAATATTACGAAAATTACCGATAAAAAATCGTTGTGCAGTATTAGAACACATATGGAGATAGGTTCATCGACATTAAAGTGAATCATTTTGCCACTTCCATATACATTCAATAAATTCTCACATCAATGATTGATTGCAGTGACGCAGTAAATGCGATACAAATAAACGAATTGATTCGTGTCAATTATCGCTCGTATGTGTGGTACGAAAATAATTGAACAAGTCAAATAAACATTGGGCCGATAAAAAATTTTCGATCTGACATGTGTCGATGTTGAATAAATCGAGTATGTACTGAAAAGGCATGCGTGCTTTTTTTGCGAAACGCATTAGACATAAAGATGTCAATTTTTCGACAAAAGTGCCCGTTCGTTCGAGCGAAAATTTTCGACGTTAATGAGGCTGGTCTTTGCGTTTTTCCAAGAAAGGAATCAAATGGAATACAAAAGATCTGAGAGATCCTTTGTATTTTCGAAGGCAGGAGAAATCGATGCATAGAAAGTTTGTACAGTTTGAAAAAGCGCAGGTAAAAATTTGCTCGGCCGTTATACCTGACAACGCAAAATTTACGAACACAAATTTCGTGAACGTGAATTTACCAAAATAACGTAACGTGAAACTGTCAATATTTAGAATATAATAAAACGAATCCAACCTAAATTAAGAGATACCGTTCAAAAGAAAATCGACTACGTGAAGGGCAGAAGCTCGTTATCTCCACAAAAGACTACCGAAGGCCGTGCACGAAAAATAACCAAGATATCCGATGAAAAAAATCGACAACGTAATAAAAAATACATAAAAAGGCTACGATGATGAGCATAAATACATAATAACTTGACTTCGAATAGGGAGTTGGCGAAAAAAACGCCCGAGACGAATCGCCATTGCTAAAAAACCGTTTTCCATTTCCCGAAGATCGCACCTAAACGAGTTCCTTTTTGTTGAAAGCTAAAAACAAAATTCGAATTAAGAATTCAGCAGATATGCGATTATATAGTGCCGATAAGCGTATATATTTATGCGCGAAAAATTATTCAAATCCGAAATACAAATTATTCGGATCATTAGACGCGGTGATTTTTCTAAAGAACGATTATATGTATTGCCGATACGAGTTAGAAAATGAGAAAAACATCTGGGGGAATTTGCATAATT
The DNA here is from genome assembly GCA_028571205.2 of Hydropsyche betteni. NCBI lineage: Eukaryota > Metazoa > Arthropoda > Insecta > Trichoptera > Hydropsychidae > Hydropsyche > Hydropsyche betteni. Next base: position 1,419,696 of record JAOXNN020000044.1, on the reverse strand, counting down.
GACTAATTTAATACGCAGAGTGGATTTGAAAATCAGACACAATATTCATTTTAATATCGAAAACATTTTTAAGTGAAATGAGAAATATTTAAACGCCTACGGTTGACGTCTTCTGATATAAAAACTACTCTTGAATGACGCCTCAATTTAGGGATATTTTTAATAGAAACGTTTCACAATTTAGTATTATATTATTACACATTTAACGATTGTCAGTAATCGTAAAATGTGTAAAAATCGCCAGTTATAAAGTTACGCAATTAATTTACATACAAACTCGAAAATCACTATTTGATCACACGCACCTGGAAACAGGTACATATTTTCTAGTTAAATTTTTACACTTGCTTAATGAAAAAATATTAATTTTCTAATATAGATTTAGAAGCAAATTTATTCATACGACGACTATAAACCTGTTCACGTTGATATATCAACGCGACGAGGATGAGAACTATAATAAATCATTTGACGTGAAAAGCAGTGATAATTAAGTGTCATAATGCGAAACACCAAGACGGATGCCATCTCATTAAAACGTATTAAAATCAACCACGGTCACAATTTTAAAAATTGTCATAAGAAACGATCTGACTTTCGAAACAATTTCGCTCATTTAGACTAACTAAATAGTATTTTTATACTATGTGTTTTTTCGGTTTGTTTCGGACGTTTTTTTGTGAAAAAAATAACATCTATTATCTAAATGATCGTTGAATGTACATGAACCATTTTTGTTTGCATAACTTGTTACATTCATTTACATCGGGTGTTCAAAGAGTAGTAATCAAAATTCGCAACGCCTAGTATTTTGGAAGATAAGATCGGAATATCTATATTATTAATAATCTTCAATAGAATAATAAAGCATTACGTATTTACATAAGAAGAGATTGTACCGAGATACTCGGAGTTGTTTTAGACGAAATTTTACTGTACGTGTTTCGAATGCAGATAAAAAAAAAACAATAACAAAAAAGCTCGTAAGTTATTAACTTTTTACCGAAACGTCGATCAATTGAGTTAACAAATTCGAATAACGCCCAAAACACGCGCAGTTTCCTTTATCAAAATTTAAATTAAAAATCTCTGAAAGGCCGTCCAATTTATTTTTTACGCTAACATCTACTAAAGGCCTATATAGCAATTTTCGACGTCTCGACTTTCGAAAAATTATATTACATAAATACGACGGGTTCGAAATTTGAATAAACAATTATTTTTCGACAGAAAAAATCAAGATTGGGGACCTTGCAAAAAAATTTGATCCGATTTTTAATATAACAATACGAAAAAAACGAGCTTTTTTCAAATGCTATAAATTTCATTATAATGTTTTAAAACGTGCAATTTTGTTTGACAGTCGGTTTTTAACAAGATAATTTGTTGAAATGTTGATGTTAGAAGACATACAGAACTAGGGTAACATTATTTTTCGAATACTATTTATAACGATAAAAAATAACACGAGTGTTAAGACATTATAAATGTTGAGACATTATTCTCATCTCCGCATTGTGATTGTTCGTGAGAAAGTCGGGTTTTTTTACGAGTTCGGATAACAATAAATATATAAAACCAACATAATTTGACGGATAAAGGTTTTTGATCTGTTGTTTCACTGTAATCAAAAGATGGATCCTAATGGGCGAACATAATAGAACAATACGATATCGAAAAAGTAAAAACAATCCGACAAATAAATCCACCTTCGTATATAATACATTTTGATCTGTGAGAAACAGTTGGGACGCGAACTTACAAAGAATAATTATCAACCATTGTTAGTCATCGGGCGCTCGTATTGCATTCAATAGAAATTGTGAACATTTCAAAGACGACTTGTCGATAAAGCAATTGTACACGTGCACTTACAAATGAGGTATTTCGAAGAAATGAGATATTTTCGAAATATTAGATGGCCACCGTGGAATACTTATGTACAGACGTCATGGTTGCATCATGCGATAAATCGCCGATTGTTAAAATTCTGATAACTCAATTATATCTTAAAAATTTATAGCACAATTAAAACCGTATGTTAAATAAGCTATTCCGGTGTATATACAAAGTAGTCTTATTAATTTTATGATAGGCCAGGTCCGGTTTTATTTTTATGATCGAAAAATTGAGGATCGCCATTAAAAAAAAATACAAAGAACGGCGCGACAAAATATTCAACATGGCCGAAGAATTTAGCAATCGACATGCTTCAAATTTTAAAAAGAAAACATGCAAAATTCTACGATCGAAAATATATAAATAGATGTTTTAAAAAAAAAAAATTCAGTTTGATACGTTGAATATCACAGAAGAAATTGTGAGAATTGAAAACGAAAACTTGAACGAAATGAAACGAAATCTTGACATTTGCAACATTGAAAATAAAAAAATACATATATAAAAAGTCAGGAAAAATTTATGTATTCCGAATTCGTACTGTGAAGCAATCGTTACTGTGCCAAAATAAACAATATGACCTCTAGACATTCAATGGATATGTGTACAAAAATTTATGGACTCGATTGTTGCATTTTTACAAAGCAAAAGTCATCGATTATAATTAAGTAGACTGCTATTAATGAGATAGTCAAAGTGTTAATTGATATAAAAAACGAATTGCATTTAATTGAAAAGAAAAAAATACAAACAGCCTTTATAGAAGACGGTTGGTTAACATTAAATAGATAAGTGAAACAGAACAAATTAATTGTGTAATTAAATTTGGTAAACTCTAATGTGTTTTTTCAAAGCACAATCAACCTGTCGATCTAAATTAGCCGACATTTGCATCACCTGCTACTGGATCGACAAAACAATACATCAACGATAACAAAACCCAACATACCTATAAATCGAAAGCACCTCCGCAACAATCCAAAACGTCAAAATCTCACAATCAACAAAAACAAATATCCGAAAAGCGCGCGAACATCAAACGCGCGCGAAAAACGAAAACACGAAAGCTTTCGGCGAGCTTCTAGAATTAGAAACGCGAGGACATTGGCTTTACAATTAAGCAACACACATGCCCGATTATCAACAGGTTACATCCCGAATTTGACAGATGAACGACTGGCGGGAACACGAAAGCGGGGGTGGAGGGGGGGGGAGGAGCGTACAATCAGCACAAGCGGAACCGGAAGCGAGCGAAATCCTGCGACGTTTCGCGGTCTAAAAATAACAATTGACGCGCATGTACCGATTCACCGAAGACGGGAGTGCGGGAGCGCGCTCCGAAAGCACCGACGGTCTCCACATTACTGATGGGCAGAGCGAGACGGATAGCTGTGGGTGGCGGGGTGTTAGAGGGGGACGGGGCGCCGCCCCGCCGCCCGCGCCCCTCGCGCTCCGGTCAGATGACCGCTACCGTCGAGGCGCGTGCGCAGCTTTGAGGTTAAAGTTGTTGCGGTTTTACGCTCGTTTTGAATTTTGGTGCGTGAAAAAATCGAGTGACGTCGATTCTGGTTTGTGCGTAATTATGAAATCGAGATTAGGTAATTTTTTGGGGAACAATTTAAAGTGCGTTAAATAAAATAAATGCACGTTAAACCTAAGCATTGGATAAAATAAATGTATGATGGATTCCGAGTTACAGGGTTACCGCCCTCGTTCAGGGGTGCCAGTAGGAAGGGCGTCGTGTTACAAGTGTGAATTTTGCACGAGCATTAAAACAATGCTCATTTTAAACGATTCCGAAATATCATAGTTCAAGGAAGAAGAACCGATTATTTATTTTACACTAATTTTTCACTTTAACATGGTATGAAAATAATTAAGCTGGTATAGAGTGGGGTGCATGTAACAGGCGGGATGGTGGGCTTCCCCTTCGATAGGTATGAAAATAATAAAAATATATCAAAATGTTAAGATTCGATGCAGGCTAATATACTGGTATGTACATAATTATAATTGTTAAATAAAAATTTTCGGTTATTTTACATGGCGAAAATTTTTCACTTTACAAATTTTTTATAAAGTACCTTTAGATAGAAGTTATATCCACATACAGGGATGGAACCTATCTTCAATTTTTGTATGGTCACCATACATTTTATTACACGGTAGTCTCTGGAACGTATCCCCGTCTAAAAAAAGATTTGAGCGTAATTTAAAAATCTAAAAATTAGCACTTGGGTTCTTTTTTCGTGTTGGGTTCGTGTTGTATGTTTTTACGCAGTTTTTCATCGTTTAAATTTGCAAACGCTATCAGTTCGGACGGAAAATATGCTATTGTACAACATGTAAACCCGAAACCGTTAGGATATGGTTAAAAATTAATAAATATAACCTCCAAACTAAGAACGAAATCCAATAGATTTAATTTACGCACTTAAAATGTTTTAATTATGCATGAAATAGTTAAAACCTCAATTTAAAAATTTATAATACATTTTTTGTGATACAATGTAGTTTTTCAATAAATATTTTATCCTAAAAGAATAAAGGATAAAGTGTTTAAAAAAAAAATGGAAAATCGAGTTTGAGAGAAAAAAGCTTTTAATTGATTTCGTGAAAATATCGGATTGTCTTTGAAAAATGTAGATAAGAATATCATCATCGTAAGTAGCATATACAATGTCCACTACAAGACGAGTTTTTGAGTTATTTATCTCCATTTCTTGTCGCGTATGGAGAGGCAACTCTTATAAGAAACCATCCCTCGTTACATCATCTCAGGTTTAATTACAAACAGCTATGTTATGGTTGCGGCTCTAATTGATAAACTTATGTGATCGATGAAAATTGATGGGTTAAAAAAAATGAACGAATAATAAAAAAGGATCATATGAATAAAAAAATACAATCAGTCATAGATATTTCACGATAATAAATTGAAATAGCCGTGAAATTTCTAACGGAAATCTAGTGGATAATTCGAAACCGTGATAAAATTTTAATCGTCACACTAATTTTAAAAAGCAAAGGTTTAATTTTATAAAACTGTGAATAATATGTGTCACGAATAAGAATTTAATATCAGGAATAAGTTTTTTACGTCATGCTGAATTTATCAGTGGTAACGGATGTCGCGGTATACCAAGTACGAAATAAATAAATACGGAATAACTCGTGTGAAACGATTAACAAAAATGAGATTGATAAGTCGCATATGAAAGGTCAATTTTTTTGTCGTATCAATTCGTGTAATTTAAATACAAAAAGCGACTGTGTAAAATCTCAAGGCCCAATAGATAAAACTAATGGCTTCATTCTTAAAATTATATGCATAATACAAATAAATATGCATAATTTCTTAAATGTATAAATAATCAGGCGTTGTTTCATCGTTTTCCTTAAAACTTTTCCCACGTAAAGACTCAAAATACCTCACACAAACCACAACTAGGCGCCATATACGTTTTCATTGTTAATTTTACAAAGAAAAATCAAATACAATGTTTAAATATAAACGATTTTTAAATAATAAGAATAGATTCTCAAGCAGGAAAAATAAAATTTCATATTCAACATGGTTTTATTAACTAGCTTTCTTGTTAGTGATCATATTTTTAAGAGATAAATAAATTAAATTAAAGATGAAAATTATCACCTCATCCAGAATTACATCATTACTAATCATGTCTACGTTTACTTTTTTGACCGATTATTACCAATTTATATGTGATTACAATAAGTCATTGATAGTAGAAGGTTCAACGTTATTGAATAAGTAAATTTTACTCGTTTTAATTTTTGAGACTTTCTATTCAATTCTAAACAATTACAAACACAAACGATCGGTAAAACTGCCGAAATTTCCGACAATATAGAAAAATCACTACATTTTTCCTGATTGAATTCTCGAAGAGTCAAAAATTGAAACATCTTTAAAACACTTTCGTAGCCGATGTCACAAATGTGTCATGAAAATTTTTTGCACAGATAGCCGATGACACATACTGTCCCAAAATTAATGCAAGATTTTGTAGGATTTTGATTTATCCAATCCAGAAACCCATACATTTGAAAAGCCCAAACCATAGATTATAACAAACCGAATTAAACAACACTCAATTCACAAAATCCTAAAACCCATAAAAAAGTTTCCGACCACTGTCCACGGACCAGCGGTGGTTGTGCGCTTCAAGCAAAACGGATTCCAACTCAATCAGTTCGGACCGAGCGAGAAAGAACCAACATACAGATTGAGTTATCAAAAAGGAGACGAGAACATACGGCAACCCCATAAGCGCGAAAAGGACGCCACCATAAAGGCCAAATTAAGTTATCAAGAAAGGGACAGAGCACGCGCTGCGCCATACGTGGGAAAGGGAGGGCCTCGAGGAGCGCAGGCTCGTCCGCTCTCTCGAACATGTGCGCGCCAGCGGCCCCCAAACGGTGGGGTCGCGTGTGGGAAAACAGGTGAATCCGTGGTCTCGTTTTAATTGAGACGAAAACGTCGACAACGAGATAATTATACGTCGTCGTGGCTTTTTATCGGCGTTTTCGAGTGATGTGTTTTTTTGGGAATAAATGAATGTTTTCATAATTATCGCGATTATGTTGTATGGGTGATGGGAGTCGTCGGCGATGTTGGATGTTCTTTATGGTTTCGTGTGAAAATTCTTCGGTTTGTGATCGATTGAAAATTGGAGCAATTGGAATCAGATATAATAAAACTTTTTGTAAGCAGTTAGTTAATATGAATTAATTTATTATATAATAATTACTTTGTATGTGACTTATCAAATGGCATTAATTTTAATTGGTTGGTATATTGAGTTAATGATATAATTTTCATCGCCTGGTTTCTGTTAATTATATAGATGTTTTGTATAATTAATTATTATGTAATGCAGATAGATTTGTAACCGATCGCAATTAATTACATGTATAAAATAAATGTAATATGTAATTCAGAGCAATTTTGCAGAATATTATGAATATTAATTTAGATTGAATTGCATGTAATTATAGTGAAAAACGTGATTCAAATCAGTTATATATTTCGGTAACAGGTATTTATTTTGCTTATGCATATATAACAGACATTTTAACGATAAACGTTAAAAAAATATATTCAAGAAATATTTCATTTACATAAGTTTCTGATAAAAATACAGTAAAATAATTACAATTATTCATCAGCATCATCTTAAAAAGTTTATATTACTACATTACCGATAGAATATTCAATATGCATGTATTTTAAATAGATCTTCATGTATTTTTTTTTAAATCCATTTCATACAAACCCAAGTACATTTCTTTTGAAAAAGGCGCAGACGCGTTTTGAATTGAGATTGATGCAACCAGGTAGATAAACGCAATTAACTTCTCTTTGTTGCTAATGAGCTACGTAAATGTTTAAAACATTCTCGACTCGAAAAACCATTAGTAACAATCAACAAGAGTGAATAATTAGGATGTACGCGGCTCACTCTAGACGTGTACAACCGCTAAAAACTTAAGCATTCAATGATAATAATGAACCAAACATGGTTCAACGACATGCCAAATATCATAAACATAACACGAAAATAATTCAGTATTAACTATCAATGGAATTAGGATTTTTATGGCAAACAAAAAATAAGATCAGATAGAACCAAAGAACGAGTTGTACGATTTCAGAAAATTCATTAGTTTCTATTCCATATTAGTGGATTTGTTATTCAAGATATCTTGGTCCTAGTATAGAAACGTTCCCTTTTACGATTGAATCGTACCTGTTGAGAGGCTGGCGTCCTTTCGAAAAACGAAAAACACGAAATGGTCGGTCAGAAAAACGAAGAGCGGGCATTTTCTGAACGTCGGAACGAGAAAGCCACAATAACGAAACGTTTCAATACGAACGTTCGAGGCGAACAGAAAACTACGCCCACGTGTTTGTTTTCGAAAAAAGGCCAGATTATGCTGTTACCCTTAACCCGAAACTTGCTCGATCGATTTATTTTGAATAAAATTTTGTTAAAAAAATTGATTTATAACTGAATTAGACGCTTTTCTATATGGTTGATATAAAATGCGCATGTTTGTTATTTTGATCCAATTAATATTTATTTTGGATAAATGGTAACCTGCGCTTAACAGGTGTAAAATAACTTGTACGTAGGGTCTTCCTCTATTCGTGTCGTTTCAATGCACAGGTACATACCATTTTTCTATTGTCGAAAAGGGGAACAATTGATTCAAAAATCCACCCTGTTGACATGGGTCAACTATGACTAACGAGCTTCGTGCAAGGTTATTTCGAAAATAAAAGTAGGTTTCAAATAGAGGAGGATGTGCGTGGTTCAAGTTTTGAATCGTGTTTGATGAATCGAATTTTTTGTTGGATTATTTTCTAATTAACGCATCGAAATGGTGCATTCTATAGAGCGGTGATTAATTTACGGAAAGATTTTAATGATTTGAAAGTCGGTTTTTTAGGATGTTAATTTCGTGCACGATTAAAAACGTTATGCTGGATTATAGTTCATTAAATTTGATCGATTTTTAAATTTTAACTATTAATAAATTATACTGGAACAAATTCGTGACAAGAACTGAGAAAGTATCGTATTAAGTTACCGACTTATTATTGAAAATAAATCATTTTTCAATTAATAACATGACAACAATTGATTGCATCAATATAAATATCCATCAAATTGTATTAATAAAATTTTATAAAAAAAAAACAAGACGAAAATCTTCCGATTCGAAGAAAACAAAAGGAAACTCACCGGCACAGGAGTCATATGAACTTTTTTGAAAAAATCAGCCACTCCTTTTGAACAACGGCAGCCGACAATCCCGCACAAAACACAAAACACAACAGTCAAAACAAAACGATACAAAAGAAATAATCCCAACAGAATGCAACACAACACAGAAGAAAGTCCAGCACACAAACGACCGCCTTCGAAGACGTTCTCGTCGCGACTGAGGTTCTTCGGTCTCCAGCGGTTCTCAGACTGTTTCTTGAACCACTCAATCTTCAAGAATGCAACGAACCCTTGATATATCTACAGTGGTATTCAATGCACATTTCATTTAATATTAATCGAACTCTGATTCGATTAATTGAAATCCGATTTAATTAGGTCCTATAAACATAATGTGATTGTGTTAGATAATATTAATTTAATTTAGTCGGCTCATTAATACATAATTGGTTCATATGACACTCATTACAAGATATTCTTAACGCTATAGTAAATTTGAAATTTTTTATTAAAATAAATATTATCATATTTGATAGTGACGATATGAAAGTGATTTTCTGTTGCATATTAATAATTTCATCAATATTTTGAAAAAAAAAATTGTTGATATAATAGTTTCATATTACTAATATTATTTTTTTTTCTTCTAAATAATGCACTTAAGTATCGTTAAATAGAAAAGTCTGTTATCTCGTCTTTAAAATTTAATTTATGTTATTCGGTTTAAATTTAGACTAAAACTAATAGTTAAATCGATCTATTTTGATCCAAATATCATTATTTGATACAAAATACTCTAAATTTTCACTAAAAGTATTTCTAAAAACAAATATTCTCATAATAATCAAAACATACCAGCTATCATGCAAAACGATAAGTATTGTTTTACTTATTTAAATCAATTTTTTATATTGCAAATAATTAAACCAACAACAAATTATTAATATCATACAAACAACCATAATTCCAACGCTCACTTTCATACACAAAAAAATCAAACTAATCACCTACCCATTATAGATGCAACTATACAAAAGTGCATTGTTGGTGCATTGCCGATGCACGGTCCCTCCCGGCCGATAAACGTCTCAATTCCCTGGACTCGAACCCTGACCCCGCCGACGAAAGCCTGCATTCTCATCATCGTCTTGGTCTTCTTGTTCTTGTCTTGTCCTCGACATAGTACTTGTTGCCTTCTCGCTTTGCGTGTACGTAGAATTTCTTGACTTTCTATATCCATGTGCGATATTTTAAAGGTTTTTCCAGTCCTTGGAGATTCTAAAACGAAAATAAAGCGGTAAATTTATATTCGATCAAGTGAAGCTTTCTTCAAAATAATCTGTTTATTTCGAACGTGTGACTGTCCGGATTTCTTTAATTAACCTCGCATTCAAATCGAACGGATTCGGCTTGATTTTGAAACCGGCCACGATTATTAAGATAAATAATCTGAAAACGGTAAATAAAACATCGATACGATCGGGGAGCTTAAGCGGAACGGTCTTCGGGCTGATTATCGAAGTCGGTAAAAAAATCAATTAGAGCCACCCGACCAGTTTCGACAATACAAGGCCAAAATCGGTCGATATAAATCCAATTTGGGTTCAAATCCGACGAAAACCGCACTTACATATCCGTACAGACAATGACCGTTTCTCTTGCGCCGGCCGCAATAATTTCACGTCAATTTTAATTCCACGTCCATACATCAGCGGTGCGTTTCGTTAAAAACGTAATAAAAACCAGTATTCGCCGCTTTTTCTGATTGTTTTTTTTTTTTAATCTTGGTTCTGCTCTTCTTAACGACTCGGCGATTTTCACTAATCATCGCTGGAAGACGGGAGAAGTGGCTAAAATCCGGGAGTAGCTCGACTGCTCGGTTCAGAAGTCATTCATCATTCAGGTCGTACAAAGAGGCGATTTTCTCGCTGTGAAAGGAACTGAAGCTTTTGAAAAAAACCCGCTTTTTATCCGGACTCGATTCATCAATAATCCAATTATCCGTAGTCCGCTAGAAGGGCCTCGGTATAAGGAGAGTCACTGTTTGTTTGCTTTTCATTGTGGAAAATGCTTCTTCTTCGCGTTCTGCTTTGTAATTATTTACTTTTTCATCGTGATACAAATGAAAATAAGTTAAAAAAAAAACTAATCAATTTTTTTCGTGACGACGGAGATTGATGTTGCATATCAAGCGTAAATAACTATACGCTTTAATTAAAAAATGCTTTAAAGCGATCTCATTTTATTCAATAAGATAAATTGGTATAACCGTTTATTGTTGCATAAATTATTCAAAATTGAACCCTTTAGTATTCAAGTTATTAACTCTTCAAACGACATTATTTAATAATATGAAAATTAATCATTTACATCAAAATACAATTCGATTCTTATGAATCATTTTTCATACATACATTGTAAACAACAATAGACTATTACGAGGTCGAAATAACCACCATATGTCGATTTTCGAAATTCAATACCCTGAATCAAAAATACACACGTTATTAATACAAAACGTACTTCAATACAAAGTCATAAACGCATTTCGCGTAAAACATCATGGAAGTGTGTCGGACAAAACCGCATGACTTCATTTGCGGTTTCTTCATTTTCCGTCACATAAGAACGGATTACAATACGTAATCTTCCTCGAAAGCCTTTTACACGATAAAAATCGAACACGCTTCGATATTTGCGATTAAAAAAAACCGCCATATCGGACACGCCCTCGTTAAAAGCATCGCATATGAGGCAATCGTGAGAAACTACGAAAAAATTTTGCACATTCCGCCATCGGCTCCTACAAATCCAAACGATTCTAATCTCGATGAAATATGTCGAATTTCGTAGCGAGCGTGTAATTCGTAATGAGCGAATATGACGCGATTAAATGGCGATAAAACGAATCGACGCGACCATTTTTATGCTAATTATTAATGAGCGATAAATTTATATGTTGCTCGTAAAACGAAATTGAACGGTCCCGCCGCGGATAATTGCGAATTTATTATTTGTAAGGTTTTTCAATTTTCGTCGTGTCCTGGAAATAAATCACTCGCACGTTTTCGATTATTCGCCGTTTTTTTTGCGGCGATGGGTAAAAAACATGGCGTGTGTGCTCAAGAAGCACTTCGCGAATTATATCTTCGCGAAGTTTCGTAATTGAATAATGACAGTTGATGGCGATTGGCTTTGAAGCGGGCTTGTTTTATTAATATTCTATTATTGTTTATAGATGGACTATTATTCAAATCAACCGGTTTATATTACTCAATAAAAGAATATGAGAAATGCGGAATTTCTTTGAGAATATGGCATAAAGCGAAGGTTACTCGTTAAGATAATGATTTTTTTCGTCAATTTATATTTCTAATGCATTCTTGAGGCCTTTATGTTAATGAAATTTCTCGTGCGACTCTACATTTTGTTATTTTAACAAAGATGGAACCGAATTCTTTGTTTTCTCAGCGAAGGCAACACATACGTTAAAAAAATATTTAATATTCTACATGTGTAGTTTTTTTTTGATTTTGTATTCAGATAATGACGACGTTCATTTATATCGCGATATCAAAGGAACTATCAAAATCAGATACGTTCATATTACCCATTTCTAAATTATTTTTTAGTATAATATTCATAATCGTGTGTATTTATGATCATTAATATTCTAATAGTGTTAAAAGCATGAACCATTAAGAATGATTTTCTAATTTGTAATCAGTTAATTTTAAATTTAGTATTATTGATTTTTTTTATATCTAAAAAGGTCCTATTATAAAATTCAATATAAATATTATAATAATGCAATTACGTTACAGAAATTTCTACAAGTAATATCTGTATAGAAATTTCACAAAAACACATAAAGCTTGATCTTTCAATCTTTCCAATATCGAGATAATGTCATAAAAAATCGAAAGCATTTCATACGATAAAAACTTTCTCATAAAGCGGTGATGGCAAGGATGTACACTTATGTAAAATTGCACATTATAATAATACCAGTACATGCTGGATACGAAGAGAGGCAATTTCGTGGCATCATTTCATCGATAGTATGACATCCAGTCGATATTGTAAAAGTGAACCTATTTTGTGTAAATTACGCATATTTATAAATCCCTTGATTATACGTTATATGGGCGTTGCTTCTGACCAAACTATATTTATTCAAGATTTACATTATGTGTAGTTATTTTGATTATATTAAATCGATTACGTTGATTTTTTTCAATAAATTATAAAATTTCATTGTAAAATGTATTTTAAAATGAATTTAGTTAATGATTTCATATATATTCTAAGTCGCGTGAGGAATGCTACAATTTCCGTTGTCATATGCCATTTTAGTTTGAAATATAGTAATTACGTTATCTGCAAGAAAAAATATAATGGATGTTTTAGCGTTTGCATAATTATCCAGCTATTAGCTGTTATCTTTTCAAATCAATTCAGTGTCTTAAAAAATTAATGTGTGAATTATCCATAATTTCTAACGCGTAATTCTTCAAAATTATATACAATTTTTTTTTAAATTTTCTCATATTTTATATAATATTTTTGATTAATTGTTGATAAGCTATATACATTTAAATACCACTCAACGTACGTTTATGTCTTATTACAAATAATTGAATTATTGATTTAATTGAATCAATCAATTGCAGAGCAAGATTTTCTTGCTATCTTTCTATTGTAAGTTAAAAATTTCCGATAATGATACAACGAAAGAAAGTTCTTGAAAAGTTGAATACTAAAACTATGCTTTTCAAAATTATTTCAGGACAACTTAATTACACATTCACCTACGACTGTGAAACAAGTTGCTTAACTTCAGGGATCGATACTAAAACATTTACTATTTAATGAAATAATTATGCAATTATAAAAGTCTTCATACATAATAACTGCGACTGTAACAAAAACGGTGTCAATTATAATTTTCACAACACACAATGTCGCAACAAAGAGAGCGATTATAATTAAAAAAATATGTCGCGCACCTCCGCAACTCCTTTTCAGGACCCCGAACAGCGAACCACAGATTCTCAAAGTGTAAAAACTGAAAGCATATCAACACCGTATATAGAGAGAAAACACACGTTCGACCGATAATTTATTCACAGTAAATTCGACACAATAAAATGTTGACCCTCCCAGCGCGCCCGACCCTGACTCCCAGCGGTCGTCGAAGATACTGAAAGAGAAAGAAGCACCAATGTGTAAAATATACGAAAGAGACAAAGCAAGGGGTACAGATACTCGTAAATGTCTTAATACGTGCGTTCTCCGAGCATGGCGAGAGCGAGCGATTCGAAAACAAAACATAGTATCTTTATCAGGGTAACCAAACGTTGGTGATGGAGTAGAAGATTTTTTTTTCATATTTTGAACCATTGGAAAATTATTATATTAATGTAATATATTAAGTGTTTCCATATTATAAAATCTATTGAAATTTTTAATATAGAAATACAAATCTACTTATAAAGTCCTCCACTTACAAAAAAAAAAATGGCAGCAAACATGATTTGTTCTAAACAAAAAATTTGATTGTTGTATGAAATTTTCGACCACGATTTATTTCGTTGAAAGGTGGTCACCCAAATGAAGTGGTTTTAGTCCTGAAGAATTTATCCACGAGTCTTGAATTGTGAATCTTTTCGTATCGGCACCAAGTAAATGTTAGTCTAGGAAATAAGGCACAATAGAACCTGCTTACATAATTCAACGTGCCACGACGTGACTTAAAGTTGTTCTTTTTTATGGATAAAATAAAGTATAAAAGTCAATGGATATCGTAAAATTTCGATTAAGTTGTTTAATTATTTTTCGCAGCATAGTAGCCGTTTATTTATTTTTCGCTGTGATTTAATTTTTTTTTCCGAATCACATTCTGCCATGACTTAATCTTATCCAAAGAAAAAAAATACAACAAATTTTTATGCGAAAAAATCAAATTAGGCATACAAAAACCATGAAAATTCTTTAGTTTTCAACATAAAGTGAAGAAAAAAATCGAATTATTTATATTTACATTTCGTGAACAAAACGAACGTTTCACCAGTAACAATTCAATATTTAAGTGTCGAAATATTCTTATGAGTTCCTTTCGAAATATTTCTAATGAGACACAACGTTATTTATTATTCGAGAAAACAATAGATTTCTATTAGCGTCGATACGTTCTTTGAAAAATAATGAAATAATGATCTATAAATCAAGAAAGCGGTACTCCTTTCTAAGCGTTTCCATTTTTAGTATGCACGTGTATACAGTGTTAAAATTCGTATAGGAATTGATAATAATGTTCGTGGTCGTTTCTCAGCTAAACAGTGTCGTCTTCGTGACTGGTTATTTCCCGGGATTGAATTGATTATAGTTTACACATAGATCCTTAGACTTGTTCTCTCTAAACCGCCATTATAATAATTTAAAATTCTAAAACGTACCAGGCTATTAAACTGATACATATATTATAATGATATTCATATATTTCATTCAGAATGAATGTTTATAAAAATGAGTTCCTTTACCTATCCGAAATATATGCATGGCACTCTCATGCGTTGGAAATAAAACTTTATGCTATAAATTTTATTAATAGTTTATAGATAAGACTGATTTTCACATAAATAGTTAATTTTTGAAGATATTAATAGGCGCTACTTTATATTATAAGAAAAAAAATGTTACAAAACTATTTTCCTTTTTGATTCGTATTGACACATCTATATAAGATTTAATTGAAATACAATATCTACCATACACATATAAATGTAACAAAACTATTTTCATTTCTGATTGGTATCGACACATCTTTATAAGATTTAATCGAAACAAAAAATCTATCATACACATACATGTTTGTTATTTCGACACTTTTCGCATAAATTGCTCATTGCATATCCTCGATACGATTGCATTATTGTTATTTTGCACGCATGCGAATTCCCGGCGATGCATTTCCTCCGGCCCGACATTAAAACGTTGAAAATCAATTTTTCGAATGGTGCCTTCAGCATTTGCACAATTCCGATACCTGCAGAGGGCTCGCGTGAATATCAATGAGTCGTCCATGGGATCGTGCGCTTGAAAGATGATCTCGAGGGTTAGGTCAAGTTGGTTTTGTGTAATTTATTTGTATTTGTAGGGTCCGTGACACCTGCGCATGAGTTATGGACCCGTACAGGTGGGTTCAAATCCCAAAGATAACCACCGAGTGCTTCCAATTAACGCGCTGGTAGCGTACTGCCGTGGAAATTCGAAAAATCTCCCGATGAAATTATCAAATTCGAGATTAATCGTTTTTGTTTCGATGGAAAAATGAGTGAGGCGCTCTCACGTTTTTCTATTATATGACGGTAGATTGTTCTTATAGTGAGATGCTCTTAGTGAGATTGTGATAATTGTTCGTATCAAAGGAATACGATAAAAGGTTTTTCTGTGATGTTGATTTATTATGAAATCAAATTTGAATATAATGGACATTTAGAAAAAAAATATTCGATTGAAATTCAAGAACGCCCATTCGATGTTTGGAAACAATTGAGCGTGAAATTTGAAATCTATCGGCAGCTATTTAATTTTTAGTTAATGGAAAAATTTAAACGTGCATTAAATAAAATAAATGAGCATTAAATAAAATAAGTGTGTATTAAAAAAAATATGTGTGTATTTTGCATGAGCATTAAAACGTGTGCATGTGAAAAATATCTGTACCTTAAAACGATTAAACGTGCATTAGAATGAATATAAATAAACGATGGCAAAGCCACAAATTTGAATAGGACGAAATACCAACCACACGCCCATTATTCACAACTTTCAAAGTATAATCATTTCGCAATTAACTGAATTTAAACAAAATCAACATTGATTACAAACTGGACCAAATTATTAAAATGTATTTGACAGTTGTATTTTATTGCCTGTAAAGAAAGACTGACGACGGTTGTCACCTATCTGTCATTTTAATGCACAAAATATTTATTTTATTGCAAATTTCATGTTTTTTAATGCTTACTACTGCAAATTTGTTTTATTGCACACTAAGAATAAAATAATGCTCAATACGAAATTCTTTAATGCACATCGTATATTTTTCTAATGCACAGGTGATTCTTTTTATGGCACAATCTATATTTTTTTTTTATTCATAATCAAATCGCACCCTTAGTAAATTTATCGAAACTAATGCTTATTTTTACCACATAAAAATAACACAAATTCAACAAGCAACTCGAAACGATTCTAATTCCTAAATTCAATATCTCGAATTAATACATCAGACACAACTTACAAAAAAAACAACCCCCCAATACCAGACCCCCTAAATAACAATTAAAAAACGCTAAAATACGAAGACCGAAACTCGAAAACGAAACAACAAACCAAAAGAAAACCCGTTCGATTGTCGGGCGGTGCCCGCGCACGTAAATGCGTGGAACCCCTGGGATCCCGGACCGGGAAAAGGACACGGGATACGAAAGTCCCACGTGCGAGAAAGGGATAAGGAATACCAGTTTCGTATTATTATTGAGTGAATCGATAAATCGGATTTGTGCGCGAGTGCAACGGAGATATCTCGCGAGATAAAGGGGTGAGATTTAATGTGCGTGGGTGAGAAAGGGACGCACGAAATCTCGCGTCCGAGCCGACAAGAAAAATTCTCGATTCATAGGGTCACAATGAAGTTGTTTGTCTATTTTGGTTTTGATTTGTTTTCTGGTTGGTTTGGGTTTTGTGCAATAGATGGAATTGAAAAGGTTTTTGGGGGAAATTGGATGATAGTTGATCGCAGATTTATTACCGATTTTCGGTCAGATGTGGATGGTGAATGACTGCATAATATGGAGATGATAAAATGTCCGTTACTGAATACATCTTTTCGATGTTATTGAAATTTGAGGCATTTCATAAACAGTGCAAACTATCACAACAACAGTAGAAACTAGCACTTTCGATAAAACTAAATTGTCAAAGAATTGGTGATCGATAACCGGAAAATTTCAATTGAAGAAATATTTTGTTACGAAGCCAATAGTCTTAGAATTTGAAAATTATTTCAAAAACTCGGGAATGATCGATTAGATGACGTATTGATTTGTGTACGTTGATACACTTATGATTTCTTAAAATTAAGATACATCATTTGTTGTGAACCATACTTTTTAGTGAACGTGTATCATCACGAGAAAAGAGATAGATGTGATTAAGTCATAAATATAAATGTAAAGGTAGATATTAACATCACAATAAAAAATGTTGTTTATATTTATATTGGGCGTAGAATAATTTATAATTTGGTAGTGTGTACGCTTACTTACACATTTATTTATCCACACATATATCTTCTTTTCGTAGGAATGCCGGGGAAATAAGGTCGTTAGAACGCAAGGATAAAGTTACCACGGACGTGCCTCGCAATATTTTTTCAACAACCAAAATCTCCACTGTCATCTTCGGCAATCATTCGCGCGTCAATTCCACAACCGCCGAACCAATTTCCAAGAACAAATTGAAAATCCCATCCACCTTACGTGCGTCCATTAATCTCCACACACATTTCCCCCATCGGAACCGTTTTAAGCCAATTTTCAACGCGTTATTAATTCAAATCGCTCACGCCCAGCACACGTACCCGATTGTACATTATAATATGGAATACGCGATCATTAGAGGACGATTACCGAGGACGAGTCCTTGCTTATAAAACCGAGCAATCGGAGATTCGATTCGATCCACCGTCATTACACCGACGATTGAGACGCGGAAAATGGGACTGCGGAATCGAACAAATAAACTCCGTGTCGTGATTCTGCCGGAAAATTGTTGCCGATTTTGCGAATTCGTATGTGGTTGTCGTTCGAGATGGATTATCTTGTGGTGATTGTCCGTGTTCTACAACCTGTTTCGTGCTATGATTTTATCCGTCGCTGAGGGCTCGTCGTGTTTATTCGCCTTGACAGATTACCTTGTATTAACAGGTAGACAAAACTTCTATTTATATGTGTGAATAAATTGTTGAACAAGTGATAGGCATTGATTGTCAATTGGATTAAAAAAAAAATTAAGTAAATTTTGATTCTTGTTAAATTTCTCTTTTTCAATAGACGTGAAGTTGACACTAATTTCGGTTTTTAATATTTTAAATTTCCAATGTGGATAATTCCTACAAATATTGCGAAATTTGATAAAATAAAACTGTATGGTGTAATGAATTCCACAATAAATCTTTGAACATTGCTTATGTAAATGTGGTTTTTTAAATATAAAATTAGTATGTGTTAGCAGGGAGAGCTTTTGATCAATGTGTTTTGCTGATAATAATTTATGGTTGTAAAGCGTGGAAGCTGGATACGAAAACGTTAAGGATAATTTAATGCAGGTAAAGAAATATGGGAAGATTCATAAGATATAGAAAAAGGATTAAATGGGCAAAAATTATAAACGAATTACATCCGGACATCTCGAGCTTACCTTATTGAAATGACAATGATTGACCAAACGGCAAGATCAATGAATGGTAGATGGATACGTGAAATATCTTACAATTAGTATCTGGGAAATTAAAAACAAAGACCGATAGTGAGATAACGAAAAAAATAAATCATTAGTAGATAAAAACTTTGATTAATAAAATAGAAAAGGATTTGAGTGATTTTGATCTAGCGATAAATGGAAAAAAAAAATAATGATTATTCTCGATCTTTACAGGAATAGGTCAAAACACGTTGAACATTATCACAAATATCTCTCTTTCAATTTAACCACCTTAAATCGACTCGTTAAGCAACAAAGAAGATCGAGCGACCTCTTCCACTTAACCCGCACCACCATCGAGAAACACCAACGAATTCCGCCAAATTACAAAACTGCCCATAGCCTCCAGCTATGAAAACTTTTTCGGAACATTTCTCATGATTGTTGTCGACTCGAAAACGGCGAAAAAAGGGGCAGGTGCCGACCGTTTCGAACACCTGAACTCGTCGACGTTGCTCCTTTCAGTGTCACGCGAAGTCAGTTGGGCGTTTCGGTGGCAATTTCTCGTCTACCCATTGTGTATGTCTTCATTTTCAACACGCAGCCTCCATTTATTGAATGAAAGCCTTTTTTTGTCCTCTCCGATTCGTTTTTTTGGCTATCGGACGAAACCGGCGTCGACGCTAATTTATCACAAAGGCGATAATTTATAAATTCGGAATCGAAAGAATGATGAGTGAAAAATGTGAGGGAATGAAATTTGATGAAGCGTTGTTCGTTTTATTTTTTATTATTAATCGGTTGTGTTTACATTTTTATTATAGAATCCATTTTCGATGCGTGTTCTTTTGTACATTCTCTGCAGGATATAAGTCCGTTTGAATTTACCTGTTTGAGGATACGTGTATAATAAAATACAAATAACATACTCACCTAACAGTGGAATCGTATAAAAAAGAAATATTATAAAGACTATAAAACACTAACGTGAAACGAAAACAACCATCCGGCACGGCTCCAAACATCAATACTACTTATATCATATAAATAACTTTATTTTATGGATAAAAAAATATGGAATTACATTTTTTTTCAATTAATTACATCTGGAAATATAATATGGTCGGAGTTGAATATTTTATAAAATGAATTGATTTTAAGATACAAACGAACTTGTTTTTAACGAGTTTTAAAAATTTACTCGTAAAATTCGATTTCCCAATGACAAGTAACGCAAATGCGTGAGTAAAATATTTTATTGCTTTTTGATTACCATTACTGAGTATTGACAGAGCCGGCTCTAGGGGTCCCGGCACCTCGATGCAACATTCTTTTCGGGACCCTTACATTTTTTTATTTAAAAAAGATATTTCTCAAATTCTTTGACTAATTTTTTGAAATTTCGCTGTTGCGATTTAAAGGTATTCGTGGTTGATTTTTGAATTAATAACGAAGAAATTTACTTATTGAAAATGTAACAAAAATCAAAAATAACGCCACAGGCGAAATTATTATTTTTTTAATGTGTGAGTCAGCTTCACAAATTAAGACCATGGAGTAAAAGTTGCATACTCCAGTCAAAAAGTTGGGGAGCTCTCCGCATCCAATCACTCATACAAATTTTACGCCCAACAAAGAATCCAAAAATCAAAAGAATTATGAAATATTTTGATAGATCAAAATGAATTGTTTACGCAACTGCGCCTAAAGATTTACCGAATGTATGTAATTTGTTGGAAATAGCATCTAACAAACCACGTATTATTCACAACCGTCATAAAAAGTAGGTAGAATTGGCTTTCATTACTTTCTTTGGATTTCGGATTTTTTTTGTAATGACAAAATCCACCATTAAAAATTTGACCTGCGTTAATGTGTACCTATTCAAATTACTTTAAAATTTTATTGTAACCGTTTTTCTGATTTACATTTCGAAATAAATTGTGGATATTTTATTGATAAAAAGATTAATCGGGTAAAGCCGGCTCTGGGTATCGAAATCACAATAACCAAATTCAACTATATTTTCAGCATTATTAAAGCTTCAGATAAAACGTTTAACGATCAATTAAATTTTTTATCATCGCATTAAAACTTTTTGTTTTGTATTCGAAGAAATTGTAAGCCTATTGAAAAAAAATGTTAAAAACATCTGGATGACAAGCCGACTGCCGACATTTCGTTCAAGATGCGGAATATTTTCATGTAAAGCAATATTTTGTTTCATGTAAAAAGAAAAAAATATGAAATCACATAGATTTTGCCGAAATTTCATATTAGCCGATTTTTACATTAAACATTTTCATATTAAACGATTTCCTCAGAATTCACAATCAGAATTCCTTCTTTTTCGAAGTTTTAATAAAAATATAAAAAAGGAACCCTTAAAAAAAACGTTTGAAAAGCACAACCAGGGATGCTTTTGCACCGAAAAGCGCCATCACGCGGCGAACGAAAGCACCAAAATTGCTCCGTGTGGGTGAGCACCGCCACTATAAGTAAGAACCGGATTGGCTTGTCACATCTCTCTCATGTCACGGGAATACAGCCTCTAAAAACACTTGCAACAAAGCCGCAATCGGCCTGCTAAACTTTATAAGACACGCCCACGTTTGCCGCGGTGGTCGCGGCCTCCGATTAAGTTATTATGGACCGCGTGCTATAATGCGGAGGTGTAATATTATGTGTACGGCGGTAATTCGATGACAATGCTGAAGCGTGGCGTTTCAGGTGTTAAGAATCTCGGGTTGGGTTTTTGCGGTGTGGGTTATTGCATGTTTTGTATGGTGATTCGTTTGACCGGAAGTTATGGTGAGGAATGTTGTCGTTGTGATTGTTTTATTATTTAAATTTGGGTTTGGGTGTTTTTTTTTGGATTTTTGTGTTTTTTTTTTGGATTGTGGCGTTTTTGTTCGATATGAATGTTGGATATTTCGAAAATTTGCAGTTTAATTATTGCGATTGTAATAAATAATGGAAATTATAATGAAACTGATTCTGCGTAATTAATTTGCATGAAAAATATAAAATTGATTCAAATTTTCATTGAAAATATGATGATTTCAACAACATATTTTTAAATAATTCCTTAAATAATCATCAGGCTATTTTTGTGTATTACATAAAAAAATTGATTTAGAAAATAAATAAAATTGAATTATTATAAAAATATACAATTTCAAAATTGCATAATGACATCTATTGTCAATTTTATTTTTCTTCCGTTTAAGGATACAATGTTTCCATAAACAAGATTTTATACTTTTAATATGAATCATAGATGTCACTATCCAAAAACCTATATTCAAATTCAAAAATACATAAATTTCGAATAATCGATAATTGAATCGATATTTTAATAAAATAAATAAAGTAAAACGAGTTTATTTTTCGCGATAAAATCTGCTTACATCATTTACTAGATTTCGCACGATTCTCAAAACGAACTAAGCGAAACGATTTAGAAAAAAATAATAAAAATCGTACATTTCGTACATGTACGTGGGCGTTCGAACAATCATGTGCATTTTTTTAGGCTGCAATTAGAATTCATATAATAAATACGCGCCTCGGAATTTTCCATAAGTCTGTTTTGTTATGCTGACAATGATATATGATTATCGAAAAAATAAGTAGGTTCATTTTAACATAGCTCAATATCAAAAGTTTAATATTCAATGACTGTTCTTATTGTGTGTGCGCTACACGAACGGAATTTAAAACGAGCGAGAATAGTCAGAATGTGATTTTACGCATCGATAAATAAATATTCATATTAATCATAAACGTATTTTTGCATATTTGTATATTTAGTCAGCTCGTCGATTGTCTATTTGAACAATGTAATAGAAACATTTTTGATATAAAATCTCGACGGAGACTTTTGTTTTGTTTGTTTGTTCAGAGCGGATTTTGGCTATTTGATAAAAAATATGGTATTCATTTTTAGAAAATTACAGTGTGTCATCCGTCATAATTCTTTTTTGAAGTTGATTCTTGTTAAAATATGCGCGATCATATCAGCGTAAACTTTTATTCTTTGTACAATTGAAAATGCAATAAGAATCTTATTGTTCGTATTAATAAAAAATAGATACGTATCAAAAATTTAATTATTTTCATTAAAACTCTTAGTGAAATTATTTTTTCATAAAAAAGTATGTTAGTAAATAACAAAAATTGTTTTTCAATGTAATTCAGGTCTTATTGGAATCGGTTCAAAATAAAAATAAAATACGACAACTAATGCACAAGATTATTATGAAATTTTTGATTGAAAACTAAACAAAGATCCACAATACGACTAAACATCAACTAACGACAAGTCTCATTTTCCCATAAATCCCCATTTTTCACCCGAACGATTTATCTCCCAATTTCAAACACCTCCAACCTCCAAACATATCAAACCCCACAACACACCAACCACACTCCCATCAATCCCCGAAAACCATCGAACCCTCGAACCACCACCGCCAAACCCACCATCGATTACGCCACACCTAATGAAAACCCGACCGTGTCGAATGCCCACATTTCCATATAGCCTTCGGTGGCGCATCTCAATATGAAATAAATAACCCCGCGATTCGCACACCTAACTTAAGATCAATTGCTAAAATGCAATTTACAATTTCTCGTTATGCGTCCTTGCCGGCATAGTAGTAACTCGCACACCAGCGCTTCTAAATCCTCGTACACGAGTAATTATCGCGAGCCGAATGTGCAATTAGCGGGTTTATGTACTCGCATGATAGCATTGTGTTCTTGTGGCCTTCGGGAATCGTGAAACAATTAAATATCGTTTTTGATATTGTAAATGTTCGATTATGCGCTCGGTAGCTTGATTGAGTGTGCTACATTCGATTTTTTTTTTTGAGAGTGTGGTTTTTTTGTGGTGGATATTTCGGTTTGGTTTTTGTGAGTTGAAATTAGTTAATTAGTTTATTTATTGGGTTTTTTTTGGTTTAATATTTGGATGGTTTGAATGGTATCGTTGATGCATTCCGAGGTGTAATTGTTTGTGTAAAAAAATCTGGTTTTGTTTTGTTATTATATTATAGATTAATTAATGATTCAATAATATAATGTTTTGATTTTAAGATCCATTAAATCTTAGTTAACATCTTTCTGAATCATCGTTTTCATTATATGCAAGCTATATAACATTCATTGAAAGAAAAGGCATATCCGAATACTATTTAAAATTGTTATTTTTAATTGTAAGAAGAAGGTAAACTTTCAAGGAATTCGAATAATTAAAATCATTTTCCACATTATTTCAATTCATTTGTACGCAATTACATCCATATTACTGATCATTTAACTTAAATAATCAATAAATTTGAATCATTGATCTTTTCTGAATATTTACTTTAATAAAAAAAATTCAACTTGCACTTTCAAAATAAAACGATCAATTTTACAACTGCATCGATTGATTAAACTCATCGACAAAGTATTATCAAAATTTAATCAATTATTTATATATCATCGAAACCGTATCAAAATCCATGTTTATTCTTCATACAAAAACAACCATTTCATTACAAATCATCAAAAAAATAAAACGACCATTCTTTCGACTCATGTCGAATTCACCGAAAAGCGACGAATCTCACCCTTTCATCTTATCAACAAAATACTATTGAAACTCAATTAATTATTTATACACCTTCGAAACCTCATCAAAATCCACATCCATCCTTCACGAAACTATCATCATCAAACCAACCCACACTTTCACCACACACCATTCAAAAAACAAAACGATCCTTGAACGCCTATTCCTCCAACTCATATCGAATCCATCGAAAGGCGACGAATCGCACACAATCCCTTTCGAGACGGTCGGCTAGTGTTGAGAATTGCCGATTTAAATGCAAAAGCTTATGCCTCGTGTGTCGCATATATTTCTTAACCCTTATATCGCCCATTGGTGCAGTGGGTCCGGGTTCGGATTCGGAAAAGGGCGATTCCGCGACGAGCTCTTTACGAGGCTCGTCCTATAATTATTCATGTAAATAGCGTTGATGTTAATGAATAATCAGATCGAAACGCACTATTTTATTGCATGGCCGATGGCTCCGCAACAGGCTTTTCTTGATTCCGAGCCGCGAGTGCTGATTTTAAATTGATTTTGTTTGCGTTCGAGGACGATTGTTCCGAGTTCTGGAGCGTCGTTTTGTGTTTTGCGGATTGTGAACCGAGTGGAGGTTGAGGATGATGGTTTTGGTGTGTGGTTGGGGAGAAGAGTAATTGTGTTTGTGTTTGAATGAAATTTGGTTTTGGGAAATGTCCGCTTTCGACGGGAGTCCGTTTAATGAAATTGAACATGCTAGTTTTATCGAGTCATTGAATATTTTTTGATTCGATTGAAAAAAATATAGTTATTGATTTTCGAATCATGAATACATACTCTTTTTTGTGTACATTTTAAATTTGTTTTTTTTTTTGCATATTTGCTGACATTTTGAAAATGATAATGTGATAAATTGTCAATTGTGATTCAGCGTTTTTAATGAAGTATTATCAACAAGATGAAAAAAATCATAAACATTGTTTTTGTAATATTGGTGTTAAAAAAACGAAAAATAAGAACTTGTATTATTTTTAATATTTTTTTAAGTAAAATCATAGAAATTTATTAATTTGAATACTTGTAAAAGTAATAAATTTTTAAGACTCATTTGTTGCAGCTGCAATTTCGTTCAGCAACATTTTTTTAACTCATAAATTAAGCCTCATATTTAATTGAAAACATTGAAAAACTCAAACAAAAACCTTTTCCCACAACCAATTTTCCAAGCAACTTTATATTAGCACATAAACTAGAAAACAATACTCCTACACAAAACCCACCCCTTTAATTCCGAATCGTTATCGCATCTATGCCGACCTTTGAAGTCCCATCCAAAAGAGAGTTATGATAGCACATTCGCGAACACACACACCACATACTGAAAACATTTATGAACACACTGTATATGCCCGAGCACATGTATGCGTGTCCCGCACCAACAATGGCGGATCATAAATCGGCCGAGAGCGATCCCCGGATAAATTTATTCCCCGCGCGGTAATTAAAAACAATCGTTTCTCTGTGTTTATACACCGATTCCTCCTTTTATATCCGATTCCTCGGTTTCGCTCGTCCTTTTTTTCTTATAGTCGTTTTTTCGCCATCTTCCATCGTCCCGCTCCTTTCGGGCGGCGTTTTTCTTCTGCTCGGTTCTTTTTTGTTTTGGACGTTTGAAAAAAAATTTCTTTTTCGATTTGCGCTCGCGTTTCTTTTATATTTATCGTGCGCGATTCTCTCTTTCTGTTTTTGTACCGAGGGCGAGCTTTTGCGCCCGTCAGACTCATTTTTTATTGTTATTATTATGATTATAATCGAACCGTACATAACTGCGAAAGGGAGAAACGAGACGATCGCATAAAAAGTGCATAAAAAACGACTTCGACGGGCCCTTTTGTTTTGTGAGAGCTCGATTATCGCTCCTATTCAAAATTGCAACTCGTGTGAATTGCAATATGCGTTACTTATCATTCTGAATTAATTCGATATCGTATGTTATGAACGGAGGATTCTATATTAACATATTTATTGAATCATTTCTACTAACGAAGAAACGAAAACGAATCAAAGTTCATTACATAACCTATTTTAAAAATGAAACAATCATATTATTATTTTTTTTATGAAAAATTTTCTACTGGGCTATTTTAATTTATGGAGGGAAGTTCATATGTTCACCTAATAATTAAAAAAAAAATTAATTATATAGATAGTGTATCAATTACACGAGTTTCATTTTATTTGAATTTAAATTTTGTATGAAATTTTTTTGTACTATAAAATTAGTATCGTGGTAATATTTTTAAATATTTTCAACGTTACGAGATTTCCTCGATTAAGAAACATGTCTTTTTTTTTGTTTTTCATGCCACACGTAGAGTCATAGTTATTACCTTTTGTCTGTTTATGATGTGCACTTGAATACGAATATAATATGCACATATATATCAATCACCAAAAAAAGTGTACGATGCGATCAAACAATACTACACGCCATTATGTCTGAGTATATATTGGCTCTGTGTAAAGAATCTCCTCGTTTCTCGGGACACTTGATACAATAACGGCGACAAACTTCACCTGTACTTACTTCACATATATTTATATAAAAAACCAACAAGAAAGCCATATAAAAATTATTGTGTCGACGTCAAATCCAAAGTCGTTGTCACATCTTCGGACGTTTCAATTACGGAACGAAAATCCGCCGGCACTATTACAATTTATAATGCATTTTTTTTCACGCTCGATCCGAGCTGGAAACATGGCGAATTTTACGCGATCCATGTTTTATTTATCATATGTGTTTTATCGTGTGCCGATTTTTATCGCATAATCGCCGTTTCTCATATATGGCGGAAGCCGCAAAATCGATTAAGACGCGAGCGTCCTATATGCAATTTTATGCGTTTTTGTGCATCGCGAATCGTATTCCGTATCGTGTGCTTCGTTTTATTATGTGTGTGTGTTATTTATACTTGCGTATCGGGGGATTGAGCGTGTCGGAACGTCGAATTTTTAAAACCTAAGAGCGGCATAGGAACAATAAGTCATTTTTGTATCGTGATTGGTTTCTGTCCAGAAAAAGGAAGGCGTAAAGGAAAAAGCATATTTTCATTTTATGTCTTTACGTTTCACCTGTTTTATTTGTTCCATCTTCAATTTACATGTATTTTATTCCCGGGGCTGAGTTTCGTTTTAAAATTTCCGATGCAGACCCGGCGCAGTGAACGAATCGAACCATTCGTTATGGATCTGAATTGGGTTTAAAATATGTATATATATATTTTTTCAATTAAATTCATTATTGAATGCAGAAAATTGAATCGAAACTTTTTTTTTACCAATGGTTTCATTGGTACGCGATCAATTAATTTAAATATCTATTGACTGAATCACGTTTCACTCAACTTGAGTAATAACTAAAAAAAAAATCGATACAGTTAAACTCGTTATTAAATTATGAACGGATTTGGAACATATGAACATTCATATTTGATAATTTATTATTTTTAATAATGACAATAGCTTATAAGTAATGAGCTTTTATTAAAAGTTCACAAAGAAAACGAGTAGTGATACACTTTATCTGTGGTTGCTTAGTCGTCGCTCATACATACACGCGCTTCGGATAAAAAAGCTCCTCGGGTTTTTTTTATTTATAATTCATTTTACATTTTCGCTCCGTCATTGTGGGTCGGTTTTGAATATTTGGGCTTTCAAAAATAATAATAACTACGTGTCGACTGACTTTTTACACGCGTATATCACTTATACGTACGCTTATCTTTGTTATATTTCTATAACGCGATGTTACATTATACGCGTTTTAATGCACACAAATTATATAGTTAATTCATCCCTGGATATTTTAAGAATTAATTTTTATGATAAATATGAATTTTATTATTTTTAATAGAAAATATTTGGTTCATTTTGTATTTTTTGAATGCGCTTATTGAGAATTGTTTTCCTTCGACTTTCTATGACGGATATTAAAAATTTCATATACTTTTTTACTGTCTATTTTTAAATAAATATCATTAAATTGAATAGTAGAGTTTATGACAAATATTGGAAGTCTCAAAATAAAATTTTTATATTAAATCATATAACAGACAATACTTGTTTCTATCAATATGAATACTATTTTAGAATTTATTTTAATATTGAATCGGTCCGGATTTTCAAACATTTTCATATAAGATATAAATCTTCAAAATATCCATATAAATATACGATTCGAAATCGCAATAAAATAACACGAATTGAATGAAAAATATCAATATGAACGGTAACCCGCCGCATAAAATTTGTCGAATTGTTTATTATGGGGCCGGACTCGTTCACCCCGCGGAGAAACGTATAAAAATCCATCATTGTCGAAATGCGATATGTCGACTTTCACCGATATCGCAAATGCGTAAGAAAATGGCTTCCATTGTTGTTATTAGTTTTTAATTCGATCGATTCGCACACACGGTTGCAACAAAACACATACGCGTGGCGAATTATCAAGACCGGTCCACTAGTAAAAATAAGAATCGTATCTTTATTTGAGGCTGTGTGTTATGTTTTTTTTTTATGCTTTTCGTATTCGGCTAAATTATCTCAATAGAAAGTCGCGTTTCGGCCATTGTCAAAATATCGCGAAATCGCGTTTTGATCGATTCGAGCGCGAAACTTTATCGCGGCTGATTAATGGGGCGTCGTTGTGTTTGGGGTTTTTTCCGATGTATTTTGTGTGTGCGGGAATTCGTAATGTTGTATGTTGGTATTATGGCATTTTTCGTTGTGAGCTTATACGATGAATCTTGGCGCCTTTTCGGATGTTGGCGAAAGTGTGTATTGACCTTTGGTGAGACACTGACCTTACACTGGGATCCTCAATTTTTTTTCAATGAACCTTATTAGAATGTTTATATTCAAATATAATTAACCGTTAAAAACATATAAATAGAATAAATCTTTCTTAGTTAGTATATACTTGCTCTATATTGTTATTTTTTTTTAATAAATGTATACAAACGATTTAATTTTATGGTCAATATCATATCATATATTATGAACTGAAAAAAATAGAAATCTGTTATCAATTTGATCTGTTATAAGCCATATTTGAATATTTGTGTCAAGTTTATTTCTTGAAACAATTCTAATAAATTCGGATTTAATATAACCTTATCGATTTTATTTAGTAAAAGTAAAATTTGAAAAACATATTTCTCATATAAATCTGCATAAAAAAAATTGCACTATTTAAGCTGTAATTAAATGAATCATTCAGATCGATATCATTTGTTAAGGTGTTATTATCTCAATATCGTTTCAAGTGTTCAAGGTAAATTATCTACATACATAAAAAAATATGCTGAATTTCGTAAAATTCACAAAGATACGATCAAAATGCATAGATCACATGCGCTTAGGTGGCGATCAATCATTATTTTTAATTAATAAAATTAATTTATATGAAAAAATGGTCGCTTTTATGGCCGATATAAACGACGGTTTTCGGAAATCTAGCAAGTTTTAAATATCGGTTCATTAAATCCGTGAGTGGTAGCCGATGTTCTTCATTTTTTTATTTCAACGCTTATTTTTTTATTAATTTTTGACCTGCATTTTTTACATCATCCTGAAGAACCCTTTTAGCTCGCAGGTCGATCTCGCCACCGCCGTATTAGAAGTGTTAAATTCCAAAAAAAGAAAATAATTCCATACGATAACGCTTTTAATGATGTGACCCGATTTTTGTCGGCATCGGTCATTATATATTCGCACGTCTTTCACGTTTCATTAAAAACTTTCTCTCGACAACATTCTTCTATATTGAATTTTGCGAATGCGCGGTCTATAATTTAAATTGAGTTTTCCCGTATATAAAAAAAAATAGAGAAGATCGCGGATGAAATGTCGGAAAAATTCCGATACGTATAGACGAGACGGTCGGATAAAGGATATTATAAAATATTCGGTCTTCCAAATTTACCTAAAGTGAATAAATTTCTTATATTGAGATTTTTTAGGCGGGAGAGAACGGGAGAGGAAACAATGCGGACAAAAGGGATGGAAGATGGTAGATTTTTGATTGAAAATAAATTAAAAAAATAAATTGAGGAGATATGTTGGAATATTATTGGAAAAAGGAAATAAAAAGGGATTCCTTAAAAAAATACCAAACTACAATCTATATACCAGAAATTTGTCAAAGAGGAAGTTCAGGCTCTTATAAACATTCATTAATCACAAACTCATTCGAGTAAAATTCTCATGAGTATTTTTGATAAATGATACATTTATTTTTAAAATTTCATCGCAAAAATTAAAAAGCAATACGACATTTCTCATCCCGTTCAAAATTTGACCATAAAGTCTAAAAAATGAAACCAAATCAAAATATTTTCAGACCAACCAATTCTTACACCTATCTATTGAATCGATTACACATAACATCAATATTCAACAACAATTAGTACATTCAAACAATCGACTCATTAAAATGTTACATAATTTTCGCACTCGACAAAATCGTAGTACGCGTATCAACGCGTCGCAGCATCCCCCATTAAGGCGAGTTTGTCTGCTTTACAATGTGGATAATATATCATCTTTATCGACGGTTCCAAAACTGTGGAGTCATAACAACAATCGGATTATTTTTTTCGGCACGATATTTGCATAAATTGGTATCGGAATATATCGTGTCGGTATGAAAATGATTTTGGACGTCGCGCTCGTTTCGCCTCATCGAAAATCGATAGCAATCTGTACTATGGACGCAGTATGCAGATAATGTTGCTCGGGTACACATTACATTATTAACATCATAAAAAGAGTACAGATCTTGATTTGTTAAAATATTAGAATGTGTTAAGTCATACGGATGTGGCGTACACACGCCGGATCGGTTGTTTTATTCAAATCGCTTTTTTTTCTAGTCTTCTCCGAACTATTCTGCTTTTCATCGATAGCATCGTCTCGATAGGTTGCAATGGAAGAAACAAGATCGAATTGCTCAGACGGGCATTGTGTTTTTTGTTTGAGGTCAATTTATGAAATACGATACATTGTAGGATTTATTCCGAGTCGAAAAAACGGAAACTGTTCCATTTATGGTATCAATTAAGGACCACATCAAACGATTTCGTTGAGGTGAGATCACGCAATCTATACTTTTTTTTTTTAATAAAATGAAATATATTTGACGTATTGAGTGCATATTATAGGATCATCATCATCGTGTATTGTGAGTACATATTTTTTTAAATCAAATTTTTTCGATAAAGTGATAAAGAAAATGGATCTTACAATCATATTTCTAATATCGTTTTTTTCTATTAAAATTTTATACTTTCGTCAATTTCAAATCACCGATCATTCAAATATATTATCGAGTATCAATTCGATCGTATTGCAAATTGAGGAAGTGGCTTTAGGGGAGCCCGAGCCGCAGATTGCGAGCCGCGGGCCCAGTCACTTTTATATGAACCCTTTTTCTCGTTGTTTTTGAGTAAAATTCATTTTTTAATATTTCTCCGGCGGGGCCTTCCAAAACTCCTTTCATTTCAATCCTTTTTATTCCATTTTGTCTCATTCCGAACGACCGAGCTCCTTTTTTTTCCGTTCGGATCGTTCGTTTTTTCTTGGCCACGCCGCGTATACGTACACGTGAAACGTACGCATACATCGGCCGCGTTTTTTTTTATTTTCATTTTTTTTTATTATTTTATTATTATTTCGTTTTTTTATTATTGTATTATTACTCTCCACCGCCGGCGGCTCATCTGCGTTCATTTATTTTCGATGACTATACGAAATTTTTTCGAATCTTATATTATAATAAATGATGATTGTTCATCGAAATATGATTGAATATATAATTGAGTTCATGCACACACATGTACGCGCATTAGCGTTCTGTGTTGTTGCCGTACATGGCGCGTTTTCGTTTTTCGTAGTTGTAAAAACTATACGAAAATCTCATATGGAACGTTTTAATAACGATCACGCTTTTTAAAAACAGTCGCCATTGACGCGTGGTCATTGAACCAATTGAGTTCGTTATCCGATGATTCAATAACAAATAAATAAAAATAGTGTGTACCCAAGATGCAAACCAATCATTTTTCGATGCTGGTTCCGTTGCGCTTCGGATTCTTTTGATTCGGAAAAACACCATACAGAATTTTTATATTACAACAATCGTTATAAATATCCTTTATTTAGAATAAAATAATTTGATTTTTTCAAAAAAAAATTAAACTGAATACTTTTGATCGTTGAAATATTTTTTAAGAACCGTTTAAAGAAATCTCATTGTACTTTGAATCGTTTCAATTGATAAAAATATCATGCGAAATTTTCATTTTATTCAATTAACATTAATTACGTGATTTGAATGACTCAATTTATTCAATTAAGTACTTGTATTAAATCATATGAAATTTCCATCAATAGAGGCACATTGTTTGCTGTAAGTAACGGACATAATGTTGCTCACATATTCATTCATACACACGTGAAGCGTTTATTTATCGTTTTGGCGGTTCCAGAATGTTTGAAAGTCTACCGGAATTATTTGTTTTCACGGACAGATGTTCCTAAACACTAATGCGATAGATTAAAAAGGAAAGAAAGACGAAAAAATAATACGTGCAAGTAGAAAGAACCGTATTGAGGTGTACGTTCACGTGTTGCGTTCGAGTTACGTTATTATAATATAATTGAGTTTCTTTCAAAATGCATCTGGAAATATAAATCATTCCCATGCTGGATGTCCATCAGTCAAATATGGCGCGGTGAAATCCAACTTAATTTTTTTTACGTAGACATCGAAAAAACGCGTTAATATCCGTACAAAAATGGATTTAAAATTGATTAATTCGTTTCCGATGCTATTTCCGTCATTTTCGTCGATCATTACGATTTTTGATATTTATTTTCAAATATCGATTTTTAACCCGTTGAACACGCAATGAATAAGCGCGCATTAACCCGACGAAGCATCGTTATATCGCGAGGGTTCCCATTGTACGAAAACAGAATATTTTCTGTAAATAGAATTTTTTAAAATAGACGTGGAAATGTATAAAAAATGCATTAAATGCATTTGGGTTATGCGTATCGCATGTGCGAGGCCCACAATGACACTCAAACTGTGGGAGCTTTGGATATAAAATTACAACGGTTTACTCTTGTTGAATATACCAGTTTTTGTCAGTTATTATATAACAAAATATGACACAGTTAATAAATAGACATGAACTCATACTGTTTGGATGAGTTATTAAATTTTTCCCTTATCATTACGGATACAATACGCGACGAATAAAAAATAATTAAACTCCTATTATATATAAGAAAGTTTTTATCCTGCAATATATATTTATATAGACTATATATGATAACGATAATGATATTCATGACTCGTTTATATATTATACTAATAAGCTCAATAGAGAAATTCGATTTTCGCACTCAAGAAAGTCGGAACGACATTCGAAATTCGTAACAAAAAAATCACATATCTACGCAGTTGATTCGTTATAAATATTAGGTGGTGCTAACTAGTATTTGCGCTATTGCTAATCTGCGATAAATAATTTATGACGCTTTTCTCGGCACGTTTGCTACCGCTTCGCTTTGTCACGAGTCTCGTGTCGCCCACAGGCGCGTTTCGATCCTATTTTATAATAATATTTTATTTTTTTCGAGTTCAGAGCCTCGATTCGACTTTGCACTTCGAAATATGTACGTTTGCAAATTATTCGGAGCGCGCGATACGAAATGCAGATACGTGTTTGTTTTGCGGGCGAAAAAACGAAAGTTGCGCGGCGGCGCTAAGTCGATTAGGTGCCCCGTCTTATCATCGGATCGGATCCGGTAATTTTCATGACTAGAGAAAAAACAATGGCCATTTCTAGGATAGGCCAGTCGAAATTGCGACTTTCGCATATCGGGGTCATGATTTTTTGGCGTTTTCGCAGCGAAGTTGTCTCGTTTGTTGGTCACGTGCGTTTGCGTTATCGAAAAAGCTTGCTCGGATTCTGTGTTATTGTTATTGTGTAGTTGCACGTTTGTCAAAATCTGAAACGGAGCATTTTGAAAAGTGTCCACGGTCAATTTCTCGTTTCACACTCTATTTGTGAAAAAAATAAAATAGTAATAGTAATGGCGCCCGATTCAAAGTGACATTGACAAGACCGGCTCGAGCCAGTGCCGCAATAGACCCAATTGTCCGAATATTAAAACGCGTTAAAAACTCAAGGTTGCTTACGAGACTATGTGCGATATTTATACACGTTCAATCATTTATTATTTACGTAATGAATCATATACATATGAGGCCAAAAATTCTAAAAATACCAGGCGAAATTTAGCACAAAAATAATTGATATATCACACTATAGTATACTTTAGTACGTATCAACAATGATTTAGTTTTGTTTTCAAAATTTAGCGTCATTTTTTGTAAATAACAAACACAAAAATCTTATTTATAACAAAATATAGTTTTATTTGTTCATTAATTCAAATAATCAAATTATTATGAAAAAAAACATGAGTTTTTAAAAATTTTAGAAAGATTTTTAAATAAAAAAAGTTTTCATATGATGATATTCATAGTTTAATATTCGTATAAAAATGTGGCGAACCATAGTTTGGCAAACAGCGGTGCATTATTACGGAATCGAGGGAGCCCAGCATCCTGCTCAAAAACAGCCCTTTTTTGTCGCCCTCGGAACAGATTTTGAGTCGTTTTTTAAAGTTTCCTGGCGTAATTTAACCCTTCCGAACATGCGGAAGGGTTCAACGCTTTCGAGGGAATTTAAAATAAAAATAATAATAGCGCACAAAATGAGCCCTTTCCGAATGCGCCACGTTCGTAAAAAATGCACTCGTATAACCGATCGACCCTACGAAAAGAAGGGTTTGTTGGAAATTTATATTTCGATAGAAATAGTGTTTTAGTTTTGAATGTGTAATTTTAAACTGTGCGGTGTTTCGGGCTTGATTCGTGCGTAGTTATTACATTACATTTATCTTTAATTGTCAATCTAATGTTTCGTTTTTAGAATAATATTGTTTTTATGTGCTTTGCACTTAACATAATTAATTGGAATATGTTAAAATGATATTTATCATTAGGTTTCTGCATTCTAAATTTTAGATTCTTTTTTGTTTTTGATTTTCAGTGAAAAAAAATATACGTTTATTGAGTTTATAGAATAAATTAAACTTCTTAAGTTGTATATGTTATAAAAAAGTGTTGTCCGTAAGATATGCAATAAAAATTTATAAACAATAAAAATATTTTGAAACATGCTTTTTGCACACGAGAATAATTTGTAAATAATTATCAAATTAAAATCTAATATATTCGTTACATTAGATATAATTTGCATACGAATAACTATTTCCAACCACTGTTAGATTTTGACATATATTTTTTGTTCATTTATTGAAGAATGGATATTTTTTTATAGAATTTCATAAAAAACATGAATATTATATTAGGATACGAATAAGCAATAATATTATTTAAAATTAAAAAGCAATGTATATTTTTTTCAGTTCATCAAAGCCCGCATCTGGATGTCAACAACAAAGCGAAGATTTTATTAGTTTATTTCATTTATTTTTTAATCCTAAGATATTTCCAACAAAATGCAAGGGTTGTACAAAATTTTCAAAAAACATTCCCTTTTGTATAGAGAGATGAAAAAGGCACAACTGTCTTATTCTATTGTATCACTCTTGTCCGTTAAAACTGTTTGATCAGCTGTTCCCTTGAAAACATATATAACACGCACGTTTATGTATTAAAATATTTAAAAACTCTAAAATTTACACATCGTTAATGAATACAATATAACACACGAATAATTGCCATTTCAGTAATAAAATCGTTCGAGATATTAAAACCTAATTTTAAACATGAAACATTTGCAGATGCTAACATTTTTTTGCGTACGGAGTATCCTTCAATTTCTCATATATTCTCAGCAAGATATCTCAGTATACCTATTTAATTTAAAAAGAGTCAAAAAGTGTCATTTTTTTAATACCCTTTAACCATTGTTACCTGTTTTACACGCCGCGGTTCAAATTTCACCCCACGACCCATTCGTCGCACCCGGAAGGTGAAAAAGGTGCACCATCATCATCGGATATCGCGAATCCCGTTTTTTTTCCCTTTCATGCTTCTTTATCCTCGATTCGGGATTTTTTTAACAAATACATTTTTACCCCATTTTGCGTTTTACGTATTTACGAACTTTAGGGTTAAACGATCCCCTCCCGTGCTCAAGGGTTACTTAACACTCGCCCGCAACGGGGTGAAACTATGTGAACTTTCGTTTTTTGCGCAATTCCCATGGATTTTTTTGCGATAAAAAATCGACCTTTATCTTTTTTTAATCGATCGGCAATGACAAGTGAAATCAATACTGATGATGCACTTGGGAATTGAGCGCAAATCCGTTTTTATCCATAAAAAAAATATTTTCGAAAGAGATCTTTTTGAATGTTGTGCCGTCGAGTAAAACAATGGAAAATATGAATATGCTTGAAAAATATCAAATTGTTTTTGGAAGGAAATGCTCGTATTGAATAGCTCATCTTTTCATTGTAATTACTCAAGAGTTTGAAACAAACGACTGGCATGGCATCAAGAAAGGCAATAAAAAATTTATATAATCGTACAAAACCCCATTTTCTGGTTTAAATGAGGGCAAATGTGCGCGACCCCAACCCCAATCTCCATTGAAGAAATCACCCTTGAAGATATAAACGTGAAAAGATCGCATCTGGGGTCGATCTCAGTTTGCTGCGTATATTTTTTGATATATTTCATAATATGAGGGATACAGAATCAAATTTCTCAATTTTCACACAAAGCAATTTATATAAAATTATAAAAATTGGATATTTAAAATTTAGTAATATCGCCTTTACTGTTAAATTATATTAAAATTAAGTATAATACATAATTTGGTTTCATTTCATTTGCATTGTTTATATTGAATAAGAATTATTAGATTCTGCATATTATAATTAATTTTTATTGGTGAGATTATATAATACGATAGAATTTAAGATAAATATTTCATTTTTATTATAGCGAATTTTTAAACTATACCCCTCATATTTTCAGTATATTTTGTAATAAACGTGACATACTCAAACTATTTGAACCGGAGGTGGAAGTGCAAGGATGCAGAAATGAAGGTACAAGAAGGGGTTCTGACCCCAGCTCGTCACACTATTTTTTTCGACATGAGCATTATGTATTGTAAAGAATTCTTAAAAAATACCGCTTTTTCGAATAAAAAACAGTGCAGATTCTATTTCGCTAAGAAGATTGTTTATTCTGGGTGTGCAAAAAAAAAGAAAAACGATACCAAAAGAAGATGAGTTCGATTCCCATGAAACACTCCGGTTCGAGGAAATTCCATCCGCTTCATAAGTTTCATATTTATCGTTTTGATTTTCGATAGTTTTATTTGCGTGCCTTTCGAAAACCAGTCTTGCATTTTTATCGAGTTCACTGCTAATAAATTCGAATGCGTTCGCGCCGCGGAAAGGTACACGGTAATTGTGATTTGAACAAAGGGCCGATCGAGAATTCGAATATTCAAATGCGAAAAATTCAATATTCGACCATTTTCATACAATATACTATAACACGAGGCGAAATTCAAATTTGCCAAAGTATCACGTGTCACGTGTGAATTTATCCGCGAAAAAATCCGGCACAAAGGGGTAAATATTACAGTTAGAAAAAGGAAATGGCTGTGAGAAAGAGTTGAGTTTGTAACGCGATATGTTTACATCATAATGGCCGTTTGCTGAAACGTCGCCTTTTTTTTCGTACGAGTACTTTTTATTTTCCGCAAAAGGTGTGGGACGCATGAATGTACTAAAAATCCTTTTATTTGGCCGTCGACGATACATCTTTGCAGCTTCGAACATATCCGAAGTTCTTGCCGTGTAATAATCGATCGATTGTTATCGGCCTCGGAAATAAAACAATTCAATTTCTGTCCGGAGATTCAATTTGATTTTTTCACGTTGCGACGCGGGGATTATTAAAATGTGAGCTTTTTTTACCGGCGGATGAAAAATCGCTCCAAACGCGCATATTTATTGCAAAACACGACTGGGACGCGGCCGATTCTCGGAAGATCTTTCGCCGAATTTACATTATATATATAAATATTCGGTCGCGGTTTTTTCGATATTTAATAATTGCAAGGAAGGCAGCTCGCTTCTGCTATGGCGAATTTTACATTATCATGTAATCTCGGGCTCGACGAAAAAATAAATTTCTTCTTTTGTGCGCTTGTATATGGCGTTTTTTATATCGATGTCGAAAGGAACGTCTGCATAGAATCGCCAAATATGAAATGTGTTCAATCTAAAGGTGTTAAGAAGGTGCTTCAAACTATCGAAATTTAAACTATTACACAATAGAAATAATCCATTAATAAATTGATATATTTAAAAAACTAACCAATATTGGAAAAAAATCAAACAAAAAATAGTTCTAATAATTTCAATTTGTTAAGGATATCGAAAATATCATGTAACATTTCAATCATATAAAAAAAAATTAAGATATGTATCGATAGTTAGTTGACTACCCATGGTAAAAGGGTTTGATTCCCGTTTTTTATTAATATTTTTCGAAGGCATTTTTCCCACAAAACTAGTAATAAGGGGAGATGTTCCATGTGAAAGGATTAAGAAGGGTGAAAGATGTGTGGAACGTTTTTTTTGTAGAAACGTCTGCAACGAACCATTGTGCAGGTAATATGACTCGGCAATATTGCGACATTTAGACGCGTTTTGGTGAAAAAACGGTACTTTTATAATATTTTTATATAAAAAGATTGTAAAAATTTTATTTTCAATTTACGTTCACAAGGTTTTTTTTTGTTGAAAACTTGAGCATTTTAGTATAAAATCATCTTTATAAAGCGATGTCATTAAAAATAATTATATTCTTCAAATATTTTTGATGAAGAAAACGATATTTTTTATTAAGAATAGGATTTTTTTAATAAAAAGGTTTTTAAGATGGATTTTTAAACATGAATAAGTAATTGTATAGTCAGAGTTTGAAACTAATAATTATGACACGATTTTTTTTCAATTATTCAAACTTTCAAAAGTTCCAACAATTTATAAAAAAATAAATGGAATTCAAATGACAAAAAATATTAATACCAAAAAAATTTATAATAAAAATCATCAACATTCAAAACAGGTTTAATTAAT
Organism: Hydropsyche betteni; assembly: GCA_028571205.2. NCBI lineage: Eukaryota > Metazoa > Arthropoda > Insecta > Trichoptera > Hydropsychidae > Hydropsyche > Hydropsyche betteni. The sequence continues at coordinate 1,379,688 of JAOXNN020000044.1, read as the reverse complement.
TATTTTCGATTTTCAATAAAAACCACAGATTACTGTCCAACACTTCTATTTATACACAAAGTTTATTTTTCACCATCGATTCAAATTTCACATAACCACTCCACGCGACCAATCGGGTTATTGATTAATTCGAAATAGCATAAACACCGAGCACAATATTCAAATAACCTTTCTCCGCAATGACTCACCACCGACAAATCCACATCTTAATTACGCCGAACCTCATTCACTCCACATCCACATCCTCGAACCATACCACTCAACAAAACCAACAAAACAACCCAACACAAACTAGCGAGAGCATTGTACATCATCCTCTTACGGCTATTAATTTCGCAGCAACTCGCCCGTTCGAGTTGCGGATCCGCGGTTCGGAGTTCATTGTTTCGTTATCATCCGCACAACCATGCCAATGATTTGCAATAAATATTTACGATTATTATAAGCTACCGCCATTTTGTAATCTCCTACTGCCGCTGCGTGTCACGAATTCAGCGCGCGCCCCGCGGCCAAATGTATGTCTGCGCGCTTTTTTATTTTATTTAATTTAACACGTAAACTTCTATGGTGTCTGTTCCGTTTCGACATGGATTTCGGGTGGATGTTGCAGAAATTGTTCGTGCTATTTTTCGCGATGGGGTTTGATTGAAAGTTGCGGCCGATTCGGTCGGAATTCTGAAGCGCGAGCGGTTTATTAATCATTTAATTGATCAATCAGTGCTTCATGAGAATCGTTTTATGGATCGGGATTTGTGAATTGAAGAAATGTGCGAATTGAAAGAAATTTAATGTATGTCGGATGTTACAGTTTTTATACTCCGGATTCGGCGTTTTAATATTCAAATAAAAAAAAAATAAACAAGAATTCACCGTGATGAATTTCATCGATTACTATGACAAGTTTAGGGAAAACAAATTTACCGTAATTTTCATGTATTAGTAATCTGGTATTTTTTGTATTAATTACCGATTTACCAGCAAATTAAACTTTGTATGAAACCGGGTAAAAAAAAAAACTCACGCAACCCGACAAAATTTAACCGGTAAATTTCCGAACAACTATTTGGGTTATTTACCGGTAAACTAGTAAACCGGTTTACCAGTAATACCCTCTCTAAATTGACAATGGTCTTAATAATACATCTAATCCTTTTTTTACACGGATTTTTCACTAACACTGTATATAAAAAAAATATTATGACACAATGGCAAGATTCGGTGCAGGCTAGTATACTTTTAAAATTATAGTTATAGTTATTAAATGAAAAATTTTCGACGCTCTTTGAAGATTTTACATGTAAATTTTTTTTCAAATTAAACATTTTTTATAAAGTGAATTTGGATGGAAGTTCTATCCAAATATACTGATGGAATCTATCTCCAATTTTTGTATAGTCACCATACTTTTTTTTTTTACACGGTACTCTCTGAAATGTATCCCCCATGTAAAAAGAGGATTGAGTGTAATTCCCCATAATCAAACTTGTAGTATAAAATGTCCGATTGTCCAAAGTGGTAATTTTTTGGAAAAAGGTTGATAAATGTTTGAGTTTACAATAAAATAAAATAACTCAATTATTAATGAATCCATTACCATATATAATAAATATCGCATATTTACAAAACACCCGAATCTATCTCTAAAAAAAAAAATAACCAGCTACTTCGATTACGTGTACATAATAACAAAGAGATCTATTCAGAAAGACGCTGAACCACGTTCTCGCAGACAGATAACGATTGCAAAATTCGTGTTTCTTTTTTCGCTCGGTTCGACATTCAATTTCATATTCGCTCATAATGTGTGTATGCCCGCTTTACATAATGCAGAGTGAATTTGATGTGCGTCTCAAAAACGATTGACTCGCGAACCAATAAAACCTGATTAGGTTCAACTTGAATATATGCGGTCGTATCACGTTTTCGTTTTGTTACAATTTTTTTTTATACGTATCTCTTTTATTATTCTGCTAGTCCGTTATTTTCGCGAATATCAAACGTGTTACATATTCTGCGTTTTGTTTGAGCGATTCGGAATGTTCGGTCGTTGAAAATTTTTGTCGGAATTGCGAGAAATTGTGATTGGAAATAGTTGCGAGTACAATTGTGGTGGTTTGCGTCATGTGATACGTGATTGTCATACGTATTTGATTTTTTTTCGAGTTAATAGATGATTCATTAATTTTCTCGTTTAAAAAACGTTGGTTATTGATTGAAGGTTTTGAATTGAATCGAAAGATTTATATCAAATGACAATAATACAATTGAGAATAGAAGTTGAAAAAACTTCGCGAGTCCTTTTGATGCATTCGTGTATAATATAATATTTTTCATAAAATCCAATTCGCCATATTACTAAGTTTCCCGCTTTGAAAATTCGCGGAAACTCTCGAAAGCGAAACTTTATCCCATGGAAAATTCATTACCGACGTATAAACCGAAAAATTCCCCAACAACTAATTAAATTGGAATCATCGCCAATGACGTCGGCGAATCTCGATGATGAAGAAGTGAACGCGAAATTCCTATTCGAAATTCGAAACGGTCCGGATTCTCGGGTCCGAAATTTCGTACCGAAAAAGAATTTTCGGATCCTTTTGAGAAATTGCTGGCCTTTTTTTCGTCGCTCGCGCCCTTTTTCGAAAAAGGAACAATCGCCTGTTTTTGACAAAGCGATGATGACAAACCGGTACAAATTTACGGCGTGCGACGCCCGAGAATTCGTTAGCCGCTTTTAGCACGATTCGCCAAATATGTTAACATTTTCGAAACCGTCATATTGCATTCGCGTGTGCAATTGGATTTCGGTTTCGGGCCGCTTTTCTCCGCGGGGTGGTTCGGATTTTAACTGAAAGGTTTAATGAGTATGTTAATTCGCGGATTTATTGTGGTGTTATCGTCGTTTTTAAACATTGTGTGTCGATTTCGTATTTACGCGCTGAAAACTGGTTGTGCTGCTGTAGGTAGGTTCGATTGACGTTAGTGGTGCGCGTGCTCGAATGTTGCATTCTGAATAATAAAACTATTTAAATCTGATGGCCTGAAAATAAGATGTTGTTTATGGGTTTTGATAACAATCCAATTTTTAATTAATGTAAATCAGAACGTTTCTAAATTTTAATTGAAAATTGTTTTTTTTTTTAATTATATGTTTCGTAATGAAAAAAAGAACTATTCTTTGATTTGCGTATTAGATACGTCCTAGAAATTTATCGATGTGAGAAAATATGGACAAAAAGAAGGATAAATTATTTTATGAAAAGTTGAGAAAATTCGTAAATAAATCTTCGTTTATCAAAATTGAATTTTTCATTATTTTATGAATTCATTAAATGACTAAAAAATTTAAGCCCTCGCTTTTCATAGAACATGACAAGTTATAGATGTCTATATCTAAATTTTCATTCATTTATAATTATTATTTAACTAATTATTAGCAAAAATAATGAATACCTCATTTGATATAATTTCACAACGATTTTTCAACACACATTCAAATTAGATTTCTCAACTTCTTCAACAATCTATTTATTTAAAAATAAAAATTACACAAATCGAAGGACGAGCATATACACTCATCTCACATATATATATTTTACAATCATGAATTGATGAAATTAACAAATAAAAAAAGGCACATTCAAATGGAAACCGTCGAATCGTTTCGATTTGCCTATGCGAAACGTCATCGCTCATACACCGTGCATGATTAATTTAGCGTTTTCGTATTGATTATTTATACGGTTAGTAAATCTGAATTTTGACGTGGGCTTCTTTCGAAATGAAACCGATCCAGGGGTAAAAAAGAGCCGCTTTTCAATAATTTATATCGAACGAAATGCCGCACCGCGAATAATCAAAAGCAGCGGCGATGAAAACGGCGAAACTTGGTAATCTGCTCATTAAGAAAGATCGACCGCTAAAAAGCAAATGGAGACTATTATTTCTTACTTGCGCATAAAATATACATTCGGTCATCCTCTAGGTATCCGTGTCCTCGGGATATCCGAGGACTATTTATTTATGGCAGGCGAGCTCAACCTTTTTTCCGTAATTGAAAGCCGCTCGAACAATAGAGCCATCGGTCATGTCGGAATAACCTCGTATGTTATTGTTTAATATATTGCTTTAGTGTTAATTTGATGCTAGTGCAAATTGCTGCTTTTGGTTAGGGACTCGGTTTGTTATCCCTGCCGGTGGTTTTTACTGCGAGCCAGGGTCTCGCAAATAATTTGGCATGTGAGGCATATTTCAGATATTTGCGCCAGAACAATCTTTATTCTTTATGTTAGGTCTCTCAGGGCAATAAACGAACTTATATCAGGGAAGATCAATTCGAGATTTAAGTGTGGGAAAAAATTGAAATATTTTTTATATAAATGAATTTACGATGTTCATATAAGATGAGTTTATCGATTGTTATTTTATGTTAAATAATACTTTTGAAATTTTTGTGCGATTTTAGTTTGCAAATCCCTGAAGAACGGTTCACATTCTTTCGGATGAGCAATAGCCGGCCCTGGCGGGAACTAAATAAGTTTTTGCCAGTTTCCACCAATTCGGTTCGAGTCCTTCTGGTCGACCGCATTATCAACAATTTCTATACAAATATTTCATGACATTTTTTCGTCTTTTCGGCATTCGTTAAGGACGTCACGCGACCGACATTTTTTCCCTCATCCCCGTCTAAACAATCAATTATAAATTTTAATAAAACCGCGCATTTTCACTAAACAAAAATAATGCGATTTCATTTTTTCTCAGTTCATTCAACGGTATGATTCCAATCAATTACGACTAGATCGATGAAAAATACTCGAAGGATAACATTGTATGTTGTACGCTCCTTACTTTAATTGATATTTATTGGAACGATGGAAGCGAGCACGCGTTAATACAGACCGGTTCGTACAAACACTAAAAATATAATAGAAGGTTTAATTTTGACATAATTTGTATAAAAAGGGTCTCGCGGGACACCTGGCCGAAAAAAATCATACAAAATTTGATCGCGTGGTCACCTCGCTTACACAATAGTGTCCATGTGGTCAAAAAAGGGGACGATGACCTTTTACAAGTTCAATCAATGCAAAATTTAATAAAAGGGGAATTTCCCATATTTCTTGTATAACAAACTATTCGCGTAATTCCCGATAGGGGTTGCTCCCGATGAAATATTTCGCAAAGAATGTTCGAAAAGTAAGCTGTTGCGTGAAAACGACCGAGTTGAGATATTCGCGTGCTTGAGACAATAAATTTGAATATCGGTGGTTTATACGAAGCTGAAAACTCATGCGAAAACGAGTTTTATTGCAGATCTCGATAAGATTCAGCGTGGTGTAAATTATATGCTCGGATGTATTCAAGTATTGACATTTATTCAGAGATCGATACGAATGTTTTCCTTTTATGAAAAATATACATAATGACGTTCAAAACTAAGGATCGTTTTCGAACGAACAATCCAGCTGACTTACGACTTGTCGAGATTGGATTGTGCTCGTATGATGTATTAGGAATTACGTTCATATAAAGTACGAGCCGTGCGTTTTTTTTCTCCATTTTATTGTTCGTATGTGGAATACGAAAATATTTTATTCCTCTTCTTATATACGTGTGTTATTTTATCGCGTTTCGTTCGAGTAATGGCCTAAACCTGTTTTTAATTTATGGAATTGGATTATTTTTTCAAAATCTAAATTTGATTCAAAAATTAACTTTTAAAGCGATGAATGTGGATAAACATGAATCGAATAGTAATGTCGAGAAACGGATATTGGTTTTGTTGTGTTTCGATTCGAGTTTGATTGCGATAATTTTTTTTTAATTATTATTTCGAAGCACACTTTTTGCACAATCGTCGTTGCGTGTTTCAAAAATTGATCGAAGATGCTAAAACGTGCACGAATTGAAATTCAAGATGCACCTGTACATTCTGGTCGCTGAATTGTGCAATTTTGTCATTAGTGGAAAAACAATCGGACGATAAAGTAATTCTTCGTCGATATCGAGTCGAAAGACATTTTGTACAACACCCAGACTTAAGTTGCTACAAATTATTTATTTTTGTTAATTTGCATATCGATTTCTTATGATATAAATTAGGAAAATTTATTTGTGATTTATGTTCTTGTCTCAGTCCAAAAAATCAACTTTAATTTAAGGATACGATTTAAAAAAGTAGTACAAATAGATCAATATTTCATACTTCGATATAAAGATCAAAATAAATCAAATTAGATCATTTTCATTGTAAATTTTGTATAGTAAAAATATATTTATCTTTGAATAAATATAATATTTAAAATTAGCTTTATTATTAATACGAATCTCTGTAATATTTGTTTACGATGCTTCGAATCTATAAAATTTTATAAAGTGAAATAAATTGCCTAAAAAAAGAACACCTTGTATATTATATATTGAGGGATGGGTTTTATATGGCGTTTATTAGTGGGAATTCAAAAATTTCACCATATGTATTTCGCACACATCATACATTTCGCAAAACTGGTTTATTTAGCCGCTCGAATTTCAAAATGATGATTCGACGACGTTTTTCTTCACTCGCCAACGGATCCTTTTGAGGAAACGCAACATCGGCGATATTAATTTAAATCGAGGTACTCCCATTTTTGCGCATGTACTCATTACCCCTCGCTATAAATTACACACTAGGAATAATTTTCCGATCGAGAGATGATTTCGGTCTCTTCGTACAACATTTACGTTTGACGGAATCGAATTCGGCTTTTTTTGTTTCGTTCAAATATCGCTCATTGTATTGAAATTGTGCGCTTTTAATGATAATTCGCTTACGTGTGCGAAACGATGATGACATACCGTACGAAAATACATAAATACGATTTAATCTTTATGTTGTATAGAATTACGAATCTTGAAAAAAGTTTTGTATGCGGTTTGACCTTTGTATCGGTGGAACAAAACGTTCATTAAATATTGCGGATGCTCATTGAATAATTTTTCGTTTAAATGAATTTTTTGGCATGCACGTGTTCATAAAATTAAAATTTTCAACGAATACAGTCGAAACGTGCTTTCGATTTTATATTTGTACTGAAAATTCAGAAGTCGGAAACGTTTTGCGACAATTAAAAATGTAAATCAAATCAGTTTTCAAATTCGAGTATAAACACATTTATATCGAATAAAAAATTGTAAGCGGATTGCATTTAATTATAAATTGTTTTATTCATGTCCAGGTATATATGCGTCTGCGTTCGTTAACATTTCATTAGTTCGACTTTAATTAAAAAACATAAAAATTTTCCGAAAAGGGCGCGCCCGGCGATACAACAATTAAGAAGGACGAAACGATTTTAGATAAATGTCCGTGAAAAAAAAGCACATAAACAAAATATTATTATACACACATATACACATTTCGCGAGGCGTTTCGAAAAAGACGACCCACCGAAGCTCCGAAAGCTCGCTCTTATAGACGTCTCGATCTTCCTTTTCGCCGGCTTTTTTATTATTTATCTCCCATTGTTGTTTAATTTTCGAACGATATATTCGATTTTTTGGGCCGGAGAAGCCTCCGCGGAGGAAATTTTCGCCTGCATCGTCCTCGAGGCGGATTTGCATGTATTTGCATAAAACACACTTAATGGTGCATCGATATACTCCGCCGATTGTACCTACTCTTCAATGTCTCTCTTTTTGTTTTGTTTTCGCAGTATAGTTGATAGTTTTTTATTCGAAAGGTTCAAGCATTTGCATAATGTATCGCGATGACAGATGTACGCGAATTAAAGTGCGTGTTTCGAGTTCGCATTCTTCTCGCATTTGAGTACAAAACGAACGAGATGTTCGAGGAAAAAAAATAATATGGACGTCTAGCGTTCTTCCAATTGACGCAATTTAAAGCGATAACTCAACGTTCAATGAAGGAAACAATTCTGAGCGTTCAACTCGAAGTTATTTGAATATTACGCAGAGAAAGTGTGCGTTCGAAAATTCAATATGATTTTTTTCGAGTAAAACTTCTATTGGGACGATAGTTTTGATCGGTTGAGAGTAGGGATGTCATTGCCGAACGACCCAAATAACAATTTGGTAATTTACCGGTAAATCAAATAACAAATTGTGTTTCGAATTATTTTTGAAAAGTACTTATGATTTTTTTTAAATTTTCGGAAAAGTTGGCAAAAGTTTTTTTGAAAAATTTTGTTTTTTGTTTTGGAAAAATATTTTTGGTTTAGCGGTTTTTCGTTATTTTTTCAAAATTTAATTTACCGCTGATTAAATAAAAAATTACCGGATTACCGGTAAATGAAATTTTCGGTAAATCTTACATCCCTAGTTGATAGTTTGTTAGTAATCTTTATATTGCTTCAATAATTTTTATATTAGTATCATATGCGGTAATTTACAAATCATAGCTAAATATATAATATCTTCAATCTTTTTCCACTCTTCATAAGCTATCCTTATTCAATTTAATGCACGTATTTTATAAATTTCATTCGTTCATCACTTGTTTAATCACTCTTATATTCATTCTACAAAAAAATCATTTGATCACATTACATTCAAAAAAATTATTACCATATCCAATTTCAAACATTCGATTCCTTAAAAAAATCACAAAAATTAAATGAAAAATTTAATATGAAGTTACACTTTCAACATTCAAAGACGCCACGCATACATTTTCATACTGATATTATTTCAATAATGTCTCATCCGATTTTGCGAATCGTTTCGAAATAAAATCGCATAAAAAATGTTCCCGTTTCCGAGAGCAAAGCCGAGAGAGTTCATATTGAGCGGATTAATTAAATTTCAGCTCGCAGATGCGACTTTAAATTAAAAAATAAGAATCCTCCGGTTTTTGCACAAGAATCGAGCCATTCATTTTCGGGCGAGGGGATCAGATTGCAGCGCGAAAACACACACACTCACATATGCATATATTATAAACACTCTTTCGATATATGCGGAACATATAAATAAATTTCATTGCGAAAATGCTCTCGGCCTTTAATAAAAACGCTCCCTTATATTGTGAGCGGATTCGCGAGTTTGGCAACGACGAAATTCCTCAAAGCGAAAAATGCATAAACACATACACACACATACACATTCAAATATGCATAATGCACAAATGTCGAGATTTAATGGGGTAACGCAAAGGAACCGAAGCGGCCATTTTTTCGCGGATCATAAAATACTCACGAAATTTTCTCCCCATGCTTTTTTTATGCATTTTTTCCACTTCCACGGTCATTTTTATTTATTTCGCATTATCCGCTGCGGCTTTTTATTTTCGCGCGAATATGGCCGCTGTTGGATTTCTGCGAAGAAACGATCTTGAAGCGTCGCAGTTAAAACAGCGGAAAAAGCTCTTGGAAGTAATCGTTCGAAGGGTTTTCGCTTGTGCGAAATGTATACTTTTTAACATATATGTTCGCTTTTGGACCTCCTCGAGATCACTGACCACATAAGTCTTTGTGTCTCTCCGTTTTCGTATTATGTGTTACAATATTGCATATTATATAAGATGGAAGCGAGCCCTTGTTGATTTATATTTTTGTTCCAGGATGTGCAAATTTTCATTGTATAGCGAATGTGCTTTATGTGTATGCAGTGTATGTGTATAAAGTTAATGCGTTTAATATTTTTGGCGAGGAATTTTTTTATACAAAATCTTTATTGAAGTAAACGTATATGCGGTTAAATTTTTCAAATTAATGTTTTAGTGTATGATCTTTATTGAAGTAAAAGAGATAAAAAAATTTGATCACAGTAATATGAGAGTGTGCTTAAAAATATTTTTACGAGTTGTTCTTTAGTGGTAAATTTTGTTTGAGAGGGGTTGAAGACCAAAGAAGAAAGAGGGAAGAAAATCGTATTTTTTCTTTATATTTATGCTATTCAAAATATTGAATTTATGTTTGAAATTGTTTAAGTGCATCAAAAGAATATTTACTACTATCAAAATTTACATACAATTCAATTTTTTTTAATTAAATATTCATAAAAATAAACATTTCAAAACATACCATTGATATATAAAAAAAATAGTATCGTATCTCTTATCATAACCAAAACCTTCAAATTAAAAACAAAAAAATAAACCGGAAAGGCTATCAACATTTACACTGTGATTCTAAAAAAGACTTTCGAATCTTGTTTATTATTATATATACCTACATCTAAATGGGAAATAAATACATAACAACGTAATGAATTCACTATTTATGTAAAAGAAACATAAAATATATACTTTTAAATAACATTGATTATATCCTTCAAATGTCAAATCAATAATCAATCAATCGGAAAAACTTAAAAAATCACTATTATTCAAATGTGTGAGACAATGAGACAAAGTCCACGAAAAAGGGTATATTATATGGAAAAATTTAAATTTAAATTAACAAACCTTTTGAAGAACGAGCAGTCAGATCGTGACGCAGAAGTAGGATACTCGACTGATGTAAGGTAAGATGAGGATGATTTCATCCGGCTATGTTATAATATTTATTTGTGTGACTTGTTATTATAAAACTAAAAATCGTACAAAAAACAATGAGTTACCTGATATTGAAAAATAACGTCATATATTGCAATGAATTTGTATTCATTCGTGTCTTTTTTAAAATTATATTTTCGCTTTGGGTAATATGTAGATGGCGTTAATAATTTCACAACATTTAGTATTTCTTGTCTTTAATTTCTTCACTGCATTTAAAAATTATGAAATGGTTAATTACTTTTGGCAAAGAATCAAAAACTAATCACAAGCAATGATTTTTTATTTGACATTTTTCACAACCACGAGTACATGTCTCAATGACTATTTCACTTTTAATAAATAATATGAAGATGGTGTCAATAATCGTATGATGAGCGGTCAGACACAAATTATTTGAGGTAGACGAATAGTTTTAAACAACAAAATTTTAAACGGAAATGAGTACATGTCTTTCATTTTTTAAATAATATGTAGATGGTGTCAATAATCGTATAATAAGCGGTCAGTCGCAAATCAATTGAGATATACGAGCGATATGAACAACACAGTTTTAATCGAAAATGGAAAATACACAAACGCGAAGCATATCATGCTACAATACTTATCACATTCATAACCTCGCACTAACTCATTAGTTGAATACCGATTTAAAAAATTCGAAATGTTTCCAGGATCGAAACGCGCGAAAATCACAAGTTCAAGAATAAGATATTTGAACAGTATTATATTACATAAATAATATTTTTATTTGGATTTGCATATTTCATAGTATACAGTGGAGATGGTTTAAGATGAAAACATTTAACGTGAAAAATCGGTTAGTATGAATTATTGCAGTTTTGACAAAATACAATTTACGAATATTATGATGTTTAATATGAAATTCTTTTAATATAAAAAAATTTTTCGGTAACTTCAGTTGAACGTTTTCCACTGTATAATTAATTATTTTTCTATTTTTATAACTTTTTGAAAAAAATAAATATTGAATAATAATAATCACTACTATCAAAACTTAACACCTGGTCGAATTGGAAAAACGGATTTAAATTTACAAAAATCGAAGAATCACAAAGATGAGGTCATTACAAAACAAATGAATAATTGGATTATAAATGGATATATTTTGATATTATATCAATCATTTCAATACGCAGATGTCAAACAATAAAATTTCACTATAAAACTTTCAAACAATTCAGATTTTTCCACATTTAAAAATAATCCTTTTTTTAGTTTTTGACTGCAATCCCCTATATATAATAGCGGATTTCTGTGTGTGTGTTCGTCTGTTCGTTCGTTAGATGACGCACGCGACTTCTTTGCAAATATGGTCTTTATGCGTATACAATTAACTTCTATAATATGATGCTTATTACCTACTGCCTCTGGCTTTGCCTATACGTCGTAATTGTGACAATAATAAATAGGTTTTATTAATTAAATATAAAATATTTAAATCGAGTACGGGCATCGGGTAGCAGATGTTACTACTGGCTATGCCATTCCGATTTAGCCTGTATTCACATTAAAATAACGGCTATAATCACTATTTACATCATTCTCGAGCTCGAAAATCGCGACCTCCAAATTTAGTCTTTAT
>JAOXNN020000044.1:1341678-1366941 GCA_028571205.2 Hydropsyche betteni | reverse complement strand
CAAACACCCTCCCACCCAAAACAAACACCCCCCCCCTCCCGCCACCGATCACACCCATAACCAACCTCAACACCAACACAGCCGGAAAAGCCCCCGAAGCTCCCGGCCCCCTCGCCCCGCGGAAAGCTCGCTGGGGGCGCGGGGGCGGAGCCCGAGAAAAGGGGGTTGCGTGAACGCGAGCGCGGGGTGCCAGTTACGACGCGGCTGCCGCGCCGAGCGCACGTTCCTCGCACGCGCACTATCTCGCATTCGCGCTCGCAGACACGTTTTTCGCGTACGTGCTCCTTTCAAACGCACACTTTCGCGCCGTTTTCGAACACTCGGCGTGTATTGGAATGCGGTAGGGTTGATTGTTTGCATGTCCGCTCTTGATATTTGTGTTGTGATTGTGTTCGTTGATGAAAATCGTATTCGAATCTTATATATGTATGTCGATTGTATCCGTCTCAAAGTTATCATCGGACATGAGAAATTTGTGATTCGATCGTTGGGTTTTGTGAAGAAAAGTGTAAAGGACGAATGGTCGGAAAGTTGTGGTCGTTTGCGTGTGTGGTTTCGTCGGAAAAACTATCGGGACCCGTCGATAGCCGCGGCGACAATGGCCAATTAGTTATTTCGGTCTCGAATGGGTCGGTTCGTTCGCTGAATTGTACTTTTATATGATTCGCGCATACGATTTGTTTGTATATGGCGCGCAATAAAAATAAAAACGGATTCGACTCACGGATTGTGTGGAAACCATAAGTTTTTCGCGTGTGTTCGCATTATAATAATTTTTAACGCGTTGATTGTTTCGGGTGTTGGTGAGTTTTTTTCTTCTTCTTTTGAGTCACTCGGCGCGGTGATGAATTAACGCGCAGAAATCCATTTTTGATGCATTCTTTGTGCCTTGTGTCTTCTGTCGCTTTATATGATTTTTTTAAACATCCTGTCGTCGAAATCAACTCATCTGTTCGCTCGTATTTAATTTTTCGAGTCATTTTCCTTCGTATCAAATTAAAGTTTTACGTTCATTCCGGGATTTTGAAATTATTCGCAAAAAAACATTCGTTGGTTCGAATTAGTAATCATTTTAGTATTGACTTGATTTATGACTGCCTCTATTGAAAATATTTAGAATTGAACGAATCGTAATTACATACGAATGTGCTGAATGTGTCTGTACGCTTGATTAATTTTATACATTATTTTTTTGTATTCAACTCCATATAAAAATTTGTAATTGTATATTTTGAATAATGTTTGCGTATATGAATGTACGAATAATATTCTCTGATTCGAAAATTGTATGTTTAAGATAATGGTTGGTTTTAAAGCGAAACAGTGTTGCGATTCCCATGCTGATAATATTCACAAGATGTTTAATTTTCGATAAATGTGAATAGTTTTCATATTATGCATATCGAGTGATTTAATGATTCATTTTATTGAATTTTTCAGTGACATTATTTATTTATATAATTTATCGTTCGTTTATGAAAATTAATTACCGAGAGTGCCTAAAGCAACACAAGTTGTATAGATTACGTAGATGTATATTGTATAATAAATAAATAAATAAAAAATGTATTTATACGAATAAATTGTAAATAAGTGTGCTGTGCTAGGAGGAAGACAACAAATTTGGATCATAAGATCTATATCAGAGGTACAAAAATTGATTTATTTATTTTAATCATTGAAAATTAGATTTGATTTCACTTGCTTTCCCATTTTCCTTTTGTTAGATATTAACTAGTTGGATTATAGTGGATACAAATTCTTGTTAGAAAATAATTATGATCCGATAATAACTAATAACTTGTGTGAGTATCTACTAACAAATTCCAGTAGCTTTTCTTTATTTTATTGCGTTGCTTTATTGAACTCGGATTCAGATTTAACATTTGATCGCTCCTTCTCGAGGTTTTCAACCAGAAAACAAAATAATAAACAACTTTCACGGATTTTATTTAATAATTATGACTTTTGTGCAAAGGCAGCGGTAGTTAAACAACAAAAGTACAAAACAACAAAAGACCTTTGAACAAAATTCGATTCACCGGCATAGCGCGACTGAAATAAATAAATTCTCATTGGATGAAAATTAAAAATTCCAACAAGAATGATTGATATGCATCCTCGAGAACCGAATTGGTAACATCTGATTCATAATCTTTGTAAATGCGCTTAATTACTCGGATAAAGCAAACATTGACTCGAACGTTTCTATAAACACGCCAACTAACGGTTTTCCGTTTTAACTCGGCTGGTAACGGACGATATCTGAAAAAGTTTTCATGCCCGCGAAATGTTGCGTTAAAGACCTCTCCTTATCTTGTGTATGTTTTGTTAATATCGAGGTCTTTTACCTCTGAACTTTACGACAGTTCTGCGCTGGTCCCTTCTCGGGGTTGCGAAAGTGCTAAATCTCTCGTGCTTTTTTTTTCATTTTATCTTTGAATTGTATTAAGTTATGACCTTTTTTTATTGTCCGTTATTTTTCGCTTGTATGTATATCTCATTTTTTTATTGGTAAAAACGATTTCAGTGTTCTGTGTGTTTTCACTTGTTTATTGCTTCGATCGCTTTTTTCTTATCTCACAGTCTTTTTATTAATGGAAAATCCTTTTAGTATTTGTACTCTGATAACGCAAATTTTTGCAAAACATTCAAAATCTAAGCGGCAGTTTCTTTATCTCAAGTAGTAATTACCTATTAATTAGTTTGTTCATAAAATATTAACAATTTCATATTGAAAACACAATCAAGATACCATGAAAATTTAATTAGCAATTCCAACGAAATTTAAACACTCATTAAATCCATTCAACGCTATCAGAAGTTTTCATCACCAAATCAACGTCCCAACCCGAAATTTACACGCACAATAAAATCCATTCAGAAAAAACAACCACATTCAAAAAATTTCAGCGCCCCGCAAAAAAATCATACACAACGCGAAATCGTTATTGGACGAATTAAAATATGTACAATTTAAACATGGTGCCGATTAAGAGCGAGACGCCACGACCCGAACACAGCGCATTAGAAAGAGACAACCCCATTAAAATAATGAATTGTCAATAATCGAACGCGCGCGAGAGGCGCCATTTTGATTGACGTGCCGTACCGTCACGCCCTTAAAAATTCGAAATCGGCGCGAAAACGAATTCGAAATCGCACACGGATCACCCGTCCACAAATTGAATCGATTGTGCCTCGGTTGCGTGCAACCGAAGCACTTGTATTATTTAATTTATACGTCCGCGCTTCAACTCGCTCCGTCCGTTTAAAACGTACACACGGCTATCGGCCATTTTGAATATTAATAACGATCAATCAGCGCCGTTCTTTGTACGCATTTCGTACGCGCGCATGTGTGTGTGCTCTAGTGTGTTTTCAGGCTATCGTTTCAGAGAGTAGCCGTTCACAAATTTTAATGAAGAAATTAGCGGTTGAGTGGCGCAATCAATCAAGCGATCGCGACCGCGTTCTGCGTATGTGTGTTTTTACCGTTCTTCCTAGCCCGTGGGCAAATTTGCTCTTTTTTTCGTATCGAGTGTTCCCGCTTCGTGTATGTATCTAGTTTCGAGTTTCTGCTCTCAAAAGTATTCCGTAAAAACATTCGTAGTTAGTAAGATGTGTGCGCGTAACGATATTTGCCGGCAGGGACGGATTCGGAATTTTCGAGGGGTTGATTTGGTTCAGATTTTTCGAATATATAAATCGATTGGATTCAGTGATAATATATGAACACATTTATCTGGAATTAATTATGAAATTTTTATTTTTGTATCCCAATTGAAAATTCGATTGATATTAAAACAGAATTGATATTATAGATTATATTAAAAAAATAACATAATAATTTTATAAAATTGATGAAGCAGGCCCCTTGCAACCTCGGGCTTACGGCTAGAGTCCTGTTTAACCTCCCCTAGTGGAGGGCCATAATCTTCAGATATAGATTTTTTAACGAAAATAAGATTTTTAGTATTCGTATTATTCATCACTACACAAATGATGCACGAATTTTCAAATATAAGTTTCACTTGACTCAATGACTCCTGCAAATTTTCTAATACAAAACCTCGATCCGTCCCTGTCGAACTTAACGCTTTTTCGCCCGCGCTAATAAGAGCCACGAAAAAACGGCGGGTATTCCGAATCTAGGCTTCCATCATCGTCTTCTTCTGACAGCGAATAATAAACGCGGCATAGCTGTCGATTCGCCATTGTTATATTAATCATCATCGCCATAAATTATTTATGCACGCGAACGTACATTTTTTTCATCCTGCCCGGTTCGTATTATGAACAGAAATAATAATAATGGTATAGCGATGTGCGCGTTTTGTCCATATTGGCTCCGAGCATTACACATTTCGCATACACATTTCTTTTTATTGTAGCAAGCACTTAAATGGAAAGAAGGTTGTGTGTGCTTTACAATAATCGAAATCGGCACCAATGACGGCTCAACTTATAGGGAGTTCTAAATCAATTAGAAATTCTCAAATTGTGCACCTTCCATATTATTAGTATAGAACAGTCAAGGATTGAATAATTTTCAATTGTTTTGTTGATCGTAATAAAAAAAATTAATTAGTTTGAGGACCTCTTTTTGTTTATAAATTGTTGAATGTTTATCTTGAAAAAATATGATTTAAATATAAATATTTATGATACGTGTTGAGGAATGTAGAATATATTTTTTCGTGCGTAGAATATTGATATGATCATTACTTGGATTTAATTATCTAATCGTTCTTGTATAGAATCACGTTAAAAAACGAACAGTTTAAGAAAATTTTTTTTACATAAAAATATTTTTATTTTCTAATAAATAATTTTATAAATAAAGTATAAATATTACTTATACAATTTTATTTTAATTTACAATTTATTCTTCGATATAATATTAACAAAACAATAGTGAAAGCAAATAATAATAATGAAGTTTTTTGATAAAATTCATCAATAGATCAAGTATAATAATGTATTTAATGAAATAAGAATGTACCATCCCAAATGTTATATTATATATCCATATGACCGGAAATTTTAAATTTTCATCTCTTTGTCAACGATGCTTAGACTACATATACTAGTCAAATAACTATCATAAATATGCCCAAAGAACATATCTCAATTCGAAAATCCCATTCAAAACCTAAAATTATACAATACATTATAAAAATTTTTATTACTCGAGCAACTTTTTCTCAAACATTTTCATTTCACATTTCCCCAACGGACCCCATAAAATAAAGATCCCCGATCGAACACACATCCGAAAAATCCCTTTAATTAAGAAATTCAAAACTTCCACAACACAACGACCCGCCGCTGGCCCTTCCCGACGCAATTTCGCCATCATCTGCGCAATAAATCGCCGATCGGCCCATCTTTCTTGCATCGCATAGTTCGCGCACGCCGGGCCCAAAGGGAGACAATGGCCGCCATTGTGTTACGGATTCCGCCCGCCGGACCCCATAAACAATTTTTCCGTTTTTATCGTCGAGAAATTCGCGGAGACGGCAATTGCAAGGCCGCGAGATGGGGGAGACGCCGTGGGTGCTTTGTCGATGGTTTTGTATGGGGGAGGATGCGAGTTGGGAAATTTTCGTGTTTGTGGACGATGGTGATGATTTATTTTTCGATTTAGTTGAAAAATTTGAGTAGTATTCGAAGGTACGATGAGTTTTTTTAGGTATTACTAGGTTTGAGACTGATCTGAATTTTGTTTTCTTAATCTAACCCAACCTAACACTTCCCACCTAGGAGTTACGTTATGTTTGGTTAAGAAAAAAATTCAGTTCAGTCTCAAACCTAGTAGCATCGTTGTTTATATATATTTTTGAAATAGTAATATAATAGTTTGAAGTTATTCAATGAAAAAATAATGTATTAATTTTTAAGTAAATATTTTGTAAATTATTCATATGTCAAAGAGTTCAAATTGTCTTTTTAATGAAATGTCTATTCATTCCCAGATAATATGTTGAATACGTTGGTTGTATTGTTTGTGGAAAATTTGTGTAAAAATGGGTCATGGGATGAATGAAAAAAATGAATGAGAAGAAAGAGGCTATAATTTTATTATTTTTTTATGTGAAAATAAATTACATTTTAACTGAAATATTTTTTCTATTGAAAAATTTACGTATTAAAGGATAAAAATTGGTGGAAAATTGTTTTAAAAGATGATATTATGAATTTTGGTTATGTGTTTAAATTTGTTTTGAAATGACTTTTCAAAAATGGATTCTCAAGGTAAATAAATCAAACAATTACAAAAAACTATCATTATAATTTTACCTTCTATAAAAAAAAAAACAATTTAAATATTGCACATTGCTCGGATTTCTTGTAGAAAATTGATTTTTACAAAACAAGTTCAAATGTTTTCATTGAAAAACGTCTCATATACATAATTAAATTGCATCAAACATCTTGATTGACATAATCAAATATTTCACACAAAAAACTTCCAAAACCGATATTATTCACACAAAAAACTAATTCAGATAATAAACCGTCCAAAATCCAATACAAACAACCAAAAAAATAAAAATTGACCCCTCCCAAACTTCAATCTTAGTATGAGCGAAACCTTTCATCGTACGTTCCGCGTGGGCACGAAGAAATCACAAAACGCGTTCCCCTCACAATCTCGACGATTGAATATTTCCCTGTTATCACATACACACGTATGTATTGCAGAATAAAAGGCTGTGTTTGCTCGCATTTTTATCTGCCGTTTGTCTTTTTATCGTTAATTCCGTGTTATCGAATTCAGATGTGCCACCGGCGCGGTGACGACATTCGAAATGCTAACATTTGACCCTTTTGTATGCGGCCATTGTTGCCCGAATAAAAGGAGCTGAAATCATTGTTCGTCTTGAATTGAATCTAACGTCAAACTACGTACATAGTTGAATTTATCATTATTAAACCAATTGCGGACGCCGTTTCTTGTTTTCTCGATGCGACGTTACGCGTTTATTATCGAATTGTTTAAGTGAATATTCGAAGATATTAATGGTTTATTGGTCTCGTGAATATTGTCGATTTTGAAGATTTATTTATTGGTTACTGTAAATTTAAATATGAATTGTGCTAGATTAGCATAAATTTGATTTAGCACGTACGTGTTAAATCAAAATTTATTTATTACATTAGAAAAACGTTTTTGTATATTAATGGTTTATTATTGTTGGACACACCGGTTTTTGAAAGTTAAGCAACAAGTGGCGCGGTCTATACATCGATACATCGGAATCGTTTGGTAATGAAAACATTAAGAATTATCTTCTCCTTATTATAATAATATTTAACAGTGGAAACATAATATAAAAAAATACCCAAACTCTCAATGAATCTCAAAAAATCTTATCAATAACATAAATATTCTAAGCACTATATCCAATTAAGAAAATTCTGTTTCAGAAAAGACACATTTCATCGACAACATCGAAACATACACTCCATAACACAAACAATCAAATCGGCACCCCGACATCACGTACCAATAACAAACATCAAACGCGCATATTTCCCCATACATTTCGTTCGAAAACGCATCCACAGCCATATCGTATATCTGAAAAACCCGGATAGATACACGTACGTGAAATACCTGGTTGTTTGGCTAGGAAACAGTGCACTCGCCGAGATTTATCGTTGTGCAAGATGCACCCGTGTTGCGTATCCAAAACAGGTAGCTCGATTACTGGTAGCTCGCTTTTACGACAAAGGTTAAAGGTCCGACCCCCGACGGACAATGCATGGTAGTTTTATTGTCAAAAACGGTCATCTACATAATATTGTGCATCTGAGGATGCAACGAGACACCGATGCAACCGTGTTTGTTTTCTAAGTGAAAGAAAAAAAATACGTGAGCTTATTTTGTATTCTTGAAAAGTTTAGTAAAATTTATTAATATAGTTGATTTAATTTAATTCTTAAGAATTATTCAAATAAATTTTCCTTTGAATTCAACTCTTCAATAGAAAATATTTATTCGAGTGTAAATTCATAGAAGCAGCAAATCTTATCTGACATATGCACTATTCAAAGAAACAATAATTATGCTTCTTTAATTACATATTCGATTGAATCACAACAAAACCATCACATATTCGAACAAAAAATTCAAAAAATGCCTTCTACAAAACTCTATATCCATCTTCAAACACCATCATTAAAATGCAAAAAAAATCGAAAAATTCACGAGATTTTCACTCTGAAAACCTCCAATATATGAACGAAAAACGATTACATATAATCACACATCTCTGTTTGAGAACCACTGGGCCATTCGAACCGATCGATCATTACTTTGTCGCCGGTCGCTATTCGGTAGCCATAAGGAAGAACGAGTCCGCCCGGCGCTAAATATCCACACATTCAATGCACTTTTCCCCCGGCTTATATTCAAAATACATAAACACACATATATGAAAAGCGTATGAAAAATGCACGTTGCATATATTGCAGCTTGTGCCGAGTTGTGACCCCGCCGAGTGCACTCGCGGATAAAAAAGCGAATTCCTCGACCGACCGAGTTTGGTTTCGGTGCAAGTCTCGAACGAATTACTTATTTGCTTTTGCATGAAGGCGATTGTTGAACTTAATGTATGTGGTTTGAGTTGGGATTGTGTGTTTTTAAATTTTCTTTAATTAATTATGTTTTTTTTTGATGTTATGTAAATTTATAAATGATTTTTCTTTGTATTTTTTTGATAGACTCAAATTAGTGTTGTTGTAATGATTTAATTTTAGAAATTTTACTGTATTAGTTTTTTTAATAATTTGTTGAAATTTCTCTTGTACCGGAAATGAAATCATTGAATATATGACCAACATTTTTATTTATTTTTTTATTGCATGTTGGAATACAATACGTTTTGCTGTTTGTGAATTGATTAATTTTACTGCATTAATTTTTGTATTGTTAAACTGAACTGTTTTATCGTAAGTCATTCATAATTTTTATTTTTATTGTTCGAGGGCATAAATCAAAAAATAATCAAAGATATTTTGTATATCTTTGAAATATTCAATTAATGCGCTTATATGGAAATTCATTCTAGTGAAAACTCGCAATAAGAAACAATTACAAAGATTACACGCTGCCATGGCTTAATGAAACGATTCCTCAAGACAAAACACGTATTCGATTCAAAACCAGGCTAAAATCTCAGGATGGCTTTTATGTGAGGACGCTACTCTTAATTGGCGCTTCGAAACGACCCATACATTTTACTACCTCGTCCAGGACACATCAGCGTGTGATAAATTATACATAAAATGTGGTACGCGTATTATTCGTGGACTTATTTATCTATGAACGCCGAAAAATCCACTTTTTTCATAATCCCGAGTCGCTGCTCTGGTAACTTTATCTGAAGGAATGCCCCCTCGAAAAAAACCTGTTGGACTTTTATGACCTGTCTGGAACATAAAAAGGTCCAGTCCGGCTTTTGTTAAGCCGTTAAATCATCTTTGGTTTGACTGCCCCGGTGCTAAACGGGTCAAACGAATGCCCTTTGGGTCCGAAATATCGAAAATGTCGAAAAAACCCCAGGATTTTCAGCGTTTCCGTTATTTTCCGGCCTCCGTCCGATGGAATAATGAGTTATTTTTAATGAATTGCGCAACGAGATGTTTCGTTTATTCAATAAATCGAGAACGAGTCGAGTATTTTTAGTAATATTTAATTTGAATCGAGATTTATAGTCATGAACGCGTACATTAGTAAGAAATCGTGATTTTCATTTAAGTAGATTAAAACCGTAAAGGTCAATCAATAAGTCGCTACGGAATGTTAAATTTGAACATAATATTATACAACTATATAACATCGGAATTGATATTACAAATAAAAAAGCGTAAATGGGTGCGAAAAGCTAAGTTTGTGTACGTGCACAAATGCGTTTGAAAACACTTTTTATATTGAAAAAATTCTTCATTTTATTGATTTTACCTTTATGTATATTACGAAGCCATTAAATATCGTTCGCTCCATTTGGGAGTTTTATAGTTCATTTCTTTTAACAACGAATCGAAAATGGACCCGAGAGACCACTACTGAGTCACCAATAATAAAATCGACATTCCAGAATTACAATAAATTTGTAAATTTTGAATTCTTCCCATGAAAATTTTCGACAAACATCCGTAAAATGATACCCAAACATGATATTACCAATCGATTAGACCTTTTTCAATATTCAAATTTTCAAATGTACGCTGAAGTTATTTAAAAAAATATTTTAGATTTTCATTTTTTTTTTCAATAAGTTCACAATTCGATATATATTTTTATCAAATTATTGTTATTATATATCATTATGAATTTATTCTTATTTTATATTCTTTATATACTGATTTTTCTTGCATAAGAATAGTTAGTGTCATTTGACAGATTTGACAGTTGACGTCTTCGGCATTGCTGAATTTTAAAAATACTACCCAATCCATCGAAATCAATTACAAATACTAAGAAAGTATGTATTTTCCTTAAATTTTGTATAAAAAAATCGAATCGAAACCCGAAGAGCGAAACCGAATGCGTTTTTCCTCGCGCCGGCAACGCCTCGGAAAACTCGGTCGCCGTTTTCGAAAAATCGAAACCTCCGTGGAAAAATGCAGATTTCAGAGGCACGATTTAGAGCCGACCGAGGCCGAAAGTGGAGCAGTGGAGCGGTCCGATGACGTGAAAGAATCCGATTATTGACGGCGACATGTCCATTTTGAATTCTAAAATGTCCCTAGCCGCCTCCTTTGTTACACTGCGTACACGCTTATACCGTATTCCGGCTGCTGCTGGGCCACAATAAGATTCCCTTATAAATATATATTTATCCGTACGATATGCGTGATACGTATGTGTGTTATTATATATTTCGTATATTTGTCCGTAAATAAGCGGACGGATACCGCCGAATTGAAAGGAATGTATAATTTGTATGAAGAATGCGCGCCGGCATATCTCACTATATATTGAATCGTATTGCTCTCGTACGGTTTTTTCGGTGCATGTGTTTTATAAATTTAGACGTTATTCCTTTTCGATTGTTTGTTTTTTGATAGATTCATTTCTGACGTTTCGTTTCTGGTTACGAATAACAGTAATCCGATCGGTGGTCGTTTAAACGTTGACACGTCGTTTTTGACGTACGTTTCTAATACTTTTTTGACGTTTCGAAGATCTATATATAGGTTCAAATGATTGAACGAAAATTGATGTGTATTTGAATAATCAAACGTTTGAAATATGAGAGAAAAATCAATCAAATCCAATTGTAGTCTAAATACTCTATTAAAACAAATGACATTTTTCCGCTTCCGGTGTGTCTCTTATATAATAATTTTTATCGAACTTCGTGATATTTTTTGGGTATCGTCATGTCGTAGAATTTATAATGTGCTTACAAATTTTGAATACGTTGAATATGCGTCGATAAAAATCGACGAAATAAGCGCGGATTTCTATTCGGCATACGTGCGAATATTCCGACTCGTTAACATTCTCCATACGTACTAATCGATTATGGAAAACGCTTTATAAACTTTCTTAAAGTTTTAATAAGAAGTTCATAAAAATGTTATACGCGTTGAATAGCAAATAAAAGAGCGTCCGACGTGTCATATAAATTGTTTCGGACCACCGATTTAATATAAATTTATTATTTATCGACAATGTACGAGCGCATTTAGCCACCATATTCGAATAGCGCCTTTGATTTTCGATTACATAAACGCGAAATTAATAGCATTCGAATTGCGCGATTATTTATTTATTTTCAAAATATTAATTTGAATGCGTATTCGAACGAAAATTTTATGTTTTTACAAACGAACTGTATATCGGCCAGTAACTTGGTAGCACTTGAAACATCTGCTCTTTTCCATTTCCTTCAAATCGTACAATTCCATCGGAACGTTCTCACTTGTAAGCAATATGTCACTTGAAATTATGCCTTGTCTGCAGTGGTAATTGGACTTGGCTTCTCGTTTCGGATTTTTAACTGGAATTTCATTCAATCATCTTTCGGTTCGGCCACCGTTTTCCGTTAATTTTTCCACCGATACGATCAATCACGTTTGCCGTGTCTGCATTCCGCCACATTGTACTGGATAATAGTTGGCGCTCATTTTACGATTATTCACATGTCGGTTTATATGCTTTACGGGTTTGGTATTATTTGTACGTCGAGTGCGAGCCTCGCACTGTGCGAGTCGTTTGATGTGTGTATGTGAACGCTCTTTTATTATCTATGTTAAGCGAGAACATCTGGAAACTGTGAGCTTGTTTTTTCACTCGAGTCGGTATTATTTCTCAAATGTGTAAAATTAATTATAATTCTTGCAGCGGAGCGAAACAGTCGATGCGCGAAATCGTTTTCGGATTCCGATCGTGTGATTCGGTTGACTTTTTCGCGTTTTGATGTTTCGCTTTTGTTTTTGGCGTGTTGTATCATTTCTTTGGATGTGTATGTTATTTTTGGTATTTATTATTTTTGAAACTTTGTAAGAATCTTCGATTTTCTTCATTATCGTTTCGATCGTTAAAAGAACAGGATATAGTTTTTTGTTGTTAACACAAATAAATCCATTTCATATTATAATTTTGACATTTCGAATATCACTCGATCAAGTCATAATTGGAATCTCAACCCTTTTTTTTACGAACTACCCGAAGATTTTTTGATCAGATGGATGTAACAGCTGTTATACCTAAATAATAAAACTTCCTCAATTTGAAAATCAATAATATGAAACTTTTTCAAATTCAAAAGAACTTAAAAATTGAATTACTAGTTCAAGAGAATTTGATATTTTGCGATTCAAAATAAATTTTGAACCATTCACAAAGAAAAAAATTGATTTGAAATTCGAAATGGGTTGAGTAAGATTTTCACGCTAAGATTGGTCTAATTTTGCTATAAAAATATTATTATTATAATATGATATTTAATTATAATTATTATTTTTTAAATAAGAAAGGGCTCATAAAATTAAATTGTATATACATATAGGGGTTTTAGTAAATTTTATGCTATTTCATTTAGATTTTTATCTGGATCCTGTCGATTTCGAGTTCAAAGTTATGTTTTAAAATTGAAATATGGTAATTGTCGTGGCTCGCAAACCATAGTTGGTCGATTTGTGTCAGCCTCTTGATTACCCCTTTCAATTAAAGAGCTGCGTGCGTGAGCCTACAAAACACACGCACATCGCTTCATTACTGTGAATGGACCAAAACGAAGCGCTCAGAATGGGCATATGAAGGAACGACCGTGTATTCGCGCGGTCACAGTCTGAGCGTCAAATCGGCCCAAGAAGGGGGAAAAACGGGGCGCGTACACATACGAACCGGTCAAAAGATGATTTGAATTAGTGCACGGACCGATGACGAATTATTTTTATTTGGATTTCTTGAGTGTATAATTTTTCAATTACAGACGGACATTTTGTAGAAATGGTGTTTTTTAAAGATTGAATAATTGCAAGTTTATAAGGGAGCGATCGGAAGCTATTTTTTAGTATGTAATGTCAATGTAGTTTTTAGTATTATATATAGTGACAATTTATATTTATTGATGATAGGTTTTATGAAATTTTGATATCCTTTTAGGTGATTCATTTAAAAAAATTGGAAATTCTTATTATAATTAGTTAGAGAAATAGAATGTTGTCTATGTCTCGGGAGTTCTATGACGGTTTGGTTGTTTTGAAAATTTAAAAATTGATGTGTGAATTTTTTTGCGTTTGATATTTGTGAGAATATGTTTCGAATCATAATGGCTGCTCTCGCTAAAGCTTTCCGAAGAATGCATTTATTTCCGTACAAAGTTCGTAAGAACTAATTGCTTGTGCGCGCGTTCGTCTTGCTATCTCGGAAATTTTGATATTTTTTAATATCCAGAGGCGTTCTCGTCTGTTTTACAATTTTATTTCTGGATCGACGAAATGGAAGGCGGAATTGAAAAATACTTCTTAAAAATTTATAGCATCCAGTTATTATCTTCGGAGCACTTAAACGGATATCAGACGTTCAACCGTTTACGTGTGCGAGCGCGTTTGAAATTTCTGAAAATAATTTATACGTATATTCCATTTCGTGAATTCGTTTTTTATGCATTTGCGAAAAAACAAAACGATAATGTCGTTTCGGATCGTGCGTACGATCGTCAATTAAACCGCAACTCATACGACAATTGGTCGATGAACAATAAAATAACTAGTCACAAAGTCAAAAGATATCCACGTCAGGTTCAACGTTTCGAGTTTTGCTGTTTACGATGCTTGTCATTTAAATCGTTCAAATTAATAAAAGGCTTTTACAATTAAAAGACGGCACAAAATTGGCATTTTCGATCTAATCCGTTTATGACCGCAAAAAAATTAATATGTTGAAGTTTTCATCTTGCGAATATTATCATACGTTTTTTTGTACCGGAGAGACGTATATATTTTTTTTGTAGTCCATGACGATTAAGGAACACGTCTTTTGAGGAATCAATGAAGCGTCGAACGGATCCATACAAGCATAATGTAATACGTATTTTTTCACATTAAATATTATGTTTCGCGGTCGAATTATTTCGCCTCACACAGACAATAGTCTTACACGATAATTACACACGGGGACACACAGGATTAAATAATAAAATTTTATGTAGCGTTCAATGCGAATAGCGTTATTGTTCGGCGGAGACCTGTCATTAATGGAAATTGTCGGAATCCAAAAGAGCCGCGCCTTTTTTCATAGAAAGGTCACATTCGACGCTTTTGAGTTTTCGGCTATACGTTCTGTGATTTTTGATCGGAATTTTTTTGGAGTTTTTCATTGAAAAAGGCCGCCTTTTGTCGTGGGCATTCCGATGTGTTTTCATGCGTCTCTTATGAAATTAATACAAATGTATTTCGCGTGTTGATGTCTGTATAAATTTTTGAGTGGACGAGGATCAATAGAGCTTTTGTGCAAATAACTACATCGTTTTGTTTATCAAAAGAGGCCGTCAGAACGTTGAACTTTTAATTTTTCAATGTGTTTTAGATACTCGAAACCCACCTGTCTACTAAATGTCGAATTAGAGTCGTCCGATGATGGACAAGATGTATCCAAACGTTAACACCACATACCAATTTATATAGAAAAAATGTATGCAAAAAATTGAATTCGCAGTTCATTTTATTATTTTTTTTTTTTTGCGAAAAAGAAACTAATCTTGAATTTAGTAGACAAACACGTTTAGAAGTAGATCGTATCGTTGACTCGCCCTATTTATCATTATACTGTACATATACATAATTTGCTCGATAAACGACAAGCTAACTGCGGTGAAAATTCGTATAATATGCACTCACTGAAGTGTTAAAAAAGGAGGGAAACGTATTGCATTTTAACGAGCACGTAAACGTCAAAAGCACACACTTGCACCTATAAAGTATCCGTATACGTTAAGTGTTTAATTCGTTAAATCTTCAAATTATTTCTATAAAAACTTTACGGTGACCGCCAAAAAACTCAATAAAATCCACGCATTATCTGATAACTTTTATTTTTCACCCAGATAAAGGTGACAATTTTCGATCAAACATAAATTTAAACGCATCGAAATATCCGCCCGCATTCGGCGATCGGAAATTCGTTTCGAAATTAATTTTCGCAATCATTAATTTTAAAACACATAGATCCGACCAAGCCAATTGTAAAATATCCACGTTTAATTTGCATAGCATGAAATTAATATTAAAACAGACGTTCGCGCACAAAAGCGGCGAACTAACCCCGAACGTTCATTATTCGCCACCGCTTCGGTTCATCAATCATTCCTTTCTATATTTCAATTTATAGTCAGCATATTATTAATCATGTTTATAGCAGATATATTCTCGAAGGATATGTTCTCTTTGTGCTGTTACACATACGATAACGTTCGCGGACACATTGTTTCGTGCGAATTCGCGCTCGTTCCCCGAGTTTAGCGAGAACCGATAGAAAATGCAGCACAATATGGCGATTTTAATACATATTACACACGATATTTCGCATTATGTTGGTTGTAAAACATTGCTGTCTGTGTGCCGACGTCGTTTAGCCCGGACATGACAGCGGCCCGAGATCGTATAGGTTTTGAAAACTATTCATTCATTCCGATCATTATACGCTCACAATGCTGCTTATCATCATTTAAAATTGTAGAACCAGATTTCTCGTACCCGGGGGACGTCAATGCTTTCCGACTTGACGGAGAAGTGTTCTTTGTTGCCGATCGAAAATAACTTCAACTCTTCATACTTACACGCACGCCGAATTCTCCACTTTGTGTGAGCTTTTGGTTTTGATGTATTTTTGTCTATATTCGTGCGTGTACGTCAAAATTTTTAATGTCTCATCTTTGGTCGATAGTTTTGTTTTGTTCAATCGAGAATTTTCATTTTGTTCTTCGGGAAAAATATCAGTGTCATCTATTTGTTATTTAATATTAATTATTTTATATCTAGATTTACTATTTCAACTTTTTCCAAAGTTTTTCTGTAAGCTTAAAATTTTGATGGAATACTTTGATTACAAACTTTTCGCTGTATTTAAATAGTTCAATAATTTTAATAATTTTGGCAAAATTTTTATTTAAAATAGTTTGAGAAACACAGTACGTATTATTATCTACTTCAAAGTATTTTCTGACTATTCATTCGATTCGAATCAAAGACCTTTCAATCATCAATCATTTCAAATCCTCATTTGAACTAAAAACCTCAATATTATACAAACTTTTCGATTATTCTAAACCAAAAAAAATCTCGCATAACCAATCAACACTAAATTACAATCCAAACTGAACAATTTTAATAAATCACCCTAAAAACAACATTTACAACGCCTCGCTCGCATATCACATAATGAGCGTCGCTCGATTTGCACACGACACATATAATTACTGAAGACCATCAGTATTCATGCCGCGATGAATGCATATATTCCAGCTGAAAGCGAGCTGCGTATCGTCTCATTAAAAAGCTCCTTTCGCAGTCAGCCTTCGTCGACGATGGGCGTGCTAACAGTCTGCAAAAATCCCATGGCGTGGGGGCCCTCTGAGGTCCTTTTTGCTGAAATCCTGCGATATGCCGTATGAAATTAGCTCGTTCGAGCACGAGCCACGGGCCACACCCCGGATTGTTCCCGCAATCATTATCTTCGGTTCGAGTGCTGGCTTACAATGCGTATTACATCGTGTGTATGTGTGTCTATGTTGGATTGGGTGTTACGTGTTTGGATTTCTTGCGCAGAGGACGAGGAGGGTATTTGCTTGTTTCGGAATTGGACGGTGTTGGAAAGTTGAGGGATGTGTGAGGGGTTGAAGTTTTGGATCTATGGATTTTGATTATGTGGTGGGTATATTTGATTTTTGAATATGTTGAGAAACTTTCTTTCGAAAGTTTGTTTATGTTAATATTACCATTGTCATATATAGCCTTTTGAACGTCAATTGTGAGATTTCATTCTCTCTGTACTATTGTATTTTTTTTTTTTTAAAGAAACGAGTATTGAAACCGATTCTTATAAAAATACTAATTATTTTTTATACAACGTAAATTTTCACTCAATAAAAAAAATTCAAATCAAAAAGTCTCAACAGAATATGGTCGCCATTTTACATATTGCATAACGATCAATACGGTCAATAAAAATTCAAAAATATGTTGATAGAAACTTATTATGTATCGAATCCGAAATTATAAAAAAATTAAGCCATTTCCTTATGCGAATACATTTAATTATTCATTCTAAAGAAAATAATTGCTTTTGCAATTTTTTGAATCTATAATTATGTTTTTTCGGCATCCACTATTTCTTAACAGTGTTTCCTTATACGGTAGATAAAAAAGAGCTTTTGTTTATTGAGATTTTATTCAAATCCGGTCCGATATCGGTCGCTCGTACATGAATTAAATTATAGTCGCGTTAAAATAAACGGCGGAAAAGCGATTTGTTTTCATCCTCGTTTATTATAACATTCGAATATCGAGCAGATGCCTTTCCGTTGCGGGTCATATTTTTTAAAACACACATTACTCAACCACGTATTATATACAGATATATACTCGAACGAGATTATTCAAATGAATCGGCGACGATAAGATCTGTTACATCTATAATAATATATATAATATTTTTATTTCATTCCGGAGTTATTGTATTATGGCTGCGAGCGCTCGCGACTACACCGTGTAACAGTCGAGCCAATTGTCTAACCATTTTTAATTTCCATATTGTCTCCGCTCTTGATTTTTGACTCTGAAATTGCTTTTGAAATTATTCTCGAAGTTTACATGTACATGATTATGAATATTTTTTTGATGTCGTTTTTTGTCATCGTCATCGTATGATGAATTGAATTCGAATTCTTCAATTGTCGCGCGCTTCCTTCAATTTGTTACATCAATGAGTAATTTTATGATAAATTTTCTTGTGTGTCTTTCGTATGACAGTTGATTTTTTTTAGTAATTGATAGTACAACTGCGTAATCTCACTAATTGAATGAGTCAAATTTTCCGTTTCGCTCTTTTTGATTGATGAGTACGTATATCGTTATACCATAATATTTTTTATATAAACATCTAACGCTTTATCAAAAGTCGTTCGATAAACTAGTTTTAACACATAAACGATCGAAGGATACGTATAAAATATAAATAATTCTAAAAAAACATCGGTTGCCGCGTATAAAAATCTAATTAATTCTCCGAAAACTTTTAAAAGCTCCACTAAAAAAATGTTACAGTTTTATATTCCAACCGGCGTAACAACGAAATCACAAATCTGTCACAAAAGTAATCTGACTAACAAACTAAGATATATCGCCGATCGAAAAGGACGGTAATATACAAACCCAAAAAGAAAAAACGAAACAGAAATATGAGCACACGTCGAACGGAAAACCACACCCAATCCTCAGGCATAATGAGAAAAATCGTACGAGCACACAATGCCCGAAATGACGAAAAAAAAAATCATCAGACCATTTGTATCCGCTTTGTATCTTTTTCATAACGCGAATTTTCGCGCTTTGGAAATCGGTCGTATTCGCGGCCATATTGACGTTGACACGTAACAAATAATAAGTGATCATTTATTGCATTCAAAGTGGGGAAAATTTGTAATACGTAGATGGGTATCGTGGCGTTTATGCGTTCGCGATATTTCTTCTTCAACTTGATTGAAAATCATCACCGTTACAATCTTTTTAAGGAATCGTGCCTATTGTTATGTTCGGGCTGTCTTTTATTATGTTCCGTTTGCGTTTGAGTAATATAAATAATATTTACGCAGTCATCGCGAATGGACGATGATAGTTTCGTGTCGTGTGATGGAAAATTGATGAGGATTGCAGAATGGTGGTGATTGCTACTGTTTGTTATGATATGAGATTTTGTGAAATTAACATGTTGTTTGTTGATCGAGAAATATATGGGAAGTAGTGTAGATGGTTTATTTAAAAAAAATTGAATTTGATATCAATCAATCCTTTTTTCATTCTTATAAGAATTTATCATGTTTCAGCATCGACTAAATCATTCGAACCCTCGCCTCCCACTGAATGTGTGAACGTAATGATGTTTGAATTTAAATTTTCTCGTGATTCAGATATTGTTCCGATGAAACATTATAAATATAGGATTGAATATATTTTCATTACGTTGAAACGAAATATTTATTTAAGAATAAAAATATATTTAATTGAGTTAAATAAGTAAATTTTTTGATTTGCATGAATGGGTTTCACGAAAAAGTTTAAAACACGAAAAATATAATGTTAATTAATTTTCATAAGAAATTAAGAGTGAAAATAGATTTTTCTAAAAATACATAAAGAATATTAAAATATACGAAATTAAATGGTTTAAAAAACTCTTTGAAATAATATAATACTTTCACGCTTTTATAATACGACATTTACGTGCATTATATTTTTCTTAATTATACCAACTTTTACATAATTCAATTACAAAAACACATAAAATCTATCGAGCAAACATGGAAAAATTCGCGATCGCGTTCCGTCGCGTACTCGTAAACGATCCAGATTCGCTTTTCTCAGAAACTCGCATTCGAATCAAGTACAAATTAAAACGACTCGAAAATGATTATACGCAGAACGAAAGCAAAAAAAGCGAGACAACAGACCGACGTGTAAAACGGATGATTGAGAATGTCAGATTCTCGTTTTCGGATCGGTTTTTATCCTTCTCATTACGAGCGTTATTCGGTACAAAAGAGCGAACTTACGTGCTTTTACGTTTATTGCTCGCACACACACGCGCGAGTCCTTATATCATACCTATTATGTTCGAGAACGATCGTTTCGAATCTTTTATAACCTCGGAGTTTCGAATAATAAAAATGCGTCGAAAAAAGGAGGATTCGTGTGTGGATTGCGGGGGTATCATACGCGTCCCGTAGATATTATCTGAATAATATAAAACAATAAAAGGCAGGTATGTGTTCTGTTTAGTGTATTGTGTGTCGATCTATTTTGTATGAAATGGTATGGGTGCTATCACCGAAACTGGATTTGTGAGAGCGCTTTGTATCTTAATCTAGATTTCGCGGTTTTATTGCTTTTGTAATAGTCGTATGTTTTTTTTCAGATCGAAGAATTTTTAGTACTACTCACGCGTACACAATTAATACATTTAGACAATAAAATGCACGATTAAGTCGGACGAAAATATTTTTCGTCGTGATGCGATTATGTAAGAGATAATTATGATTTCGTAATAAATCTTGAGCGGGTGATGATAATACGTTTAAATTTCTTAATAAGTGATAAAAGTTAGAAAAAATAGGTATCGACCTACCTACTCGCTAGATATTTTTCAATTGCAAGATTTATCGCACGATTACAAATCGGAAAACAATTTGAAATTGAACACACTACTGGCAAATCGTTCGGACTCCCACTGGTTTTTTTTTTCGTCGAGCGCGAATTTTTCAAGCGAATTTGATAAATAATTAAAAATTCATTTTGCATTGCGGCCACGCTCTATTCGCCGCGCGATGAGGCCGAAAAACAAAAAAAAAAACGAAATAAAGAGATATAAAAGGAGCGACGTGACGATAATGCATAAATAAATTGGCGTAAATTTTTCGTACGTACCCGTTCCTAAAAATTTGTTCCTTTTGATTCGCGCGCTTTTTTTTCCGTCGACATCGGCCTTTTTTCCGCACTGGAACAATGAGCCGAATGAGTAATAAATATAACGTGTAATATGAGAGCGAGCAAGAAGTTTTTCGCTTCTCGCTTGCCTGCAAATGTGTACGACGGAACCGTTATATCGAAACGAAGACAATGCGAAAAAAATTTCGACATCAATCAAAAGTTCATGTGTTCGATTTAATGCCAGAAACATGTGTAGAGTTTTCGTGGGCCTGTGCGCCGCGTGTCACTGTGCGCTCCAGATTACAATCGCTCCATTTATGAGATCATTTATTTCACATGTATCGGGTGTGTGTGTGTCCGAGGTTTGTGTGTTCGGTTGGCTTTTGGGTTTTGGCCATATTTCGGATTGTCCGAATCGGTGGTCGGACCGGGTTGTGGAGCATTGTCTCGTGTTTGACTTTTTTTTCGATGTTTGGAAATTAGCGTTCGCCTCCGAATCGTGTTCGTTGGTTGTGTGATTGATTTGTGTTTGTCGATTTTAATATGGGTAGCTTATCTGGGCTCGGTCGTATCTCGAGATTGAAGATTCGTTATTGTTTGGCGGTTTCAGGAAATGATTTTTAACGTGGTGTCGATTTTTTTTCGATTAATTAAAATTTGTTATAATGAGCACAGGAAATTAATTCAATGAATCGATTGTTGGAGAAATATTAAATATCCGGTTGACGTGTACGAATTCGATTCGATGCATTGAAAATTCATTCCTGGTGCATAAATAGTTTTACATTTTAAGTAGCTTTTCATGTCGTTAGTGACATTGATAATTTTAGCAAGCATTCCGAATCGCTTTAATAATATGTGAGTTTTGAAATTCAAAATTTTTTTCGGCATCTACTCGGATTTTGAATGCGTAATTTTTCGATTTGTTTGCGGACGGAGACCATTTTATTATGTAATTAGTAAATATAAATTTCAAGGACCACGGGTCTTATGACAATGAAAAAAGTAGATCGAACGAAACACGTTTAAATCGGTCGCAATCTATTGTTAAATTTGCGTATTGCTTTACACAGTTTTATTTTTCGTGTAGAACGTGTCCAAAAAGAGATTTTTTATATCGACTACGCCCGCTCCGATCGTACCTCTTTTTCTCGTTTCTTTTTATTTTATTTTTCATTTTAAGGAGTTCAGATTTATCGTTTTCCTATATAGATTATTCATTTTGGAATAGAGTTCTTGATAAATTTAAATTTTTCCCTCACACGTCGTACTTCAGCGTATCGCACCTATCGATCTGCGAGTAAGAAACGGCGAAAGATAAATGACCGAACGATTTTCGAGAGATTCGACCGGCATAGGAAGAGAAGAGCGAAAAAAATCCACTTTATTCTATTCGTACGTAAGTGGGCATTCTTCGACGGTCGGAAATTGCGAATTTCTAAAAAAATACCAATGAACGTTCTAGATATTCAGATTTATACGTAAAGCTAGACTGGGGTTTTTTTCGCATTTTAAATTCTACTTTGTTACATTCGATTTATTTTTAAAGTATGAATACTGAACCTATTTAGACTTTTCTTCCGGTCTTAAAAATTCTTCGCTTTTTCTAGATATATATCTATTCTATTGAATATGTAGACGTGTTATTTTTCTCAAATTTAGTTTTATAACGTTCGAAATCGTGCTCGTCATTCCTCGTTTACACGTTAATTGATCCAATCATACGATACCAATTTCACACAACGAACCGAATCTACTGAGATTCGTCAATTTATTTGAAGAATTCAAACTTTTTTTCACTGCGTTTCAATTTGGGCTTCACAATTAACATATTGTACATTCCGGTTAATTGAAGCGATTTCTGCGTTGTCATCCATCGTTAAGTGTACGAATTGTTTCGGTTATTTTCCAATGAGTAACGATATTTTTACGGATCAAAAACCCAAGGTACGGTCTGATATGTTCACGGCATCGAATAATATACGTCATGTGCGGATTTGGTAGTTGAATTCTTTACGATTTTTATTCGAGAACTGGTCACGTATAGTAATTAATCGTCGGCGGGCTAATCGATTAAAAGTCGGTCCGAGGCGTACAACAGTGTCCGAAACGAGAGATAAATAGGCGCGATTTGCGTACACATTTCGTGTATTTCAAAAATCGTTTCGGAATTCCTGTTTTCTGACCATATTTGAAAATGTTCCGGCGGCCAAAATGACCGCTAAAACTAAAACCATCGAGTTGTGAAAGCTCTTTGTGGCCGAGGTGGCCGCTGACTAATAATAGCTCAATTTGTACAATGTATACGCCAGTTTGGGTATGCCATTATTATCTCGTTCAATCAATTTATATATTGAAAATTTTTCGTATTTTTAATATAATAGGCTTGATTGGCGATTTTTGTGGTGTTTTTTTTTAATAATTATATTGTGTTCATGAAAATGTTTGTGTGACTGTGTTCGTTTGAATTTTATGATATTCCGTTTTATTATGTTGGTTTATTTGATTAATGTTTCGAATAAACACGCAAAAAGTTGATGCCGTTTTCTTTACAAATTGAACGTTTTTTATATTTTTATCGAAAAAATTGAATAGAATGCGCACAAAAATTCATCGTAAATAATGAATTTATATAAAATTTTCGAATGTGAAAAACATCAACTTAACGTCACGTTTATTTTTCACATTTTTTTTCGTTCACTTGTCCAACTGACATCTGTTTATTCGATGCGATTTTCCTCGTTTTTACATTATTCTCCTAGAGATTTTCTATTTTCGATCGAATCTGTTAAAACCCAGGTTTTTATTAATCTTTTCCTCGCCGATGAAACTTTACATTTGGCCTCCCGAAAAAACATATATGAAACTATAAAATTTCGTATACCAACTTTTTGTCTCGATCACATAGCTGACATATCTGACCATTTAACGGTCACCCATATTCATATTAGAGGTCGTTATGATCGATCGACAAGAATTTTACAATCTAGCTATAATTTTTTGCGCGTCCAACAAAAATCGCATGCAAAACCAACGCTAATTAGTTTTTTGCTCGATTTTCTCGAATTGATCGATCAACACCATTGCAAACGACCCGACACATGCGCGGGGCCTTTTCGTAGTTATTCATCGAAATCCGCGGATTTTTATAAATCGGAAAAAAATCCCATTGACTGTGTTTACTTGTCGGTCAACGGATGTTGTGAGTTTTGAATGGCAGTCGGTATAACAAACGATCGCGGGGGAAATAACGTTGTTTATCGAATTCATATAACAACAGTGTGAGAGAAAAGTCACGTTCCCGATTATGTGTCACCGGTTTTGACTGTTCGTCGATTCCGCAAACGGAACGTTTCGATTGTTTTATCATATTTTATATTATGTGTTGTGTGTGTCGTGTTTTAAAATTTCATTGTTGAATCTCCTACGTGATGGAATCGTGCAAATGAACCGTTGCGTTTTTATTAGTCGTGTATATGAAAGCTTTCGGTTTGTCGGATTTTCGATCGTACGCTTTTAGCGTTTTTTCGGGTAATAAAATATGAATTGACAGTTGATTGCTGATTTTTTCGATTTTATCCATGTCGAAATATTTATTTTTAATTATTCGGACGTATAATTATTGTAATTTAATCATTACTTGTTTGATGTGAATGACTATACTTTAATGTGTTTATATATTTAGATGCAAACAAAATAAATTATACAGGCATTTCTCAATTTACGACAGAGATAACGTTTCTGAATCTCGATCGCAAGTCGAATTTATATAAAAAAATTAATCAATTTTAGTTATATCAAAATTTTTATTTTTATACACTGATTCTATTCAATTCAAATTTGCTTATTTTTTTTTTTAATTAATTTTATATTTCATATTAGCGTAGATAGCGGTAGCGTGTGATTTGCCAGTATTTTTTGAAAAATAATTAATTAAAAATACATTTTTATTATTTTTTGTAAATGCGAACGTAAGTTGAATCATCTTAAGTCGCGAACTATTTGTATACTAGTAAATAGGCCCGATGTTAATAACATCGGCTGTGGATTTGTTAAGAAACAGAAAACGATAAAATGTGAAAACCCGATTGTGTG
>JAOXNN020000044.1:1283140-1341578 GCA_028571205.2 Hydropsyche betteni | reverse complement strand
TGTGAACCCGAAATGTGTACCCGATTTGAATATTTAATATTTAATTAATAAAATCAAAATAGTTCATTTGTTATTTTCACCAGACGTCATACAGGCAAAGCCAGTCGCGAGCGTCATTCGAACACGCAGACACACAGAAATCCGTGATTATATATAGGGCATGATTAAAAAAAATTCAATCTTTTAATATGTAAAAATCCATATATGACTGTGATTCGCGAACATCAAATACCATCAAATTTCCCCATCAAAAAATCCACAAATCGATCACATCCCCCCCACCTCACATCCCGAAACGCACTTTGAGAACCGGTGGAGCGGTCGTCGCCTCCAGTGAGCAGTCTCTCACGGCACTTAGCGCGTTAATAAATTTTCTTATAAGTCTTTTAGGATGAATTGGGGCCGTCAATCTTTCACGTCGATCGCCGACGGGCGTATCGCGCACGCGCCCAAAATTCAAATTCGAATCTCCGAAAGCTCGGTCGTTATTGACTTATTGTATTATAATGTGCAGAAGTCGATGGCGGATGATTCCGCATCGATCCGACGTTTCGTATTATTCGAACGGTGATGAGTAATATGGGTAAAAAAGGACGTTTCGTGATTTCGGATTTTAGACATTTGTTTGAGTGTGTGTACGTTTGTAAATTCGTGTTTTTTGTATGATAAATTTTTGATATCATTATCAACTTTTTTATAAAAAAATATATCCTTGAAATATAAAAAAATACATCAATCAAATATCAAATTTACTTCGATATATCGATTCGGATAAAAAAGCGGATTTTTCGCGTTCAGTCAATTTCGCAATGTATCAAATTTAATATCGTTTTATTCGCTGGATCGGAATCCAATATGCGTACTGAGATATTTGAAGTATTTGAGTGGTTTATACAAAGCGAGGGTTAAAACGATTAAAACGGGCTTCGGTACGCTTTCGATCGATGCTAATCTGGTAAACAATGAATTACGTGCTTGTAAAATTATGCAAGGCGATCGTGACCAATTGTTTGTTTTAATTATTTATTGCACTTTTGCGTTTTATGAAAATGGCTGCGTTGTTGCACACCGGGAGAATTGCGAATCGGTTTTTAGCTAAACGCAGAATTTACTATCGGCTACTTAATGATATTGTTGTTCGATTATGATTCATTTTACGTGATTCAATGTTTTCCGGTTTTGGAAAATGTTCGTTTTAATTTTTTCTGACGAGATCTCAAGTTGTAATGTTCTAAAAGCCCTTCCTAATCATATTTTTCGATATGAGCCGACCCGTTTTTACATCTCACGAAACGAGTTTTTTTTTTGATGGAAAATGATCGAAAAATAAGCAACAAAAAATAAACGAGGTCGTTTATTATTATCATACACACAAGTTATGTTCGAAATTTTATTCATACACTTCATTTTGGGCGCTTATTATCAACGATCAAGAATGCCTAATTTGACGTGGCGAATTAAAAAGTTTTCGAGTTACAAAACAGATCTTACACGTGCGTTTTTTTGGTAGAGGTGAAAATTTGAAATGTCGATTACAGCGGGCAATAAAGCATTAATAATTTGTGTGTGTCCTTTTGTTTTCGATTTTAGGTAATATAACTGTACAACATTAACTCCTTGGTTGGATTTTGATTTTGGTCATGTCGTATGGTGCGGAAAGAACGTGATAGTAGGCGCGCTTTCGAAAAAAATATTTTTATTTTTCTAAGTAGGGAATGAAACTAGAATATGGTTCCGTTTTTTCTTTCTTTTCCTGAGTCCTTTTTATACATAACAGAATTTTCTTACCTTATAAAGTAAACAACTGCGGAAATGAACATAAATGTAAATATGTAGTATAGGTTGAAATTTGAAAAAAAAACAACATGAATCTTTATTAATTAAATAAAATTTCATTTAAATTACATCGCATAATGGTTACAATTCCCACTGATGTTTTTTTTATGATTCTAGACGCTTTCAATGTAAAAGTTCGACGCGTTTTCACAGTACCAACGTCGTGCGTATTCATTTTTTTCCATAATAATTGATTTTTAAATTACGTAGCGATTCGAGCGCAAAAACCGTTGTACAAAATGAGATCTCGCATTTAACATTTTTCTATGACTTTCCTACGAATTTATCTTTTTCATCAATTATAATTGACGTACGGAATGATGATCGATCGTCAAATGCTAAAATATTTGAAGAAGCGTAACCGATTCGCGGAACGGCTTACGGTTCTTCTTTAATGACGAATTATTATTACGATGAGATGCATCAAACTAACACTTATTTTACTTTTATTAAAAATTATCATTATACGATACGGAACTACGTGTGATTGCTGTTGATCATGAAACAGATTAAACTTAAAAAAAATCATAATTGAAAATCTCTCGTATTATGTAAGTTTTCGTATGATTATATTTTTTCAAACTGAAGATATTCTTTCGGATTTGATCGTTGTCTGCCAATCGGCCTGCTTATGTGACTCACGATCGAATGCAATTTTGCACGTATGTGTGTGTGTATGTGCATCGAATGCATTTATGTGTGCTAAGTGTTGCAAAAGTTCACTCGTCACTTATAAATAAATTCGCAGCCATTTTGCATCATCATCGCGTAAACACTTCACGAAAAAATCTGTCCCAATTGTCTTTGAGCCAAAATCCGTCAGTATTTAGTTCTCATTTGCGACGCCTATCCAATCGAATCGTCAACGATTGATTTATTTCGATCTGAATATGTTCGAGGAGTATTTTTAAAAATTATTACGATTTTTGTCACAATCGTATACGATGATCGATTCTTTATGGATTCAACCTTGATTCATCACGAGACGAGCCGTCATCGCGATTTCATATGCTTATGAAGAATCGGCCGTGTGACGAAATCGATATTTAATACACAATGCAGTAATTATTCTGACATTTTATTACAATGTGGGCTTCTTTCGTTGCATATTGATAGCTATTAAAATGTTCATTAAACATCGGCAAATTGACATTTATATACGATTTTTTAAAACGTTGCGTAGATCACGCATCGTAATCCGACGTTAGACGTGTGTGATGAAATAATATTTTTTCATTACGAATAAATAATTTATACGATTCAAATTTGTGCGTCGATCGAACTAAATACGAGATAACGACAAGTTTATTTGAATTTTTGTCAATGTAAATTGGCAATTTGTGCTCGTGTGCGCGAAAAAAAGCGGCGCGATGATTAAGCTTGATTTTTCAATATGTATGTTTTATAAAAAGCAATCGATCACGATGATGAAAGAATAAAAAAAAGAAAACGGTTCACGAAAAATTTGATCGTATTCCAATAAACGCATATCACTCTTATCGCTCGTGCACAGTTATTATTATTGCCGTAATCTCGGTTCATTATAACTTTTAATTTAAATACATGCGAATAGATAGATGTCGAATCGCCGAAAAAAAAACCTTTCAATCGTTCAAACTCAAATAAATGAAACGAAACTCGTTCTGCGAAATATCAACGTCCGAACATCGCATTACGAACTCAATCGTCTCTCGATTGTTCGGTTCCGGTTCTCTTGAGACGCACCTTTGAAAATCTTCCGAAAAACGAGACACATTATATTTTATTAATGAGGTCATAAGTTGAAAAAAATAATGTATTTTTTGGTACGTGAGTATTGAATTGTGAAGGTCGAGGGTTCGCGTTTGACGAGGATATCTATTACATTCATCTCTCATGAATGATTACTTGGGAAATTGTGTGAAATTTAATTATGATTCAATAATAATTTTGATATAAATTAATAAAGGCTCGAGAAGGATTTATGTAATGTAAAGAATTTGTTAATACAATTTCGTGTTTATATTCTGCGACGTATAAAGGATAATTGGAAACCATATTAGTTAAATCTTTCCTTGTACAATCAACCTTAAGCTAATATTCTACATTCTCTCGCTTGGGCGGCAATGAAAATTCTACGATTCAAATTCGAAAAATGCAAATTACAACCGTAAATCTTTTTATCGGCTACCGTCGTTTTGATTCGTTTATTTATTTACACATCTACGATCGCACATACACACATATATTTTTTTCCCAATCGCGTGTATAATTCATCTATTACTTCTCGCGCATATCCAATGCTCGTTAGCGTAATTATCCGGTCGCACTAAAAGCCAGTCGGAAGCATCTCGAAATGTGTTCTGATTGACTTTTCCATCAAAATGGTGGTTCGGATCGAACGGTACACTACTTAGCCGACGTGGTAATTAACGTGTAAAATCATCACATTCGACAGACGCGTAGATTACACACATTCGAGGCTTTTTCGCCGTTTTTGGTTTTCCAATGAGGCGCTTTTGT
Source organism: Hydropsyche betteni (assembly GCA_028571205.2). Classification (NCBI taxonomy): domain Eukaryota; kingdom Metazoa; phylum Arthropoda; class Insecta; order Trichoptera; family Hydropsychidae; genus Hydropsyche; species Hydropsyche betteni. The sequence continues at coordinate 1,337,240 of JAOXNN020000044.1, read as the reverse complement.
GTCAAAATTTGGTTTCGGCGGTGGCCAGATGCAGACTGATAGTCACGTTTCGTATGTAAATTTTTTCCGAACAGAAATATGTTTGATTTGTATCAAAAAATCAGGTTTTGACTCACTGACCTCGCACCCATTTCAATAATGCATTTGGAGACATTTTGTAAGGCGCGGATACAATGATATATAAATAAATAAATGCTTCGTGCGATATGTGAATCACGAAATTCAATCGAGTAAATTTTAATATAAAAACTTATGAATTATGTATGCAATCCACAGAGTCGATTAGTGAACTATTAAAAAGTTACGTATGCGGAGCATATAAACGTCTTATCATTCTAATGATGAAATATTCTCGTTTATGACGATCAAAAAGATATAAAAGTATATCATAAAGGTATCTATCATAATTTTTCAGACGTAGACTATTTAAATGGCCAACCATATGACATAGCACCCCGCACTTCGCCATTTTTTATTTCGATTCGGTCTCACGACTTATTTGTCGCACTCTGCCGAGGGTATTTATATACTTGTACAGCACATGCCGACACTGGAATAAAATAAGTTGAAATCGACTTACATTCTATGTTGAATAACAGGCGAGTCCGGTCTCGTAATAGACACATTGTCTGCGTATTATTTCCGTGCTGTCTTGTCGTATGCGTTGCGCTTTTTCCATCCATTTTTTTCCTTTCGTTGTAAACACATCGTTTCGCATCTGCAATGTATTTCGTAGACCTAGTGATCCAGTTGCGAAAAAATCGCACTTTTTTCTTTTGATCGTTTTATAAAAGTTGCGACGCTTTCGAACGACGCCTGCGTGGATTTGAGATTCTTATACGAGACAGAGGCGTACTTAATTTTATCTCGCAGAAATTTTTTAAGATGTTGAAAATTTCGTATGAAAAGATAACAAAGAATATATTTTTAGTATTCATGAATTGAATTAGAATTATATTGTCTTATTGTAGGTGGGTAGACACAGTAGAGTCACCAATTATTTTATTTGAGTGTATTTTTTTTTTAATTCAAATTGTGCAATCGCGTATCGTCTTCTTCGCAACAATCGATATTGTTGCTTCCATTGTGTTCACCGGGTAGTTTTTAATGGCCGATTCTTTGTGCCAAATCATACGGAAAAATATTTAAATTCGGTCCGTTGCGCGCGCTTGCACCATACATATATATAATAGTATCCAGTACAAGATGAATCGGCTAAAATCAAAATTTCGAACGTCCGCTATTACTTTTTTCGAATGATTCGGTCGTCTTTTTTTCGAGTCGTATAATATATTTGATTGTGGATAGAGACGGTTACGGTTATAATATTCGTACACTGCCAATTATTTATTTCTATCACGATTTTTCAAAATTACCGTCGAACGCTAACTAATACGCGCGCATACTAATCGCTTTTTTTCCGCACTTTCGCATAAGGCATGTACGCGAAACGGCCGAAAAAAAAAGTTTATATGGAAAAGAAAAAATCGTATGGATCCGTCGAGTAGTTTGTTTCTTTTTGTGAAACTCCTTCGTTTACGATCTGAAACATCCGTTAGCTATTGTTCTATGTGCAAGAATAAACGATAAGCTTTTTAAACAATCGCCGCATTGTCGCCAGCGAAATTTATCAATTTTTTTTCCCGATTGAATCAATTGTAAAATCGAAATAGAATCGAATCGAATGTTTCGCGGATATATTTCGAACGCGAAACAAGTCATTAGCCAAAAATGATTCAATTAGTAATCGCAGATTTGACATTCTTGCTTATTTACCAACTCGATACGCTTATTGCCAAGTTTCGTTTATTTTTCGCTAAAATTTTGGATCGAATATTTACAAATTACATTTCATTTTATATACAAAAATCCATCATAAATCTCTTCAGACACATTTAGAAACGCATCTGTTCACTTCGCATCATACAAACACCTCGCGCGGCTAACACCACTCCTAAGCAAATTGTGTACGTTTTTTTTCGTTTTGCACAATAAATGCGTCCTCTCAGTGCGGCCCCGTCTCCATTTGCAATTTTCTATGCAGTTTTGGTGTGTCTGTTTTCCTAGACACGAGAAATGCGCGTCCAGACAGACCAGTGCCCAAAATAAGCGGCGAGTGCATCTCTCGTCTGATGCACCTCTGCTCCCTTTATGTCGCGCGGACACGGCAAAATCATTGTCGATGACCATCCCATTTGATCATTACTTCTCAATTTTAATGAAAATATGATTAAGATGATTTTGTGATGTGTATTTACTCGAAAATTCTTAATTGAGTTGGTTATTTTTGTGTTATCACCAACTCAATCACGAATTTGAAAACGTTTCAATACATCGAAGGGATCACGTTTTGAGACATTTTTTTTGTTAGTATATCGTTGATCAATTGAAAGTATCGTTCAATAGTATGAGAGTTTAAATAAAATTGTTTAGAAGTATTTGTTTAGTTGTGAAATTGGGTATATACGATCAATCGTTGAATTTGGATAGAAAAAAATCATCTTCCCGAGTCTATTGAATTAGTTTTTAATTGTTTAGATATAAGAAGAAACTTTAAAATTTGAATTTTATTTATGAACTTAAAATATTTTAAATTGTTTGTTGCGAAAACATAAAAGTGAGCGGTAGAAATTATTGGTTAAAAAAATAAATAAAATTCTTTATGAAATATAAAATTTGAATTTCACAAAAAAATAAATAATATCCATTGGATGGATAAATATTGTATTTCACGAATCGATTAAAAATATGTTTATTTATGTAGAAAATTTAGGTTTTTTATAAAGATTTTTCTGCCGGGAATAAGAATTTTCTATTCTTTATTTTATTATATTATTTTTTATAATAAAATATTAATTATGAATAATTAAATAATTTAGTTGAACATGATACGAATCTTTGAAAAGCGCATCGGATTCGCTTTAATAATAATTACGTTCACGACGAACGCCAAGTAAATTCGCTTGACTCGACAAATTCGCCATTTTGTTTTGGTTTCTTTGAGACAATTCCGCGCGTTGACATCACCGCTCACCATTTATTATCATTAAATTCGATATAACAACGAAAATATTCAAAATATTATGCAAATTGGCAACGGGGAAATGTCGTAGCGCGTCAACGTCTCTCATTGTTTTGTTTCGCAAGCGTTCGCTGATACAATTTTGCGTGTAACTCTAACGAATATTCAATTACTTCTCGCGAATCGACATTTATTCATGAGCTTATAGTTTTATTTATTCATAGCACGAAAATCAATTGTCAATAATTTTCTGATTCATATCTAAACCATTATTCTCTTTTTTTCTTCCAGGAGACTGTTGAAAAGCTGTAGACAAGAGTGCCATTTATTATTAAGCGTAGAATAAGGTAAGCGTTTCGTTTAGTTTTTCAAATTATTCGCTCAATTTTGAACGCCTACTCTCCACTATATTATTAAAGTAATTACTCAATTACGATAGACTCATTTTGGGTAAAAATTAGTGTAACTTTGTACTCTATAATTTATTTGACATTTATCACTTTTATAATTTTCGTCATTATCTACCGAGTACAATAAAAGTTGATATTACAAAGGCCTTTTTTCATACATTATGTTGAACTATTTAATTTATGGATAAATGCAATGACATTTAAGTTCGAAAATTACGATGTCGGTGGTTTTAATGTTCGTCGTAAAATCGTGTTAAGTAATAACAAAACAGTCAAACTATCATAATTTGTTAATTTAAGACAAATGTATACAAGCGAAACAAATCTTGAACTTTTTTGAGGTATTCGTTGTTTTTTAAAAATCGGTTTGATGATTTTTCTCCTCTCAAGCGTATTTTGTTGTTTATGAATCATAAATTTTAATCCCATGAGAAAATTAAAGCAAAGGAGGAAAACGAGAGATCCTTTTTTTGCTTCACCTAGCTCGTTTCTAAGAACCATCATTTTTTTTTTAAATTTACATAAGAGAATCACTTAAATATGGTAGGGATTGAGTAATAATATATTTACTAGTGAATTTTATCGTCTCTAGCACAACATTCAAATCCAATATTCATACATAAAAAACGAATTCATCATAAATCGATTAAACTCGAACACAACCAAAATGATATTTTTTTCAATTTTTATTAATTTTATTAAAAATATTTGAAATGGCTTTGATGGCATGTTTCGGAATGATCTTCTCGTACGCAGACGTGCATTGTCTCGAATCCGCGGCTATTTCGCCAGCAAATAGTGATGCTGGCTATATATTGCCGTCTGCCCTTTAACTTTCCTAAGATATTTGGATTCCCGGCCAACTGAGGCCGGACGATCTGGTGGATTTATTTATATATTAGCACTGGCCAACTGCCTGGGCAGCTACAACTGAGCAAAAAGCGGTAATTAGATTAAAACGAACAATTGACCGGCGCGAAGCCGAACGCGCTAAAGTACTCACGCACTCCTCGGAAAAACCCTCGGAAAACTCGTCGAGTCGTTTTTATTTTTTTCGAACTCTTTCTATTTATAACATGTAGGTTTATACGTTTTCGGGAAATAATATAATCGTTGTATTTATATGCCGATTTTGTTTGACGGAGATCGTTCGACGTAGGTGGTTTTCGTGATGCATTCCGCGGCATTCGGTTCAAAAATTTTCTGCGAATTTTGTCATTATTATGCAATGCTCGAGCTTCACTTTGTGTATTTGCATAATTCGAATGCGTCGTTCACGTTTGATGTTAGATTTCGTTGTATTTATAATGGAGAGAGTCATACGATCGACACGTTTTTCGTAATGAAATTTCATCAATTATCATGCGAAGACAAATTTCGCTGTAAATGTTGTTATTTCTCAAATTAGTAATTAGATTTGTGATGCTTTCAATGTGCACCGAGCGGGAGTTTTGTTAGAATTTAACAAAGGCTTGCACGTTATACACATTTCAATTCGATTCGACGCACGTGAACTTCCTCAAAGTTCTAAAAGTTTGAAACGAAAAAAATCAACGATGTTCTGTGATGGGCATAATTTATCGCCATTAGATTCTTTCATATCGCTATTCAATAAAAATAGTACTGGCATCATATTTTAAGCGAATTTTTGCACGTATCGTTCCAAGAAAATATATTTCAACTCTAAAAGCTTTACATTATGGATAGAACTCGTTTGACGCAATCTCGAAATGATCGATTCTCTCGTTGCGGCTTTGTCTTTAATACCGAACTAAATTTTAATCTGTTTTAAAATTCATAGAATTTTATAAAAAAAAACGACCGACCGCCCCGGCCTTATAAAGATCGTTTGTTTTTACATGATATATTGTATCAATCTTGAAATAAAACGATTTACGTCTTTCGAGGGGATTTTCGCGAGCGATTTTGCGGTAAGCGTGACGTTGAATTTTTTTCGCGCACAAAAAACAAGAAAACCAAAATCAAGAACAATATAAGAATCGGTCACGAAACGCCACAAATAAACTAAAAATATCGGAATATACACGTATCGAATGTGGGTAGACGTAAAGAATATAATATGCACATTTTTTTTTTCGTTTTGCACAGAGCGATGTATACGTGCGTGCGCCGCAATAAATTGATCCATATAATTTTGGCGGACGACGATTCGCGAAATGCCATTATTTGGCTCAATATAACATGTGTGTATGTATGTTCGATAAAATTAAAACGAACAAACGACACGAGACGAATTCTCCGTAGTGCGCGTTCTTGTTTGCCGCCTAATCTACTTTTACTTTAACCCCCTCGTCGCGCCAAGCTTTTAACTTTGTATATTCGCTATGATTATGCTACACCTGTGCTGAAACATTTCTTGAACTCTTGTTTCAATCTTGTTTTCAGATTCGAATTTGAATTTGTATAAATAAGACGGTTCGTTTTTGAAAATTTTCGTGTTTGTTTTATGGAAAAGTACTTAGGAAATTTATAAAGTTTCTGGACTATGTTGGTATAAAAGACAGTTTTCAAATATATTTTTTTCTCAAAAGTATTTTAAATATTCTTTTGGTTATTGTATAGAAAATCTGTGAATAATGATCTATCAAGTTCCCTGAAAATTTCGACCATTACTTTCATAATCAATCTTTTTGATTTATCCCTTCTCGCACCATTTGAACCCTTTGAATATTATTATTATACATGTTTTTTTCAAAATTTATCAGATAATATTTATTTTACATAACTTTATATATAAAAATATTGTAACAATGCTATTTAAATTACTTAGTGTTGAATAGTTTAATTGTAGTCACGTAAATGCAACAATTTTCCATCAACTTATTTAATATCCCACGTATATAAAAAAACTCATATCAATTTTCTTTATTAAATCTGTATTTCTATTTTAATCAATATACAGATGCCACTTATAATTCTAATAATAAGCAAATATCTTATAGAAAAAAAATCTCATACGTATTTTGAACGATTTTCTTTCGCTTTCGAAATGGAATGTCGGCACAACATATTTTACGAAGTTTCTTTGGTCATTTTTTGGTACGATAGACTGGTTCGTTACTGTCTTGTACACAATGCGTGTGTGCCGTGTCGTGGCCAGTTGAGGTCAGATTCAGGAAGCGAGTACATATTTTATATTATATAGCCTACCGTTATACTAACTTATAGTACACCTAACGAAAAACTACCAAGTTTACGCTACCGAATGCCGGGCACGACTTTTCTTTATCGAAACGTGCCCGTGTGTCAGACACGACAACCCTTGTACCGATTTTCGACGCATAGATCGCTAATATAATTATTTTTTCGATAACGAAAATACCAATGAGTTGTCATCATATTAATATCCTGTATAATCTGTTTCGAAATAACTAATTCATTAAAATCGAATCAGCGGACGAAATCTAATTTCGGGGTTGATTTATGGTAAACATATGGTTTATTTTTATACACCGAAGATTCAACAGTCTTCTATATGCGTATTCGAGTTCGATAAACGTGTTACGTAAGCGTTTCGTGTTGACAACCCCTGACCTAACCCAATCGTCTGCCCGCTATGGCACGCGACCGATGTTATAATAAGGTCACCCACACACAGTCGGCAACAGGTGACTCTAGTATTGTATTTTGGTCCTTTTCGATTATTTTTATAGTAATAAATCAGTTTTGAAAAAAACGTGAATCCGTTTAAATTAATCAAGAATTCTCAGAAAGTTGAAATCAGTATTTTTTGTGTGGATATTGTAAATTTTCCATGATGAATTTTGAATGAATATAAAAACTTTAGTTTCGAAATTTACATGATATTAAATTGTAATTTGTTTAGCTATCGATCTTGCCGTTATGAGTCATAAGAAAATGTGAGAGTTGTATTGTAATATGGATTTCGCTGTACAATAGTCGTCGAGCATACCCGAAATGTCAATAACGAAAAGTGGATTTCCGCCAACGCGAAACCACCGAAAATCGTAGATGGAAGATTAATCACGATCACTGAAACACATCTGTTTTGTTACTTAACACCGGGTAAAAGAACACATTATTGATTGATGATGTAGTTAGTGTATTTAAACGCCATATTAGTCCATATCCAGTGCGCGGCGGAGCCATTCGGCTAGAATTTTATGTTGTTTTTCGTATTTAACTGTATTAATGTTATATTCGAATGATAAAAATTTAATGCTCATATAAAAAGATTGATGGGTCGAATGTGATAATATGTCAGAGGCGTCTTACAGAAATATGGCCGTTTTAGTACATATACGTCGACGAACTATTGACATAATTAAGCTTTATAAGTCGTACAGGTATCACATATCCATTTCGAGATTCGAATAAATGTCTGAATCTGTCGGTATTCGCCGATAATACATCGTAAAGGTATATCAAAAGTCGTTAAGTTCGCGATGTTTAGGTGTTAACGACACTCCGAGTCTACAATAGTAATCGATTACGATTGTATGAAAAAAGCATTACGGCCGATTTCGTCCGATAAAATTTTATTTTTCCGCTCAAACGCAGATTATTTCGATTTCGTTACAATTAATGGTGTATTATGCTTTGTGAAAACGAAGATTTATCGCGGTGTCCTCATAATGGCCGATTAATATAAATGTAATATTTCCGAGCGTATAATATTTTACAAACCATTAGGCTTTTTGCTAACGCACGCAAAAATACTATCAATCAAGACCCGATTTTTTTATTACCGGAATCTATAGAATAGATACGAATTTTATTAAGATAACTTATATAAATCTGACGTTTAATATATTGTAAAACATAAACAATCTTTTATGTGTACAAGATATTATCACGCATTGTTTTGCATTGATATTCAAAAATTGATTTTTGTACATAATCCCATAACATTCAATGTGTTGACGTTGTATTCAAAATGACCGCTTTATAAACGACCTACTGTTAGCAATAAAAATAATATATCATCCATTATGGCGAGCAATAAAAATAAAATCGAAACGTTACTGTCATCAAGTTCCTCACCTTTCGAAAACGGACGCAATAAAAGAAAAATTCTACGATTCCAGAAAACTCGAGAAAATGCCGAGCAACGCATAAAGATGATATTTATTTTGATTTCGACGATAATTTTATGTAGTGAATAGCGTTTTTTTACGACGAATCAAATTATATTGTAAGAGCTTTTCATTATTTTTAACCATTATTAGAGAAAAAAATCGACATCGTATATGAAAACTCGTTACTAAAACGATTTAGGCGAATTGGAAACTTTCACAATTGCGCATTCACGATATTTATGGAATTAGTGTCAAATAGTCATTAAAAATGTGTACGTCCGAGTGTACACACGCACACTTCAAATTATTCGATTTTGAAAAGATTCCGTTTTTTTCCACCAATATTTATGAACACGTAATTGCCATTCAATAATAACCTAGCAGGAATAAATAAAGCCATTACGAATCTGTCGTATTTTTGCTCGATTTCCGAGCGAATTTCGATAATTGCAAAAATAACACGGAGCCGAATCGTTTAGCACTTTTTTATTTTCATACATATATAAAAAAAATAAACAAATAAACAACGCGGGCGAATATTTTCGACCAATTAGCGGCTGACGTCTCTATAATCACGAGCTGTCTTTTTATTGCTCGGAGAAATTCTAACGAGCGCGTAAATTTCGCATATCGCGAATAACTAATCGATCTCTAAACTGGAATATCTTAAAACACCCACACTGTAGCACATAAAAAAACATCGATTTCCTCTAATATAACGGCATTTCCATTCAACAATGCGTTCATCCTCGCTGAAAATGCATTTGAGAATTTTGTGCACGGTGCACGTACCGGCGACACTTTCGCGACTATTCTCGCTACATATTGCACATACGAATGATAATTGAGCAATATCTGTACGGTTTGTTATCGCGCATAATATTGTAATAGGGCTGGTGCACCTTTTGTGCGTGTATTCTCTCTTTTTGTCGACTCGTATGCGGTGAATCGGAGCGAAATCGGGATCCGTTGTATAGTACGCGTCGCCCGTATATGGAAAGGTTCGATTCAGTTGTGCTAAACAATGATTAATTGGTGTTCGTCGAAAGTTTTTCGATTTGTATTCAGTCGTATCAAAGCCGAGGAATTGTTTGATGAATGATTTTATTGTGTTTATCGTTTTATGTAAGGTTCATTCTGAGAAACGGTGTTTTCGATGTCGTTGGGAAATTGGGCGTTTTTCCTGATAGGTGGTCTCGTTTATCTATTGAATGTTATGTTTTGTTTAAATTTGGTGATTAGTAGATCTATGAGGCTAAATTGTTTTTTTTTGTATTATAGCATTAATTAAATATTCATCGATGAAGTTTTATTTTGTGGTTATTCCATATATGTATTCACTTATAGGAAAATTCCTATGTATTTTCCTGTTTGAGTCAAAAAATGAACGAGGAAAATTATTTAACATTGCCAATTTTGGTACTCAATTAATTCAAAAACCCATATTCTAGATTCGATGAATCATTTGAGCCTGTTTGAAATGTCATAACATCATATAATTATTAGAAATTCTAAAATTGTTTTTTCCACGAAAATTCATTGTATGATTATCATCTTCTAATAAGGCGCATGTAAATTTTATGGATTCGAAACCTAAAATTATTCTCTTATAAACAATTCAGGTCGACGGAAAATTGTCAAATCACCCATCCAAATCCTAACAAAACCTAATTAACTTATAATATTAAAAAAAATTAATCCCCATTTTGATTTCACACAACAATCAAAACACCCTCATTCAAAAACGAATCGGAAAAGCGTGAAAAACGTTTGGCGCGTGCGCTGCTCCAAAGCGATTTCTTCGACCCATCCGTTTACAACCTTCGTATAATATCATTACACACATTAACACGGCCATACCGAGAGCTCGCATCGAATCGGATTCGACCCGTTTCGGTACGAATCGCCGCTCGTAAACCTTAAGTTCGCCGCCGCTGAACACCGAGACATTCCTTCACGCGTGAATAGAGCGCGTACGGAACAATTTCATTGTTTTTACTTCTTCTCTCCTTCGATACTTATTTGTAATCAATTTTGCGTTTTAAACGCGCCGTCCGTTCCCAATACTAAACAGGGCGTCGTACAAACGCGCGTGTGTGTAAAAATATTGAATGTTTTCAGTGGGTTTTTGGGGTGTGTGAAAAGTCTAGTTTGTGGGCGGGTGAGATGTTTTGGAATTTATTGATTTTGAAAGGATCCGTATTCTCGTGTTTGGAGAGTTGATATCTCGAACGGATCCGGTCAATTGGACAACGACCAACTAGGCAACGGTTTATTGGAAAATTGAACATGTACACGTTTAATATGCTCATTGTACATATATTAATGGAAATATGGTATCAATCTAAGAAAGTGAGTGACTTATGTACATAGTTTGGCAATTTAAACGTTTTATTTATTTCATTCGTAAATTTTCTTTTCGTAACACAATGCTACGATTAAGAAATCATTTCCTTAAATTTTCTTTTATATATATATTTATAAATTCTTAGATATTCAAATTGATTTTCCAATGGACTATTTGGCCTTTGTTTACCGTACCTAAAATTATTCATTGAAATATACTATTGATTGATCATAGAATGGTTAATAATACAATTTCATTAAAAACATATAATGATGATAATACAATGGAGTAGATCTGATTCGGTTTCGATTTATATCCGGTCGACATATTTGAAATATTCGGATCGATTTTTCGGCAAAATTGGGTCCTTCGTCGCCGATGAGGAATTATTAATTCCACGTTTAGCTTGCAAACGAATAAATCAGCGAATAACGTTACACGTCCGTTCCAATTCCGTTTATAATTCAAAAGATGTTGTTAACTCGTACAGTTAGCCGCGTTCGGTTTTGTTAACCCGTTCGGCGACACGTACGCCCTTATTATTTAGGAAGGACATTTGAGAATTTGCGTGTGCGTAACGAATCGAAAATTGTTTTCGATCGGTCGTCAAAAATAGCGGTTTTAATGTATTCATTGTAATATTTAGGTGCATGTTGAATTTTTAGTGCTCACTTATTAAATCGAGAATGTGACGCAATTTTGTATCGAATCTTAGCTAAAGTATCGTAAAATTTAATCGATTATGATTCAATATAATAAATTGTTAGTAATTCGTATCAATAGTCTTGTACCATTTTCGTTTGTTGTATACAATGAATGATTTTTTTTATTAATAATTAATAGCCACGTTTTAAAGCTTGCAAGATTTCGATCTTCTTATTATTTTATGGTAGTCGTTAATTTATCACTCGTTAACAATTTTTATTTGTCAATGTTGTGTAGAACGGCGGAACTTTGTTACTAAATAGACGCCCAGGGCTCTCGAGTGTCATAGCGTTCAGATACTAACTTCCAGCAATAATTATAATTAATAGGTTTACCTTTCTAATTGTTTAACAATTGAGTGTTTATATTGGCGCGTTTGAAAAATCGCCATTTTGTATACCGCTCCCTCTACATTTTTATTCATATCAAATATGGGACCTATTAATTGATCGAATCTTAAATTTATTTATGAGGTGTAAAAAATTATGAATTTGTATTATAAATATGAATGCGCTAATTTTTAAGCCGCATGTACGCGTAGGATTTTTTTAATACATCATGCTAGCTATCAATTTCGATTTAGATAGATCATGGCTGTTGGCCTTCGAATTCCGCACACTTTTTTGACGGTTCTAATAACAGGAAGGTCAAAGAACTTTTCTGCGCGAAGTACGAAAAATAAAATACATGCGAAACCATTAAAACAAAGATATTGCTGACCGTTTTAGGCATAAGTAATTTCTTTTATATAGAAAAATACAGCGTCGATTACAAAACGTGCCAGCTAAACAAAAATATACATTACGGACGCGTCGCTCGCGCATGCGGCCATCGGATTATTAATTTCGGTTTTTATTTTCTCGGGGCTTTTGAAAAGCTCCTTCGTCTCCCTCTCCCCCATTTTTCGTTTTATTTTATTTCAGTGCGTAACCCTACACCGCCGCTCGCGTATGTGTGTCAACTAATTTGAATATTTCGATGATTTATCTCGCCGCCATTTTCGTCCATTTATAATGGCGCGATCGAGAGGGAGAGATTGCGTTTTTCGTCGGAATTGCAACGTGCATCAATTATTCACGAGGGCCGCTTTTCAAGGACCAAAGCGACGAGATTAGAAAGCGCATTTTGTTTTTTTTTTATTATTATTATTTTGTATGATACGGTGAATGTATGATGATGGTCGCAAATGTCAGCATTTGTCAGAAAACGATTGCTTTTCAAATAATTGTATGTATTCATTTTATTTTAAATTACACATCTCACACTAGCGTGTTAAATAATATAATTTTGCAGTTTTATATAGTAAACGTAAATAATAAATTATTTTTTTAATATTGTATGAGTGTATTAATTTTTTTAATTATAGATTTCTGCATAAGCGCGTTTTATACAATTATATAAAAAGTAAAAAATAATTAGTATTTCGAATGGTATTTTAACCACAGGAAAATTGAGAAACTTTTCCCCCTTTTAATTACATTTTTAAGTAAATATAAGTAAAGTAATTCTCAACTTTTTTCTTTTGAAATACAAAATTTTATTTTATTATATCAAATTTTTGTTTTGGTGAATCTAATTTCATTTTAAAATGTTGTTATTTTTCAAAAATATATTGAAATCTATCAATAAAGAAAAATTTCCGATATCAAATACTCTCATACTTAAAATATAAACCTTCACAAATTCGAATAATCACACAATTCTCTAACAACCCCGTACACTTTCAATATCGTAAAATAAACGAACACATCGCATCAACGCCGAAACGGGGAAAATTGAGAGGCGCTCCGCACTTTTCGATCGATTCACCCTTTTCGTCCGAAAACAGATTAACGTCACACGCATTTATTTTTTCGGGGAACTTCCCTTATTTGCATGCACACCCCCCAGATTTTCGCCCGAGGGGAGACGACGTCGCGAATGACACATATTCAAATTAGGGGAGGCTGAAACACAGTGTCCCCGCGAATATGGCCGCATTATGCGCGACGGGAGAAAACTCATACGTGTGATTTATGTGAGGAAGATTTACGCTTTGGACGGTCTCACTTTATTTTTTTCGTCGATAGTTTTCTCGTGTTTGTTCTGTGAAAGATTAGCATGTGAAAATGAGGTCGTTGGTGCTTTTGTCTGATGTCTGGCGTATGTTTTTAGCGTGGCGAACTTTTTTCAGGCTTAAATTATGACTTTGTTAAGAATTTATATTTGATATTGTCGATTTGATTTCAATAGTTTTCGATTGAATTAAAATTGTTGTTTTTCAAATGAGCGACTCATTACTTTATTCATATAATCTTAGAAATATGATCTGTCTTTATAATTTCGAATCAAACACATGTGTGCCATGTTATTTAGTGATAATCATAAAGAACAAGGTCTGCTACGTGCCATAGATGATATCATCGTGCTTATTATTGAGATATTTTCTTATTGTTTAAGAGGAAATTGATTCTTTTTCAATTCTAGAGCAAACCAAACAATTTTATCATTTGAATGATCGTATATGAATAATCGATTCAATAATATCGCGGGAATGAAAGGAATTTGATGATCACATCTCGTCAAACATATTCGCTTGTTTTTCGTCTTTTCATACTGTGTCGTTTATCATGTTACGTCTCGTTTGCAATTTTGCAGCGATGATGACCAATTTATCATGTAGATGTGTAATATATAAAATGGGAATATCGATTCATATGATGAAAATCTAAATTATTAGGAATGGCCATTGTTTACTTACTCGCAACGGCGGAACATCAACCCCAAAAAATTCAAACTCTTCCCCCCTTTGAAACTTTTTAACTACAAAATTTTAGTTTACCCAAATAACCCTTTCCCCCGCATTTTACACACTACTCTTTTTTGATGCGATGAAAAAAAACATCCCCCAGTTTTAATTTTAATTTCGGCGCACATACACACTACACTAACTCATACCGCCGAAGCACTCGCATTTATTTTTATTTCGAAACTCGGGAGAGATTTCTTTTAATAACGTTCATTTCAATGAGAAACCGTGAGCTGTTTTCAATGACCCTCTGTTTTGTTAATATTTTTATTTTTTTTTGTTACGCAGCCGTTGTTATTTACTCACTTTTTGGCCATTGTTGCGATCTGCGAACGCTATTATGGGGGTGGAAAATTTTCATTTGAAAATTCCGAACGATTTGTGTGATTTTATTATTAACATGAATGTATTTATTTATGATAGATCATATTTGTTTAAAAAAATATAAACTTTTCACAATATTTTATTTAAATATGATGTGAAATTTGGAGAATGGTCGTATTTTAATATTAGGGTGAATTCATGAAGGCACACTTAAGTAAATGGTTCAAATTGAAGCTTCGTTAGTGGATGTACGAATTTAGCTTTTATTTGCCAACGTAATACTATGCAAATTCGTATCTAGTGAAGCTTTTTCGAGCTTTTATCGTACGGCATATGGCAATACAGGATATGTTGAAAATGCACGTTTCATAATTCGATTTATGTCACGGATAACAATGAGCCATATTTATCATAGAACGGCGCTACCGAATGGACACGACAATTTTTTTTGATCAAATTTATTTAGCGTTTCCTAGTTAATGTGACATTTGCGAATTTCGAGGCCGCACACGCGCTCTCGTTTCGGCATTTCGAAAAGTGACGATTTCCTCTCGCAATAAAACGAAATTTCTTCTTTCGGTTACGGACGATAGCGAGAAATGTTAATTGAAAAAGTGTACTCGGAGGCGGACAGCACATGTGTGTGCTTTTTTAAAAGCGGCACCGCGCATTCAATTTGATTCTAAAAACATAAAGCAGGAAGGGGTTGAAAAAAATGAGAGAAAAAAGGGATTATTCGGTTGTGTGTTTGTGCGTTTATATGTTGTATGCGTTATTCCCGTAGTTAAATAACTCGTTATGAAGTTTTTTTCATATTATACTTGTAGTATATATATATGGCGGACGCGTTCTAAATGCATTTTATATTTTTGTTTGAGCAGTTGGCTTCTATAATACTTGTACACTATTTCGATGTATTTTTTTATGTATACAGGATTTAATCGATTTTTCTAGTAATAAACACCACCTACATTTCGTTAGGTTTTCGTTCATATTTGCATTCGGATTCGAATCAAATTGCTTGATTTATTTTGTTATAAATCTATTAGGTACATTAATTTTGTAGAGTATGGCTTGTAATTATACAAAATGTCAGGGCAAATGTCAGATACGTTATTAAATTATGCCTACATTCAAACATGATATTTGTAACGTTATCGCTTTCAATAAATTTTATTAAACTCAAATTTTGTACAATATAACATAATATATTCACGAGACGTAATAGTAGTTGATTAACGATTCAAGCATAATATTTTTAATAAGAACCAAGTCATTAATATTTTTATGTAAGTAGTTTTATTTTATTTTTTTCGATAAATTCAATATGTTTTTCATTGTTCAAACACAATAAATATCCAAGATTTCACATTGGCAGATAAAGCTTCAGCCATATATTACTATCAACATTTGAGTTCCATTTTCGATTTATCACCGGTTCGAATCGCGAAATATATTGTTAAGAACGAAACCTACAAACGGATAAATGATCTATTTTTTTCCACAGTTGCCACAAAATGACGTAATGGTAACATTATTAACGAAATATTGCCCGCGTGATGGAGCACATCCACGTACACGAATAGTGCGCCCATGAAATACCGATAAAAAAGGAACTGGTAATATTTAAAGCGTGATATTCTGAAATCTATAACAAAAGCATTCATATTGTATTGTAATTTCGTTATTGTGTTTTTTTCGGTCGTTTTACAACTGGCTTTCGGGGCCCCCGCCCACCTCACGTGGCACATGCCACACCAATAAACGCGATCGACTTTTTGCTCGTTCGTCATTATATTGTATACGAATTATATATGTTTTTTTGTATGTCTTTGTGTTTTTTCCGATCTTGTCTTCGGCGGGAAAGCATTAAGAATATTGAAATTAATGTGTGTGTTATAATAAATCGTGAACTGGGTCGAGCGTTGGCTAATTTTCGTGCCGATTCTAAACTGCGATCACGTATGTTTAGGGTTGAAGTCTTTGAACGTTGAATAATTTTTTGCACTTCAAATAATTTGCATGTACCAATTAACTGTATCCACAGTCGGTGTTTTTCATGTGTTTCTTTTTTTTGTTGATTGATGAAACGGAAATTTCTATCAAAATTGGCCTTTTTGCTCGATCATCGTACGAAATTCGCACAGGAAACGTACACACTTAATGATAGATCAGATAATTTGTTTTTGATAGGCGAATGCGCGAATTTCTTATTAACCGAGCACCAGTCGAGGATATTTACGCATGCAAAAATTTTTCGATGTGTGATATCGAATATAAAAAAAAAATGTGAAAGCTCATCGCGTGAACACAATGTGCCGCGGTATACGTACTTGCGTGCAAGTGTAATGTATAAAGCTTGAAATTTCGAAATTACTTTGTTGTATTATTGGTATCAATTCGAATGTTGAAGAAAAAATAAATTACATACCATTTACAAAAAGTGATTGATGCTGATAACATCAGTGACTGATTGAACAACAAACGCTTTTGTGTTTTTTTTTTCTTTCCATTTTCGCCATTTGTGTTATTTAGTAGGCAGAACAACGAATTTGTTACGAAGTTTTCATACGTATGCTTATGTGAGTTTTTTATTTGTGTTGAAAAATATTTTTATTGTTATTTTTTTAATTAATAACGTGTTTGCGAATGCCTCGGAGCCGTTTCGTAGGCTTCCCCTTCGTATAAAAGACGCGAAAGTTTTTCATTGAAAAATCGGAAAAATGTCGAGTGGGAATCTTATAGGAAATTCAGTCCTTTCCCGATGTTACGTTAAAATATTTTAATTGAAATTCTTTGGAAATTCTATATGCTCGGTATTAAAATCGAAACGATTGTACTTCATTATTGGCTCTTTTGATTGATCATCTTTCGTGGAGAGAACAGATTAATGTTTTCGATATCGCTATACATTCGGTTTCGAATACCGATTATCTTCCTTATCATTATGAATAATCATATTTTTTATAAATCCTTTCAATTTTTATATCATTCCGGATCGATTCCATCATTGTGTGGGTCGATGTTCACGTATTTTTTTTTTATCAAACCGTATTTAATTTTTGCGAAACGAATATCAGATTTTTCAGGCGAATCTACTTAATTTTCATTGCGGAACTTTTCCTTATGTGATTTCCGAGAATATTTTTATGTGTGAAATAATTTTTACGACACTTTTATTTGCATACTTTCCCACATTGGAGATTTTTTAATAAAATTCGAATGTATTTTAGTTTTATTGTATCAATATCAAACAATGATTCGATTTATCGCCATTAGATTAACGCGTGCAAATTTCATCTACAAAGCACATATCCGTTATATATTCAAAAGGCGTTTTACACCTGGATACATCTAGCCATATAAGTGTTTATATTCGTATTTATGAAAGTACGTATCACATACATAAATAATTCCTATTCTACAATCCTGTCGCGAGTCGAACGCAAGTCATCACACACAATTCTATTGTTTACGCTCGCACGATCATTACACATTTGTAGATTGTTGCAAGAAACATAAATACAACATCGCAAGTCTTTTGTCTTTAAAGCGTACTGTAATTTTTTAAGATTTTTTAGCGAACGTTTTTTGCCGACGCGATATTACAAAATAAGATAAAACAAACCGAACACTTTCAGAACTGATTATCGAAACGACGATTTCGTTATCTGAAATAAAATTTCATCGAAATCTCACAATTGAAGATGACATATTCGAACGTCCGAGTTCATCGCACCGTCAGTTCGATATTCGATTCTCATCCGATCGATTTTTTATTATTCTTCATACACACGGTCATCATAACAGTCTTTTTGTTGACGTCATCGTCGGTAACAATAACTAATTACCGAACGGACAAGTTATCTCGAACCCAGCGCTTCGACAACGTCCAGAATTGTGTTCGAGAAAAAAAATCGTCGACTTTGCGGAGCTTTTCGGACCCCTCGGAAAAAACTCGCGTATCGGACCTCCTGCTGGACGACACATACGTATCGGTAAAATCGATCTAGTTTCGTCGTTTGTATGTGTTATTAAGAGTATGGAAAATGTGGTAGGTTGAACGACTCGAAAGCTCCTCGTTGGGCATCTCTTAACCCGGAGCTTGTAGTACTAGCTCACATGTACGACTACTTTGTACGATCTCATCAAGAGATTGATGAATCCCATCCATTCGTTTTTCGACAACAATGGCATAAAAAGGTCTTCTAACATGTTTCTTCTTCCTACATGAATCCGACAGAAAAACGTTTTCTTCTGTATAATCGATGGAAAAAAATCTACGTATATAAGTTTTATACGTTGGAAAAAAGAGACGACACTAGAGTAAGTCAGTATTATACGCGCGTATAAACAAAATAAAATAAAGAGTGGCTTCGGATTCGTAACGTTAAAATAAAAAGGCTCGATAAAAGGCGTATAATGGAAAAAAGGTTGAAAAATTATTATAAAAACAAAAGCTTCAAAATTTTATAAATGAGCGTTCCGAATCAGGAGGGTTATGTCGCCGGAGCGCGAAAAGCCATTTCGGATTCAAAATGTTAGACGAGCATACAATTCAAATACTCGATCGAATTTTATTGATAATATATAACGTTAACGAATTCTTGCGTCAATTCTGTAGATTTATCGCTATTTTTCTTATCGTGGCTCAGTGATATGTGTATTTTTATACATAAAATATATTCGACCAAAAAAGGCTACATTGTCGAGTCACAAGATGGTCGTCGTGGAAAAAATGACCGATTTCCGATCGTACATATATGACACGGCGATAGAGATAATGATAATGTGACGACCATCGGAACGACCCTCTCGGCGATACGAAATCCCGTGGAATCCGTCTTATTTCTTTTATTCAACGTTTGTAAAGACGCTCAAAGAAATAATAAGGAATAAAAAAAAAATAATATATATATTGAAATGGAAATATAAAGAGTTGGCGAGACAACGAATTGATACGGCAGAATACCGAGACGCGCTTACATAAAATATCTTTTTTTTTCAGTTCACGAAAACACATCGTTCTTTATCGATATTGTTTTGTTTCAATCTTTCTTTGCCTTTTTATTGCCCTTTCGTTTGTCTTTTTTGAACCATGTTGGCTTTTTGGATAATATTTTTTATTTATAGCAAAATAAAAATAAAAATAAATTTCGTCGACGGATCGATCGTTTAATTTCCTGATCATTGTACAAATTATATATTTACAATCGAGTCTTTAATTTCATATGTCCTGGATATGATGATTTAAGTGCATGTATATTTTTTTTTATTAAGAACGCGTTCACAAACGAAACATAAAAGCAAATTAAGCGATGTGTTTTGTTCGTTTAATGCCCCAATCATCAACTGAATATGCCGAATGTAATATGTATCATTTTATTCGTTCTTTTGAAAACTAGTTTTCCGTTCGTATCGAGAAATTCTTCTGTTGAATTGAACGCGAAGGTATTCTTCCTCTCGTACCAAAAACGGTGATTAATCAAAATCAAGATATCATAAAAGGTGGACCAGCCACGGCCGTACTTAACGTTTGGTTCTCATTTTGCTTTATTTTTTCGTTACGTCGTCTCCTTCCACTTGAAATGGGCTCTCTTTCTTTCGTTTTCGGATTGTTCGTATCCTCGGGGGCTTTTTTACACAATTTCTATCGCTAAATAGTTGTAAATTCTAACGAGTTTCTAGCGTAATAGCCTACTTTTAAATGGTGCGACGACCGTTTTAGACATTGAGCTTGAAAGCCGATTTCAATGCCACCAAGGCCGATTCAATATAAAATATTGTAATCGATTTGTTTATACGGGAGATCTGTCGTAAATGTAAAGTATTACATAATAGTCGATAAATCTTGCTGGGCGGGCGATGTTTGTTGTCTTGTTGAAATTGTGTTACGCTTACTTATAGTTCAGAGCGATCCGATCGATACTTTGTGCGTTCCTGAAAATAATATTATGCTATGAAGGTTTTAGAATTATAAAATTTTTTTGATGGAAAAACTGAATAAAAATATATTAGATTCTTTTTTATGCAGGCTTAACATATTTTTCAATTTAAATTCCGTTATAAAGAAATTCCATATGGAGGAGTTACCTCAAAGCAAGGAGTAGACGCACAACTCGTAGTGAGTATTTTGGATGACTCATTGAATTTCCTTATACAGCAACATTTTTCAAAGGATTACGTGTTGATGTTCTTTTTTTATAAATAATTAAACTTTTATAACACTATTTTGAAAAAATAAATAAATTGTTTACATAAAATTTCCACAGCGAATTCTTCGCATATTTACTTGAACAGTATCGCAAAAAAAAACTCAAATTTCCCACAACGTCCGATTCATAATAAGATACTCTCTTCAACAACGAAATACGCATATCATAATAAACTATCGCATAAAAAATACGTTTTTTCAATAGAAAAATTTCACGTTGCCTTTAGCGCCTTTTAAGCCACAAGGAATTCGCATTGAAGAAAGTTTCACCTTTGTGAATAACACACGCAGTTTTTTTGTCGAATCCGACACGTCTATACTTTTGTACAAAACAAATTCTCATATTTTCGAATGACCAGAAACATCCCGAGTATGCGAGACGACAATGGGCCGAAGAATCGTCCAGGATTATTAGCGTTGGGACGATGACGAGGTCGTCTCAGGTCACAGTCGTCTTTGGAGGCTCCTTCGAGGGTTTTCTCGTCCTTTGAAGTTTCGTCGCACCCGGTTGAAGGTGCGTGATGATGCATTCATTACTTGGGTTTTCTTAGTCAATGGTGAACGATGGACAATGGTAGAAATGTTCCGAGGAATTGTGCATTCGTGGAAAGTCGAGTTTGTTATTTCTGTAATGGTTTTTCGATATTTAACTTTTAAATATTTCCTGTCGTTGTGTTTAATGTTGTTTATAACATCTTTTTGTTATTGAAATGATTCGAAATTCTGTAGAATTCCATAAACATCACTTTTTTTTATAATAGATTCAAATTCGAATTTTTTTGGTGTTTATCAAATTTATATAATTCAATTTTATTATATAATCAAATTTTTTAAACAGTGAAAAAGTTTCTTTCATGATATTGGAAAAAGTTTTTCATTTTTCATTGTAACTTTATATTTTTTTATAAAAAACATAAACGTAATTTGTTGTAAATATCGTACTGCTCTGGATTCTAACCGGAAAATTTCTAATATTCGAGAATAATCGAACGCATTTTTTTCGCAGACAAGGACCGCTTTTGCTCTTATCGCGATTAGACTGGTTTTTATGAGATTTTTTCAAACGTGTTACTGTCGGTAAAAATTATGAGGTGAAATTTAAGATCTGAAAAATTTAAAGCCCCGCCGGCCTAAATGACGTGCGCATTTTGTACGAAAAATTGTTTAAAAAAAAAAATAATAATTTAAAATTTGAAAACTTGCACACGTTCGAACTAGATATTTGCATATTTTAAAGATTTCTAGAAATCTTCGGTTCAACAGGGTCATCATTTTTATATTGTGTTTTCAAAAAATCAAGCCTCTCTAAAAAAAAACTCGTGTGAATTTATAAATTTTAACTAAAAAAGCGATAGGCTCCGAACGGAATGGCAATTTGAATAATAGCTTTCAATATTATTTTGATCGGAAGAATACATTAAAGATTTTTTATTCTTTCAAAAATCGCATATTTCTTTCCAAAAATCGCCGAGCCACTCTCATATCGCACGCATATAAAACTCTGTCTTGACAGGCCAATCATACGCTCATAGAATATTTTTATTTACCCAGTTTATTTAGCGCATTATTTATGCGAATCCCACCGCTCGAATCAACCCATAAATCGCCCATCTTCGGATTATTAACCTTTCAATGTCCGAAGGAAGGCATACGCGCATTCTCATATTCGGTGTTCCTTAGAACGAATCAGTTTCTTTTAATGGGACGTGTCACGAACGCGGCGGGCAAATAATAACCGTAACCGAGTTTGATTGCGGCTCATCATTATTTATGGCGAATTATTGCGATTCGACCGTTTTTTAATGGACTTTCGTTTCGCGAAATGTGTGGAAAGGCGCCCGGCTAATGCGTAGAGACGGGCATATGTCAGAAGTCGCCGAATTGCCAAAAAAATCCCGGAAAAAATCCGAGACGGCTTCAATTAAACGGAAGATTTCCGAAGGAAAATGCTTTCTCCTATTTAAAGATTGTTACGTGGTTCTTTTTCGATTTTTTTTCGGTTCCGCGCTTATTATTCAAATGTATGGAAAGGTGAGATTGGTGTAGAATAGCGCTTTTCGTCTGTTATGTAATTGATTGATTTTTAAATTATTTCTGTTGATAAAATGCTTAAACGATATATTATACTTTTCTAATTTAAAAATAAATATGTATAATTTTTCAATTATCTAATCAATTACGATATTTCAATGAATTGACGTGAATGCAAGTCATGTAAAAATCGTATTCGATTTAGCGTTTCTGCAGCAACCATTTCAAACAGCGTACAAAGAAAACTCACGTGTTAGATCATCGCATCGGTAAATACGAGAAAATGAAAAGGAACCACCGGGAATGTTAGGTAGTCGAAATTTAACATATTTTCTAATCTACACTTTAATTACGGCCGTAAAACATTTTAACGGTTGAGCCGAAACTGCCTGATTGGACCTGTCAGTTTAAGATCCGACCGATTGTCAGTAGGAACAAACGGAAAATGAAAAATTGCACCGAATGAAAAATCTGTTGACCTCTCCTAGTCGTGCCACGGATCACTTTTCAACGCCACATCCAAACAATTTGTTGTGTACCGCATTGTAAGTACGACGTATCGACACCAAAACGCTCATTATACGTCAGCGCCCATGTTTGTCTCTTCGCTTAACTCTCCGATTGCTTTTTTATCCGATTCGACGACAAAAAATGTCGGTATTGTAAAAAAAAGCTCGTAACGGTACCGAATAATCTTTCGGACGCATCACAATTATTTGATATGTGCCGAAATTGAACCGCACGCCCGCCTCATCAGACTCGGATATATGAAACATAATTACGCCAAATTTCAAACACAATAAACACAACTGTTAATATACGTTTCGTAAAATAAAAATAGCTTTAGATGAAATAAAAAAAAACGAAGAAAACGAGAATAGCGAAATAGAAAAATAATAATGCGAAAGACGCGAGAGAACAAAAAAACGAAATGGTACCCGCGCAAAAAACGCGGCGTATGTAGATGTGGTAGTGGTTTTTCGTCGAAAAAAATCCAAACCGAGATTGACTCTAACCTAACCCACTATTGAATCGAGAGAAACACCGGCATGGGTTAGAATGGGATAGAGTTATCAATCGTTCGATCGCTCATTGAAAGATGTACCCCGAGGCGTTTAATGAGCACACATGTGTGTACAGCGAGCGTATGTGTTAAAGAAAAAAAAGAGGTGCTCAATTCGTTAACTCGTTTCGATTATTCATGTGTCTAATTGAAATTTCGACTGTTGACGTATGTGAATTTTTGAATTTGGGTGTTGCATTTTCCATGTTTTATTTGTAAGGGTGGTTCGGTTGTTTTATTAAAATCCGTTAACGATAAATTCGTGATTTCTAAAATATTTTTTTAATAAATTATGAGTGAAGCATGTATGTGAATGTTTCGTTATTATATACGGGCTGCGGTTCTGTGCTTGAAAGTATTGATCCTCCTTCGATATTTTTTGCGTCAATTTCGTGCGTTTTTTTACTATGGCAAGTTTCTTGAAATTTTCCAGTCTTTTGTGAGAATTTAATTCGAGATTGATGGTTTTGGGAACGTCGATGTATACGTACCACTTTTGGATCGCTTCGAAATTATTATATGAAAAAAGTCGATATTATTTTGCACGCCTAAAAGTTAAATTGCGTTCACAATTTAAACAGACACCGCTCCGAAAGGGGGTATAGTTTCTATATTTTTTTAATAAGACAAGAATCGCATATTAATCTTTCTATCTTTATAAGGTCAACGATAATATGTATTTTTTTTTTGATATTTTTTTGTTTCGGTCACGGGTCACTCTTAAATGACAGGTGCCCACTCCGATACAGCAAATTAACGCTTAACCGTTTAAACGGCAGTACATTTTATTTTATGCCCGTTTAATTTATGCCTTGTCGCCGATAATTAATTGTAAATATTTATTTTTTTACAGAATCCTCCAAGGCGCTGACAAGAACATACGATCCCGTATAAATCAGGTATGATTAACGTTCGACTTTATACGATAGTTCAATTATACGTTCGAAAAGCCACAAAACACAGAAATATTTTTTGTTGTTATAAAAATTGATTCGAAAACCAGTTTCGAAGAATCTCAGTTTTATACATTTATTATTATAGATCCGAAGCCGTAATAAATGTAGAAAAATTTCACATCTTTCCGTAAAAAAAAATATCGTATACTCCGTATAAATTATTACATACAATTTATAACCGATTTTACCGGCGATCATAGAAGAATTTTCTCCACGTGTTTTCTCCGATGTAGCTTTCGTGTAATACTTTGTTAGACAAGGATCAATACATGTCGGTCTATTAGTCCTTTAGATTTTAATCGATGGATTTCCATTGTGACTATTTCTCGGAATCGATCCTACACATTCTCTGAGGCCGGAGGACGTTAACCCGCCCATAGGCTATCCATCATAAAAATTAGTAATACCGAAACGAACACTTCGATTATTATAATGCTCGTTCATGCTAGGATTCTATTTTATTGATTTATTGTTGTTTAAAATGTCCTTATATATTTTTAAATTTTCACGCTTATTTAGAACATGCAAACATGTCATAAACGTTCGGTATACTAATCTATCAACTTATGTAATCAATTCCATCAACTTTTTTTTGATCAATCAGGAAAATTTAGAAATTTTCGAAAAGTGGTGAAACATTTTTTTCGTTTTGTCTAAAAAAGTAGAAATTTCGCGTATAATCGAAACGCACGAGATTTATATACTTTCGCAAATGCGTCTCGACGTGGAAAAAAATTTGAATAAAAAACACGACGTCTCTTGGCGAAGAAAAAAAATATTTATTCAGTTTAATATTACAGTGTTGCGATCTCGTTTCCGAAAACTGGATCGCGACGTTCGGGGCAAAACAAATAAATTAAAAACTGGTAATTAAAAATTCACTAAATCAAGTGTAGTTGTTGATTTGAATTTTGTAGAGATAGTTCCCGAACCGATGTACGTACCTATTCGAAAAAAGAACGAGGTCTCCGAACAACGATTTTAGTAGATTTGGTCAGATTGTTTGTGAAAAAAAGAGGCGCATTAAGTTGGAACCGGATTTTTATATTATGGTAAATAAACATGTAACGGACCGGTTAATATTGAGCTCGTAATTCATTCTTCTTGAATATCGTTAATAAACGACTATTGTTACTTTTTAGATTAATATACGTATACGTAGAAACAAATTAAAGAAACTCATTGTGTAACTTTTTTTTCGGCTTTTCGAAATCGTTACGGTGAAAATTTGTTTTCCGAAAATTGCTGTATTTTTTTATTCGATATTAGTCCGCACTAATTAATATGTTAGCATATGAAACTGAATTAAAATATAATTCGTAAACAAGCTGTCAATGGGAATTTCCGATAAGTATCTGATTTGCAAATGCCGAAATTCAACCCAGATTTTTTTCCGCTCCGAACATATTCTCACATCGAAACATTCGATCATGCCGATCTCAATGTTGACGCTCGTTAAAATCGAATCACAATTCGAAAATAATGAACATGACTACCGATTAACGGCGCGTCCATAACGTTCGATTTCCATAATTCGGCCGTTTGTATTATTTTTTTATTGTGACCGCCAACAATTTCGCCCGTTTAATACATTCTTTATGGCCGGTTAAAGCCGACGTTTATGGTGTGTCATCGCCGCAGTTTCCGCGAGATAAACGGTGATTTTCCCGAAAAAATTAAACGGCCGCTTATTATATCGAAATGATAAATCGGCTCTATCTGATGACGACTTGTTATATTTTTTTACGGTCTGTCGCTAAAACGTTTTCACACTTCGAAACGATGAGATTATTTATTGCCGCGATAAACACACGCGGCTTTTATTGCGACCGCGCTAATTCTATTTGCATATAATATAAACAATAAGAAAATTATTGAAATTTTACTGCCGATACGTTTCTCTATCAATCATGCTTAATAAATGGTCGGCGCCGGGTACGAAAAAGTTATTACAGATTATTGATTCATTAGGCGTTCGAATAATAACACGGAGTATACCGAATCATCAATTACACTTCTACATTTTGAAATTTGACCGTGGCTAAAGAGGAATGGTAGGATAGAGAAAGAAAAAATCGACTCGCTACATCATCTGTAAATACGGCGTAATGATCCGTAATTCGTGTGGAAATCATGTTTTATTTATAATTTTGATCTTACGATTCGAAAACGGACTGTCAGTGTATGTCTTTTTCTGTATACGTATTTGAATCACATAGTCGCATGCTCGGATATTCTAAACGTAATCGACCACGTAAACCTGTGTTTATGTAAAGGATGAAAAAATCGTAATTCCGTATAATAAAATTTAATTGTGGCACTTTTTGTAGTGGTACATGTACCACGCGGGTTCGATCAATAAAATTTTATGTTAATTTAGCGTTATTTCTATACAAAAACCTGATCGCCCCGCGTTTCAAATTTTTACCGTAAAAATATTTATTGATTGTCGGTTGTAAACTCACCGTGGGTGTATCTGTATCACACACTATAAAATAGGATCGTGGAGGCAAATTAACATTATTATAATGGCTTATTGTTTAATTAATTAATTGAAAAATCTCAATCTTCTCCAAACTCGGCGATTTACGATCGTTTTTATGTCTGAGCGATGCCAAATTTTGACAGTGTATCATTTTTATTATGCTATATTCAACATTGACATTTTCTATTAAATTGAATTAAAGTTATGTGAAAACGAAACTGGTTCAAACCAATCAAAGGGCAACTAGTTGAGTAACATAATGCCTGTTTTTCAAACGGTAATATTTGACAGAAAATTTGGTTAAAACTAAAGTAAGTGAAGCAATCAATAATCGACATAATGAGTTCGACTTTTTAAACGGTTTTGAAATGTCATACTTCTTTATATTTTATTTAGTTTATTGAAAATAAAAATGTTCATAAAAAACATATTATAACTAAGCCGCTAAATCTATCGAAAATGTTTCAAATATTTTTTATCACATTTTGCTCGAAAAAGTCGTTTGATTTGAATAAAATTTGCATAAACCTTTCGATTTTTTTGCGTTTCATAAATTATATTGCTCCATTTTTTCAATTTTTTATTTAATTTATATCAAATTTTTGATCGGTAAAATAAGGTCATTATTATGTCATTGGAGCTTTCGGACCAATCTAGACCGCATAAATGTCACATTACCGAAAATATTGTGTATTAAATCCGTACATAATTAAAACATTTCACCTTCAATATAAGAACCAATTGAATACATCACCATAATTCATATGCAAATCCCACTTTAAAAAATCCACGATTTAAATCAATAAAACCTCTCTCGAGTTTGTTTCGCGGCCATAAATATTGCGGATGGCGGAAAAATTTGCATAAAATTGTTAATACAACATGACGATGCATTAACTAGGTGGGGCTTTGCCACCGGCGCCGACCAATCAGAATCGTTTTTAATTGCATCAATCAAAATTGTAACGTATGAAATGATTATATTCTGCGGTGTTATTAATTACGCGATCCGATTGGTCGTTGCGAAACACGGCTTATATAAACACGATAACAATAAAAACTACAATATTATATTATGGATGTGTGTCGCTGTCGTAAATTATCATAAAATTAGTTATACTCGCGTATGCGTTCGGTTAAATCGTATGTGGTAGGTAGCCGGCGTTCGTATTGAGTAATTACAAGTTTGGACGTTTGAACACAAAAAAAATACTACTTATATATTTTACAAACGAGTCTACCGGGCTGCCACTATTGTCTGTTTGCTTCCAATATGTTGTATGTGGTATGCGTTTTGAATGCGTGTAAGTGTGTTTTCCTCTGCTTATATTATCTTATGGTTTATGGTATGGGAGAGAAATATTAATGTGGCGAAGCGGGCGAGTTTCGACCCGAAAACCACAAGACAATTAATCAAACATCATATCAAACAAGTGATCAAGATAATGGAAAAAAATATCTTCGATTCAAATTGGAGTCCGCGTTCCTTTGGCGCGTCGTGCCCTAACCGAAACATAAAACGTACATATTGTGTATGCATTTTTTATTACTTTTTTCGTTTCCGATCCGAAAACGAATTACGTTACTGAAAAGCTCGAGAATAAAGTCGGCGCACGATCGTTTTTATCGTTCTCTAATTTTAATTTAAATTGTTTTAAAACTATATAATGTTTTATGCGATTGCCCGCTGAGACCGTCGACAAGGATGAATATTAATATTTCGAAGCACATGTTTATATAATTTTTATAGGACGTTTTCAAAATTAATTCGACACAAATGGAGAGCTTTCAATATCTGATCAACATAACTGGATCGGAATAATCAGGAAGACAGTTTTCATCGATCCACGTATGTCATCTCGAATGTCATCGTCAACAATTAATTAAAACGGCACAATAGAAGCGATAATGACAATCGTGTGTCGACATTATACCAAAGGCCGCATAATTAAAAAACGTACCGCGTCCGCACTTTGTGAACTGCTTATGCTTATGGGGCAGATCTCTCATACACCAAAAACATATTTTATATACAATATAAAATATATATACATATTATTACACGGTTTATATATATGTATAATACCGAAATGGAATTCCGGTTTTGACATTTTATTTTTTGTTACATTTGCTCGATATCATATTCGGTTCGAAATGTCCGCTTACGTTCGGGTGTGCGCTTGTGTGTGAATATGTGTATTTGTGTTATGATATAATGATGTGTGTGCGCGTTTTTGAATACTCGAATATGTGTGTATGAAAACGATCGGCAATACGATTGTATTTGTAGCATTTACCTGGTCTTTGGGGCCAGCGGTCGTCAACCTTTCGTATTGACGTTTATCAAATCGTGACGGATCGTGTTGCCGGCATGCTTTTGCGTCATTTTAATCAAGAACATGATTTTCAATTGTGTATGTGTGTGTTGAATTTTAAATATTGAATTATGTTTGCTCGAAGTTCTGAAATCGGATGAGCTTTTGGTATTTCGGATGGGAAAATTTGTTGATTTGGTACGTTGTGAAATAATTATATTAATTATTTGCAATACTGTTTGAGTTTTTGATTGACTTGAATTAGCGTAGTGTATCAAGAATTTAAGTGACCATAACATTTGCAGTGAAATTCGTCATTGAACTTTTCACAAAGTATAGATTTAATCGAGAGGAGATTGGTGTTATTTATAAATGTAATTTATTTTTTGTTTATAAAAAACATCATCAGTTTATGTACAAATCATATTAAATATACTCGTTTTTGTTAATTCGTTATTGAAAGTATAAAAAACGAACTTATAATTATCGAAAAATCCCGGAACAAACCCATCAGCTACAATTATTCAACAAAGTATACATTATAAAAATTTTACTCAATTATTATTCAAATTCAAAGAAAACGATTCGATCAATATTTTAATATTATAATAACAGTCCGACATAATTAAAATCCAATCGAAATCATCCCCTAAAATCTTATACGAACATGCGAAATGTTGCCTTTCTCTGATCAGCGCGCACATGATCTCGATATCGAAATCGTGGATCAGCGTCACTATTGAAAATTTTTACAATTTAATAGCGCAATGACAAAAAATCGGCCAAGATCCGACGACCTCGCAATGCAGAGCACACAACAATACTCCGGTTGTTATAATAAGACCGGATTTATCTTTCGAAAATCGCATCGGCGGCTTTTCGCGCGAAAATGGAAAACGGGGGTAACGATCTCCAGCGACGCTTCCCAACCGTTCGTGGGCGATTATTTTATTGTATGTATACAAAAAGTATATGAATTCGAATTGGAGAAATCAAAACGCACGTGCTCCTCTCTGTCAATTTGCGCAATCGCCGAAAAATCTAAATTGCGCGCCATTTTTTTGCGGCGAAACCGCAAAGTGCTCTAATCGCTTATTGAAAAACGCGCCCGTTTTCTACGTAATCGACGAATGTGATGCGATTTGTACGCGTATCTACAATAATAATAAAAATTCGATATATTTAATGCGAAAAATTTGAATTATATATATGTGGGCAAAATTCGAAACCGCAAAAATGATTTGGAATTGTATAATATTTAGCGCACATATTCGCCGGTTCGAGTGCTAGATATGAAAACCGCATGGAATTGTCGTAAAAATTTATTGTTCACTTAAGGGTGTTAACATGTTCGAAATGGTACATTTTTTATGTTAAACATTCGTTTACTCTTCAATTTGCATGGTTTGAAAAAAATATTTTCAATCAAGAGAAATGAGATTATTAAAATGAAAATTAGACCTTAAAAATTGCACATATTAAGATGTTTATTAAAATTATCATAGATCATATTTTACTTCGTATGTTTTTTGAAAAATTAATTAATATTTGTGATGATGAAATCTTGTAATCCGTATTTTTCCAATGATCATTAAAAGTTAATAACGTTTGAGTTTAAAGTTAATTATTTTTGTTTTAATGATTTTTTTTAGACTTTTCAGCATGTATTCAAAGTAAATTTACTAATCTTTTCAATAGTAAAATATTGAATATATCATAAAAATAAAATATGCAAAAATGAGGGATTGATGAATAATACGAGTTATTACTGAAAATTTATTACTTACAATCGCTCTAAAAAAGCACTTTCTTATCATAATTGATCAGCGAATCCATTGATTTACAAAAATCAAGATACCGCCCCTTACGATATATGTTCAAAATTGAGAAACACGTACCGCAAGATAATATACGGAATCTATGTGGTTTTATGTGCAAATTTTAATGCTTCGAATGCCCGGGCGATTGGCAAACGTTGCCTTTGGGGCACTTTTGGCAAAACTTATGAGAAATCGTTCCAGCGGCCCGTTTTTATTGTTTTATTGTCGGTATATTAATAAATAAAAATGTTTTTCGTAGCCGGGGCCGCCCGTTTCGTTAATCCAGTTTCGCGAAACCTGATCGGGCCGCGTCTAATGTAATACTATAAGGAAGCCGGAATGACCGAATATCTATCTCTCCTCTGTACGAACTGATTTTTAGAAGAGATACGCGAAAAAAAAAACTCCGATAGAGGAAAAAATGCGTATAAAAAAAGGTCACGAGCCCGGTCAACGCGTTAAAAATGATATAAAGCCGATCCGCTAAATTATTTAAATAAATACCGGGTTTTTATCGTCGGCGGTTCGGGTCCTTTTTATTGTTGACTGATTCCGAGAGAGCTTTCACTTCCGAGGTTTTCGTTCGGAATCTTAAAAATATATGCGAAAAATTGATTAAATTTGTGAAAAAAGTTGAAAATAGAAAACGGCTACTCTGATGTGTTGATATATTGAATTGATTTGTTTCGGTTGAAGATAACAACTTTTCACTTTTTGATTTGTTGATAACGCATATTGGAAACTTAAACACTCTTTATAAAATAAACATTTTATTATTATTAAATTGTTGACATCATATAGTTCCGTTTCGAAAGCGTTAAATTCAGTTCAACTTATGTCAAGATTTCATAAAAAAATCGTCGAACAATAAAACGGATTGTCGCGAAAACATAAAACTGCCGTTTTATGTTTTGGTCATATATTTTTTTTCACTAAACACAGTCGATAGAAAGTAGTTCTCTCTATTAACGTCACCCATAACCATTAATATAATATATCGTCATCGTTTTTCAATATTTATCAAATGTTTAAATATAATTCTTAATATGTACTCATTATTTTCATATGGATAATTAATTAAATGGCCGATCAAACATATTATATACAGACGCTATGTGCACAGTTGCGTGTACATAATATTAAATGATTGATGCCCGACACTGAGCACAATTAGCAAAATAATATTAAAAAAATACGTATCGATCTAGAGTAATTGTTTTTCAGATTACCGGCGCGTCTTGTTCTCGATAGCGATCGTTTAATTTTACTTTTGTACGATAAACTTCGAAAAATTAATTGAATTCCAGCTTACATAGACGGAGCGTTCTCATAAAAAAAGCATGTGCTTCGGCTAAAAAATTGTGTATTTTTATGTAGACGTGTGGGATATAGTAGAAGCAAACAATTACAATAACAAATTATTCAAATTTTGTTTTGTCATTATGTTGCCGAGCGTTGTCTCTCCAAAAAAAATGAGTTCATATGTCGAAGTCGATTTCACTGGCGTGTACACATTTGTAATCGATCATTATTATTTTATAGAAATTAATTATTGATTAAAAAAAATAAACCCAACGTATGGTCGTTGTATACCAAAGAAGAACCGTATTTTATAACGCATTTTTTGTGTCTCAAGAATGAGAATCCGTGAAAATGTCAACCCTTGTTTCTTGTCAAGCGATAAAAAAAAGATTACGAAAATGGATTAATCGTAAGGTTTAAAATTCAGAAACATATAATTTGTATATTATGTTCATTTATCGATTCCGATGAATGCATACTTTTATAAAGCGCGCCTTTCTTAAAACGTTGACATCTCAAAAGAATCACGAAAATAAACATTTATTCATCTAAAAAAACCCTTTAAACATTAGATATATTTGATTCTAAAAAAAAAATGACATTTTATCACGAACAAATCACCTAATAGACAGATCGAAAGTAGCGAAACGTCAAATTCATTTCCGATTTTCTTAGCGGCGAAACGCTCGTAAATTACGATAAACCGGTGGCCGAAGGTCAAGAAAAAACGACCCACGCATTGTCCACACACACACACGACCGACAATAACAAAATTACATAATTTTCGCACACACACACACGAAAGTGGCGTACCGCGATTTTCGGCTTTCCTCAACAGTTGACGCCGAGGCCCACCCACGCGCGATCTATAGACCGATCGATCTATAGATCGGCGATTGATGAATCGAGCGTGATGATCTCGTAACGAGCACTTTTTCATGTTTTATATATATATGTGTGTATATGAAGTGTGTGTTCATTGTGTTTTTTAACATTTCTTGCGGTCTCGTAATAATACGTATCTGCGTTTCGACTCGATGCTTTTTGCGTATGCAAATTCTGGAGAAAAAAATACGACAATGCGATCGATCGGTCGATGTTTGATTTATATATTAATCTCGGAATTTGATGGATTTGATGTTGGAAAAGAGCATATGTGCGGTATTTTCGGATGGTTGAAGTTAAATTTCAAATCATAAATCTGAATGTTAAGTGATGAGCTCGAATTCAAACAGGTTCAATATTAATATTTGACAGTAATAAATTGTATAAGAGACCGTGAAATTAGAAAAATAAATTGAAAAACCACTTAGTATCATGAATATTTGAGATATTTGAATTAGAAGAGAATAATATTTATAATATTTTTTCTCAAAATTGTAATTATTATAAACAATTTTTCGTTTCCGCTTTAAAATTATTTTCGCTTCAGAGACAAACTTATTCCCCTATAGAAGTTCAACTTTAAAAATCCATCAAGCGAGTCGTTCGAAATCGAGCGTATAACACGTGACAAATCGACGTATTTACCTTTTTTTTCACGGACCACACTTTGGGAATATCGAATCGGAATTATTCGTATTATGGTATAAACTCGCATATACGGGCGTTCGAATATAAATACATCAACAATGTGTGGGAGTGTACGTTTTAATGTACGTACGTGGACCTGTCTAAAAATTTTTAATCTAAAATCTGAAATGTAACACATAGATTGTGTGCGGATCGCGAGGGTCAATCTGATGGTACATTGAGTGTTTTTTTTTTAATTCGAATTGGCGGTTTTATTCTCGAACTTGACACCGACGTCTATTCCGCATGGACACGGGTTAAGGTCGTCGCTCTCGATGAAAGCTTTGAGGATTATCATGATAATCGTCGAATGAATGCATTGAAAAAATTTCGAAAAGTCATAGAATGTGGTCGAATATTAATGCGTGTGGTTTTTCTTTTTTTTTTTTAAATATAAATATGTGAAATTTATGAGATCCGAGATGCTTTCGTATAACTTTCGAGATTGCCTCGCAAGGCGACAACTTATTTTTTTTTATTTCAATTAAATACGAGTCAAACAACAAATATCTAAAAATTATTCGAGGTCGCGCAGAATGTCGGTCGCGAAATCTGCTTTCAAATATATACAATTACTCAAAAAAACCACTTGCTTATAAATAAAAATAAAGCTACAAATTTGCATTAGCATAATTCGAATACGCTCATATCTCAGCGTATTGATAAATTATAACACTCACGATTTACTCTTTTTAAATAATGAATAATTCATCGACTTATATTGGAACACATTTTTTTCGAACGCGATACATACAATAATTTTATTGAAATATTTCGGATTTTCTCATCCTACGATCGAGCCATTTTATAAGATTATACATACACTTCAAATATCCTATACAAACTCGACTATTCAATAAAATAGATAAATTTTTCTCAATTTTCCAGATTTATTTTGAAAGACCGTTTTCATTGTTGGATTTATATTTTTTAAACGTCTCATTCGTTTCGTGTATCATAACAATTTTTCCATTCAATTGACGTCAAAACCTATGTAATTCGTTTATTCATCGTCTGGGAATAAGTCGACAATAGTCCGATCAGAATGATACCGAGAATTAAGAGTCTGGGGGGAAGAGATCAGTAACCTATTGGAATTCTCCAGTTCCCAATCACACGAACATTATATGTACATTGCTCACAATGAGAGCCGTCTAACCTTTGGCCATTGATATTCAACAATGAGTCGCTAATTGCGCGCTTTTCTTACGAATTAACCGCAATTTTTATGACATCGTGGACAGAATTTACCTC
Organism: Hydropsyche betteni; assembly: GCA_028571205.2. NCBI lineage: Eukaryota > Metazoa > Arthropoda > Insecta > Trichoptera > Hydropsychidae > Hydropsyche > Hydropsyche betteni. The sequence goes on along the minus strand of JAOXNN020000044.1, from coordinate 1,301,571 downwards.
AAGTTTTCGCATATGCGTTATTTATGCATAAGTCGATATGAAAACGTTTTGAAATCGGCAATTTATTCGAATTTTTGTCCGGGATCATCGCATCGACGAATATGAAATGTGAAAGCACGAGATGACTCGCACGTTTCGTTTAATTTATAAAAGATTTTTTATTATATAAAAAAAAAATCACGTTGATATGCGTGAAAAACACTAATCGTTGTGTTCAAGACCTTTCAATTCGAAAAAAATAATGGTAAATGAAAAAGGATCGCGTTTTGATACCGAGAAACTTATTGTTGTCTAATGGTTATAGAAATTGAAATCAATACGTTCGATAAGTTATACAAAAAATATTTACAATCCTTTTTCAATATCGTGAAAAAAAAATCTTAATGCGTTTTGAAAAAATCGAACTCGAATGAATTGCTCTTCTTTAAGCCGACGTGTTACGCGATAATTAAACCAATCGAATCTATTTTAATGAAATGAAGTCATAACGAATGCGCGTTAATTTACAGGTGTTTGCTCTATCTCATTTTTTTTGTCGAACTGTCGTAAAAATTAACGATTCTTAATAGGTGCAAGTGATAATTATATATATGAACGTGCAAAAAAGCAGCGCCCCACACTTTGATATTCGCCGATCGTTTGCCGACGATTGTGACCTTTATAATACACATGCATTACGTTTTATATGTATATTCGATATAAAGCATTGCACACAGGCTTACACATATTTTTCATACGACATGCATATTGGTTATTGAACTCGACGCATTTTATTCGTCCGTTTTGTTACACGCCCATCCTGCGATTTATGCATAAAATATACAATTTCTCGCATTATTTCCTTAAAAAACTATTTAAGTTATATAATTTCAGAGAACAAAGATTCAAACGTTTAGTTTAATGAGTTTTAATGTATTTTTTATAAGACGGATGACTTTTAAAATAAAATTCGTTAATATAGTACCTGTTCCATCAAATTTTAAAATTTTGAATACTGACAAATCGAGCGATAAGTAGTCGGATAAGAAAAAAATCTCGACACGTTTTTTTATACGAATTTTTCCGTATGCGTCCAGTTTTTCATTGGCGACTTGAACGCGTCTACTGACATATGCTTGCGCAACCCGCATTCATCAATCGTGAACATTTTTCACGGGTAATTATTAATTTTTCTAAACAGAATGATGACGATTTGGACTTGTCGATTAGACGTCTGTATACGGCTCGATGATAAATTCGATTTGGAGCTGGCAGTTTACGTCATTTGAAACGCGTTATGTACTCATTGTGTTCGACGGATCCTTAGGAAAACGATCCTTTTATGATGGAATATTGTAATTCACAGTGTCGAAATCGTTAAATGTGTTCGATGATTGCGTTTAATTTCGATCCGGCTCGCATTTTACGGCGAAACTATGGAAATTTTATAGTGCGCTTTCGAGCTTTTGTAATTTTCATATAATACGTGCACATATTACGCCGTTATGCAAAAGCAATTTAGTACGCCTACTTTGCGCATTGTAAATGTGCTGAAAAATCGCTTTTTTTTCTTTTCATATATTTACAAACTAATGCAACGCCGTTTCACAATTTTCATTAGTCTTGTACGTTTTTCGATCTTGATACGCTTCGGCTCGAAAATGTTCGAATACAGAAACAGGATTTTTTTTGTTCTCGAACGTGTGTGACCGTAAGTAGAAACTCTTTTAAAGTTCGTCATTATTAAAATGATTTGGTGGTCAGACGATGAAAAAAAAGTGAGTAGTATGCCCACTGTATGTAATAAATGAATCGAATCACTCATTTCGGTACCAGGTGTTCCGAGTAAACCTAACGCTTATTAGCGTGTATGATAAATTTTCACCACTTTCTCTTTGTGACACTATTAGACAATACAATGCGCAATTATATATGTACATACGTATGCTTAGAAGTCATCCTCAATGGGATTGCATTCCATAAACTCTCTAAACATAAATATATTGTAATCAGTTGTCAGTATAAAATATTTAATAAGATTTTCACGGTCAAAAGGGACGAAAATTTTTTTATTATTATTTTATATCATATAAATTTAATGGTAAAGATTTTTTAGAATTTGCGAAATTTCCTAGTACGCGTTATCCGCAGTCCGGATAAATCGACCACGCCCCCCTCGCCAGATTTATATCTATGCAAAAATTTTCGAGCAAAATGGGCCGCCCGATTAGATTTAGAATTTGAATTTTTTTTTCGAAATCTATATTTTTGGATCCGGTTTTTCCGGTCGTTTTCGGTCGCCCCGATCGCTGTTTCGATCCGCTAATATGTATAACGCTCTTTTAACGGATTATTTCCATCGATTATCATTTCTTTTAATGCGTATAATTACGGTGGCGGAGCGCGCGCGTACGTTCCGTAATTGGCGAATTTTTCACAAAAAGTCCAGAAGCGCAAAAAAATGTGGGACGCGAAAACGGCGGCGTCACAAGATTATAATGGAATCAATCAATTATTTTGTGTGCGGATTTTTTTTCGCGGACAAAATCAGTATTTTTCGAAAGCGAGTCACTTTACGAACAGCGTGTTCTCAGTAGAACAAAACAAGAAGAAGGCGCAGCTAGACCGGACGTTGATGGATTGACAGCAATGCTTGGCCTTGGTCGCTGCTTTTTTCTATTCGAAAAAATATGATTTTCTATGAAATTCGTCGATGTAATTAAACGATTATCACAATCGAAACGGCGGCCATCTTTGAATTCCGTTTTTCGAAATAAAATTTCGCCGTTAATTCGAAAAAAATGGCTCTGAAATTAAATGTTAATCCGTCGCGTAACACTTTTGCTTGTCGTTTTTTTCCACTTTGCAAAATTACAACTTTTTTCATTTGGAGAAATTTCAAACTGCATCGAAATTTGTTTTCATCGACCGCATGAACTGATTTTTTTTGTACTTATGTGTGAAGTGGACTCTGTCGAGTGTCCCTTTATTTCCTCCGCGTCTGCTGTATGGGAAGAGGATGTTGACAAAACTCATCGTGCGAGTTCGAAACTTTAAATTGGACTTCATTAAATTTATTACTCGACGGTAAATATTTGGTATGTGAACAGCGTGCGCGTTTTACCGGGACCCGAATTAAGGTTTATGACATTTTCATTGCGTGCATTATCGCTTCTGATTATTGCAATCTGTTCGGTTTCCAATTTTGGAACGATTCGGATGCTCGTTAAAGGTACGCTTTGTTATAAACCGATTGTGATGATAAGGAACAGGTTAATGAAAATTACACCAATATTTCATACAGTTCTTCCTGTTTGATTATTTAAATATCGCAAAAGCAAATATATTTAGCACAATAATAATTTATATATAAAGATGTAACAGAATCGTGATCAAATATATAACTAAGCTAAGTAACCTGTTTATGCAATTATGCGACATGTGCAAGAAAACACAACATTTCTATGAATAATTTTATTACATTAATTCATACGATAGAAAATTATTATTATAAACATCAAAACGAAAGAAAAAAACACAGGTGTTCCTTCTAATTTTCAATCAACCACAAAAATCCCACAAACAAAAACCTCGCGTAATCATTACAATTTCACAGAATCATCGACCTAAACAAACCCCGAAAAAGCACCATCGAAAACATCGAATCATCGCGCCCAAAAGACTCCACACACATAATAATCAAATTAACATAATCCACCCATCGAACGCGAAAGTACACTGCACATTACGAGGCCGATCATACGTACATTTTTTCCCCGACTAAACTCGGTCCGTCATTGTGATCTTGTCAGATTCTGAGTGGATCCGATCCATAGATCGTGGCTCGTTTCCCCTGTGTGTGTGTACACAACATTATACACACGTCCCGACATCAATCTGTAAAAGTTATTGAATAATGAGCTGTGGCAGCGGCAGCACCACGCTGCGATACGTACATCACTAAATTTGAATACGCTAATGGGATACACAGTCCGTGGCCTCAGCTTTCAATAAAAAAGCGTGTCGAACCTCCGGGTGTTGGGTTTTCAGTGTTGAAATTTCGGTTTTGCGGAAATGCCGGGGTTTGGAAGTACGTGTGTTGGATGGATTGCGACTTATCTGGGTATGGGTGGAGTAAGCGAGGTACGTAATTCGTTGGCATAGGCAATCGTACGGCCACGCACGAAAACGCATAAATATTTGTAGTTTATTATCATGTGCGAGTTTTGCGGATCGTTTCAATAGTTATTCGATGGTTCGATGTTGTGTTAATGCGGCTACGAACGAAGGATCCAATCGGATTGATTCTAGATCTGATATCTATGTCAATGGTTTTAGCCTTGTTGAAACATCGATATTCACCGATCGCTGAGTTATGTAACATGTTAATTCATATATATACGTAGATATATCTACCATTGATTTTGAAAATTTTGACAAAAGATGATTTTTAGTATTCGAATTCATTAAATGAAATTTACTTTTTTCACTGAAAAAAATATGAACTAATGAATATCAGAAATATTATCAATCTGGATATGATAACGATGATATTTATTATTTAAATATAAAAACTATTAGATTCGATTTTTAATAGGGTTATATTAAAATAAAACGTTTAATCGTATTGTAAAATAATATTTCACGCAATACAATGTTTGTCGAATGCAATGTGGACGTAACGAACTGTCGGCGCGATCCTCGCCGTTTGTTCTCCATACCTGAGTGTCATTTTATATTAAGTGTCAGGATCGGAATATAAACTATGCAGCATACAAAACGCCATACTCATTTTTGTATAATACCGGCGAGATTCATATTTTTTATTGCGTTTTCCATTTATACACAATAACGCGCGCACCTCTTGACAAATGGGGTTGACGGACGGCGACGGCGAGCCTCACGATCTCCACCACAACACACATCTGCATATCGCCGATAATAATTTATTTTGAATAAATGTACATGCATCGCATTGTCCGCGTGTTCTATTTGTCGTGGTCCTTTGGGGATCCGCGATTTTTGGTGTCGTTTTGTTGCTGGCCACACCCCCGCGGTTCTAAGCGCGTACGCATTTCTCGACTGCTTTTGCACGTAATATCAATTATATAACTTTCGTACACATAGGGCTGTAATTAATGGTCTTGGGCAATGGTATGATCCAATGGAATATCAAATGTTGTATGGAAATTTATCGGCTTTTGGCAAGCGTGCAGTTTTTGCGTAGCGTTAATCAAATGGATGTTAAACCGTGTCAATTTTTTTCAAAGTTAAGTATGATATAAATTATCGATTATATTTTTTATGTATGTTAATGAATTTTAACTACTGTTGTAATTTAAAGAAAGCTGCAAAAGTTTAATTGATTGCATTGCAAAAAATACTGCAATTTGAATAAATAAATTGCTTTGTGCTTCGGACGCGGATCGTCATCTCATATAAAATTATGACATTTTAATTTCAATATTATTCACATCAGCTCAAAAAAATTTATTGTACGTAACAATTTACATTAATAATTTCGTAAACATATACTCGGCCATATTAATATAATAATGAACTTGTTAGATGTGAAAAAATATAATTCAAAGAGTGCACTTTTCTGGCATATATACTTATTATAATTTAACAAGGCGCACATGTCCAAAATTATTAAGCATTGCGTTCGTTGAACAAAAAAATCTCATTAAATTCGCTCAAATAATAAATCGATTGTGATCTGAAATGAACCCATTGCGAATTTTCATATAACAATATTATATTTTGTTCAAGACTTGATTTTCATGCCAGCATGACACAAAAAACGCGCCGTGCATATTAAATTATTCCGACGTACGTTTCCGCATAATCATTCGGCTAATTTGAAACTTTTTTTCCGCAAGCATACCCCTCGTTAAACATGTCGTTTTGACGTCCAGCCTCAGAGTCCTTTCGATCGATTGTCACGGGAAAAAAATCAAATTTTGTTATGAAAATTTACGAAAAAAATCCCGCCTGTTTTGAGATAATGGCCGCGGACGGCAATTGTGCACGTGAATCGTGTAGTGTAGGCATGTTCGTCCCACTTTACGCGTAATTGAATAATTTATTTGAAGGACGATTCTGTGATTTTTATGTCATAAAATTTATAATGAGAAAAAATTGTAATGTGTGATTTTTTTTCGCCCGAGTCGAAAAGCACTCGAGCCGCTGAATACACACGCTTGTGGTTTTCCACTTACACTTAGCAGCATGTTCGTTCACAACACGCTTTTTTGGACATTTAGGATTCAAGTGTTTCAAATTTATTATAAAAATACGTGTTTCGAAAGAAAAATTTCGTATCGTTTTTAATACGCTTTGATTTATTAATTATTTTTCTTGGAATTTTCAAACTTCATCATAACAAGAGTGGAAAACTTTACGCGAAGTCTTTCATCGATTTTCTTAAAATAAGAAATTTTTTGTATAATTTTTAAGAAATATTTTTCAAGAATATTTCAGACGGTTAACTCAACTCATTGATCAACTAGACAACGACCATTAAAAATTAAACATGTTCACATTGAATATACCCATCAATGAAAATGATATAAAAATCGTTTAATTTTCCGAAAATCCACCGTCCACTTGACGGATACACCCCAAATTTAAATGAAAACGGCCTCGCGCCCCACACTTTGACCACCGCCAGCCAATAATGAGTGCATGTACGCGTTCTCGCATTTGTCCATAGCACAATAATAAACCGATCGAATGAGAAACAACACGAACTGGGCCCTTCCAGAGCCGAGAATTCCTCGCATCTGGATCTGTACTGATTTAAAACCGGGCCGCCATCTTCAGGCCGGGTACAAGGCCTCGCTCGCATGTGTATGAAATATGAAACTGTGTTAAAATATGCAATAGCATTGTACGAATGCATTATGCTCGTTGTGTACCTTTCCCTCTTTGATGTTGCCTCTTTTATTGTCGTCCCCCGTTGCGATGAGGGTGGGTGGGGTGTCAGGCTGTTTTAGGTGTGAATAATTCGATTTAAATTGTTTTTGAATGCATTATCACGTGTAAATTAGATGTATCGTTAAGTTGACGGCGTGAAGTTTTGAGTTTTTGCGGAGCTTAGCGGAAATTTTACTATAGCTTAATTTTTTTTTTGTCTTGTGGCGGATGTGTTACAAGGTGTTAACTTTGTAAATCAATAAGTTGCGTCCTATAATGTGTATATTAAATAGCGGGCTTCCATTTGTCGTGCAACGTAACGACTCAATAAACAATTTGCATACATTATCTGAAGCATTTCAATATTTAATCGTTATCTTTTGTCCAAAGTCCCACCTGCTACTCTGCGTGTATCAAAAAGAGGAGGCTTCAATTGTTGATTTGTTGTGTTTCTGAATTCGGGGCACGTTAATTTGCACTTTTTCAAAATTGGTTACACTGTAATTTTTATTATGCGATAAATTATCTAGAGTCTTCTAGATCTGAATATTTTCGATTCGAAAAGCTGCGATGACGGAATAGCATACTTCGGTTTAATTTATATTATTAAATTATACAGTGAGTTCATAGTTCTATGCGGAGAAGAGCTCTATTTAAATTTTGATCAGATAAATTTGAGATCTCAATACACACAATAAATATGTAACGTTTCTAGATCGATCGAACGACAGGATATATTAAATTTAAACGCATTCTAGATTATACAGTGCACATGTACTGACTTATTACTTAAAACGTTTTTACAACTTGGATTTTTTTATGGTTTAATTGGGATCATTTTGAGCATGTGTTTGGACGTCGAATATAATCGATACTTTTTTTATATGATTTTAATTTATTATGAAAATGTACAAGAACAGACAACCTGCATCTACTCCACTGTCCAAGTGACATTGTGATATTGTCAATTGTGTGTGTACAGGGCTTGATATTAAATTAATGTTTTGTATGCGAGCATTTATCGAATTGATCTAAATATAATGGTTGATTTAGGCATATTAAACTCTTTTATTCGTACCGTAATCACGGTTTATTGATGTTGAATGCTAATTGGTTCATACTTTTTTTATATTTTATAAACCTTATACTTTTATAGAGCCTTTGTAGATTTTTTGCACATTCATCTTATGGTGTATCTATTATTGCCCGAATCGTTCGAAGCGAATTAAAATTTACATCGGATCTATCAAACCGAAAAGGAGCGGGTTTGATCTGTATAAGATAAATCTTTAATATGTACAGATCATCCTAGAGCGTTTCTCAAACTATTATTTTAATAATTTTCGAATTGGAAGCTTTCGTATTCAATAAAAATTCGACTCTTGATTTTTTATCATAGAAAATTCATCTTATCTCTTATAGAAATTTAAAAAATAATAAAATGAAAGATTTATTGAACAATGTGGCAACCCTATATCTTGGCCCTTCATTTGAAATTCACTGATACAATAACAAAAGGAAGAAATAAGACGGGGGATATGTCTATTGTGTATTATGTACGGCGAAAGAGTGAGATGAGCGATAAAGACCGTGTGCATTATAAAGAGATGATTTTTTATATATTTTATTTCAATATTAATTGCTTTTAAAAGTACGGAATCATTGTGTTTCGAACTCGTCGAAATAAAAAATAAAAAAAATAAAAAAATAAATACCGAACGTTTTAAAGATGGCCGCTAGTAAAGAATGACACGGCGTTTTGTCAGTGTTATTATTTTTGTATTAACACGGATATCACCGAACATCTCGACGAATCGTTCCAAGACAACAGGGGCCACAATGCAGTATGAATTCCAATTTCGAATTGGCATCGAAACAATACGATTTTTTCATCTGGACGACGTTCATTGTCCTCCGCTTTTTCGCCCTAGCCGAAACTTTCGCCAGATTATTCGCGTTCGGTCGTTTCACGGTTGACGTGATAGACACATTCCTACAGAAAAAAAGTGATGATAATCGAAAAGTATATTCTTGGAAAATTATTGGTTTACGACGTTCTAGTTTCGGCCCGCCCATTAAGATGCGGCTTTCGATTGGCCAGCTATTTTTGACATTCGGATTCTGATCGGTCGCGTACTTTATTGAATTAAAACATTATGTATATATCGAACGGAAAAAAAAATCGAAGAATCGACTCTCCGTAATATATTCAAATCCAAATGAAACAGACGCGTACGCTCGTTTCCATTCGAAATTATTTTCGTTTGTGTGGTTTTTTTTTCGCGCGGTTATGATCGGTTCGGAGATTGATCGCCCGTTCGTTTTTGTGTTTATGCATGCTGCGGAGAGAAAAATCTCTCGCTTTATACGCGGATCAATTATAATAGTCATTATTTATTCCTTTGTTCACAGATTGATCTACGACGGTGAAGAAATAGATCTTCTATTCAAAAAAGTGCTCGTGTGCTCGCGCCCGCCGGTAACCCCAGTCTTTGATGTCGCAACTGATCGTCTCGTAAAAAGAAAAGGATATTTGGGAGAAGTGGCATGATGATGACGATGTACGAATCGTTGGGTGTGAAGTTTTAATGCCGCAATTGGATGCTGATGTCGCACTCGAACAGGTAACACTTTCTTCTTGATGCGAAATCTAGTTCATACTTTTTTATTTGATGAAGTGAAAAAAATTGCTTTGATTCAAATTTAATGTGTGGCTTGTTATGGATTCGAAATTATTTTTGATTCGGTAGATTTTTTTGTACGGATTGGTACCCTAGATTTTTATTATTAATCAGTTATTATACTATATAATAATTTATTTTAAAATTGGTGAAATTTCAACTCCAGACGGAAGTATGTATCATAGTTTTGTCGATGGGCTATGTATTAAATTTCATTTATTCATGAGGAAAATAAGTATGTAAATTTTGAATTTATTTTTCAATGTAGTCGATTGGTATATCACTGAAAACGTGTCTGATAAATCAATTGATCATCATTTATAATAAAACTACGTATTTTATTGTAATATTTTTACAATTCAAAATACGTAAAATCCAACTTTTTATTATAAAAAAGTGAAGTGCTTTATTCTCGTTATGCTACAATAAAAAATGGCTATACAAACATAATTAACTTTAGCATAGCAACTTCAACTTGCATTTATATAAAATTTGATTTTACAATAAAATTAATCTTTGATATATGACCATGTAACGTTTTTTTTTTCGATGTTTAAATCAATCCATAATTTTCTTTTTTATCACTACGCAACGAGAGCATACGATAAAGGCAAAACGCCGAAATTTCCGATGAATATCAACGAAACCTCATCATGCATCAGACTTTGCATCGGTCGATTTTGACATTTCAACTTTTGTCATTGTTTTATTTATAGATCGGGTGTCATAATAGTGTGTTGGTCGCTGACATTGGCCACATTGTGCCATGACGACCGCGATGTCTGCGCACCAGGAGCCGCCGCGGGAGCGCCTCTCGTCTCCCGTGTGGCCCCCAGCGAAGAGGAACAAACGCAAGGACTTCAAGCCCAGGTGCGCCCCCAACGCGCCCCCTAGCCCTCCGCCCCACAGGGCCGACGGGGCCCCCCTGGCCAACGACGCCGAAGACCCCGACGACGCCTCCACCAGATTGTCGGCGGACAGGAGCCCCACCGATGAGGACGAGGACTCCGCGTCCCAGCCCAAGTGCCTCAGCATCGGTGTCAAGAATCTGGTCCTTCTCAAGGGTCCCGAAGCCGTCGATTTGTCCGGAAGAAGGATCAGCACTGATTCGAACGAGAATATCGACACTTCTGAATATCCTAGGTTGGACTTTTCCGATCATCGAAAGCCTTTGAGTATTTCGTCTCAGTTTCAGCAGTCTTATATAGAAAGCTTGCAGTTGCCCGGGGCTCAAAACAAACATATTCTGACCACTAATAGTAACATAAGCATAACTCCTAGTGAGTATAAGACGAAGAATTTCAGCACGAAGAGTCCGTTCGCTATATCGCAGTTGATCAAAACCAATTCGCCGACTAGAAGAAGGAATTCTGATAATTCGGAGGACTTAGATAACGACGGTTCGAGTCCGAGGAACGATGAAGATGGAAGTGGAGGAGGTATGTCGCCTGAAATGGTTCAACAAGAACCAATGGAGGTAGACGATTCTAGAGAAGTTGACGAAGAGATGCAAAATGGCGAAGCGCCTACTAACAAAGTTTTGAGAGACTACGCCGTCAACACGATGAAAGAGCTTTTAGGTATCTACGGATTGTCTTCTAACGAAGTTGCCGAAGCACTCAGCGGTCAAGTCAGAGCCATCGAAGCCCTACAAGCAGGTAAAAAATAATGTATTCAAATTTGAACCAATTTCAAGTGATTTCTACTAAACTAAAATACCCCGAAAATTATAAAGGTCTAATTTATTTATTTTTTCGATATTTTTTTAGGTAAACCGTACCCTTTGTGGTTGCAACATCGATGGTCTCAAGGTGCTATGAATGCCATGACAGCAATGACTGCTCCGTATTCAGAAGACGGCGAAATCCAATCGCCCATAGATGCTCACAGGTAAAAACAACATATATATTAATAAGAACAAAACTAAAAAACATATCGAAACGTTTACGCGGTTTTGCAACAATCGACATTCGGGTTCGTGACACGTCCGTGACGTAATTGTCGGTATTGCGTCTGATCTATACTATAGTGATATAAAAATTGTTGCGCAATCCATTTTAGACTTCTGTACGTTAAATTTTTGACTTATGACAATGCACTTGGGAATTTCTTTCCGACATTGATATACTGAACTAGATCGTTCCGCAACCGCTTTGTCCCGGATCCGAAAAATCGATCTGATAACGATTTACGATATAAAAATTAAATGATTGTTATTATTTCAATTCAGATCTAATTCAATTCAAGAGAACAGCGAAGCGTCTGGCGTCGAATCTGATGGCGATAGAACGTTGGATTTGAGTTTGTCTAAAGATCCTGATGTTCAAGTAATTATTTTATTTTTGTATAATTTTTATGTTTAGAAAATTTATTGATGATTAATCCAATTATAGGATTTGTCAGCGTCTGCATCATCTGCTGGAAATAGCGTAGCTGAATTCGAACAAACTTTACTCATGAGGAAAAATTTAGAAGATCTCGCTGGATTACATGTAAGAAACAAGTTTTTTTCAAATTAATTAATTTTTTTTTCAATATAAAAATTAAAAATAATTTTTCAGAGTATATTTTCAAAGCCTCCACCTTTTGATTCGGAAGATGCTCTAACTGCGGATCTTAGAAATAAACTATCGCCGGCCGGTAAGTTAACAATATTTATTATACGTAATATTCATTAATCGCGTTTCTTTTTAAATACAAAGGTAGACATTTTCCTGTTCCTTATATCGCCCAAGCACGTTCGGTTGTGGAACTCGAAAAGGGTTTACAAAATAAATGCACAAAAACATATTTGACGTCTGTTTTTGTGTACGTATTATACACGTACATACCGAAACATCCTATATATTAAAATGATAAAAGGAATATCTCGACCGAATAAGGATTGAATATTTAATACGGAATTTGAATAGACTTTTCAGTGCTTCCATCATCAATCCATTCATTCTCACAACAAAAAAATAATCAAACGACGCATAGAATCCAACCGAATTTGAGCCATACGCTACTTTATATTAAAGTGAAAAAAACGATACAACCTCTCTTTGCCCGCCGGAATTATGATTGATTCAATTCCGTCCATTTAGGCGATTTGAAAAAAATCCTTTCATTCCGTCGAGGGACGTTCGAAAAAACGAAAATTCCAATAAAAAATCCGATCAAGAAAGCGAACGGTCATTTTTCAAAATCGAGAGTGACTCACGGGTGCATTTTCAAAATGTCGCCAAGGATGAAAGTCGTGTATTTTTCGAACCGGCGTTTGTCACGTTTTCGTATCGGGAACGTCCAGTATTTGAACAATTTAAAAGGAGACGTGCTTTTATGAATTCATAAGCAGATAAATCACGGCTTAAGTATCGGAATTCTGTAGAAATTGGTGTGCATTAGGCGTACGATGTGAACGAGCAATTGATACGTCATACTTCGCGTATCGGAAAAATTGGCCTTATATATCCATATTCGAATATTTGGCGCGCAATTAATAAATTCGGAGACGTTCGCGGTTTGTGTCAGTTTTGGAGAAAAACTTTGTTGCGCGACGCATTCAAATAATGTTCTTTAATTTTTTAAATGCGCGGCGCGTTGTAACTTAACACTTTTTACGGTATAAAAAAATGAAAGAAATTTTATTCGTTTTTTCGATAACGCAAAGCGCCTTTATAATTTTATGTTAATGTCTTGTATTGTCAGCTTTTTAAGCGTTTTTTGAAACGAAACGAGTCTCTGCCACGGTTTCCTGTATTCATACGCACGGATTTTTAACATTCCTTTTACGATTCTTTTTTTATTTTCGAAAATGGTCGTTTCCAACGTTTAATTAAAAATGAAAATCTGAAAGTTATCTCACACGAAATGCTCGCGTGTAAATTTGATATTTTCGGACAGTTCCGACGTAATTTCAAATATGATGTTTATTGGGAAAAAAAAATATGTTGAAAGGCGGATCATCTTTTTTTCACATCATGTGATGGCTTCAACGTCACACAAAATTCGTTACACATTCTTTACTGTAAATTGAATAATGCACTTTGGATAGTTTGAAATGTTGCCAGAATATACGAATACATTCGATATTTTCGAAATGAAAAATAAACTTTCACGTAAATGTATAATAAAATAAAAAAAAAAACATATTTTCCGATATTGAAAATACATTATTTTTTTTAATATTAAATTTACGATCGAAATAAAAAAAACACTGATTTTTTTAGTTAATTTGAAGCTTACACAAAGAAATTCAAAATAAAATTTTGATTCCTTCCAATAATAGTTAGTTAAATATTTTAATTAGTACATTTAATTTAATTTAAAGATAAATATACGTATACAGATTATTTAATTAGACTAATTTTTCATCTTAAACAAATATTTAACGAGAGAAAACGCACACATTTTGCTAACCTATCAATCAATCCGATAATATGACACAAATCCAATCAATTTTTTCATACAAAATTTCAATAATACATCTAAAATATCACATAAAATCATCACACTAATCCCAATAACAATAAACACATTAAAATTAATAACAAAGCGCAGAAAGTCGCGTCCGCCGTAGGGATGATGATATCCTGTCAGCGTTAACAGTAGGCGAATTGCGCAAGCGAATCCGCGAAAATAAACGCTCAATAAACGTTTTAACGCTGTGGGAACGGTAATAACCGACCGAGTATTATATTGCCGTGGCCCATTATTTTTTCCACATATATATGTGGGGTCCATTAAGCCCGGGGTCAAACAAATCGGCCGTGATGATGGAGAGCAGTCGTCATCTGAAGACGGCGGGGACAATCACGGGCGCGAATTGCTTTTTATTGCCAGGGACGACATTGTGTGGATCGTGTGCTTGTGATTGTGTACTTGAGGGGTGTGCTATCGAAAGGCGGTATCTGGGATGTGTGTTTGGTCGAAGGTTTTAGGGGATGATTTGCGGGAGGGCGGACGAGCGGGAAATTGGTTTTGTTTTGATTGAAATTTTCGTGTAAATCGATCAATATTATTCGGAATTTTTGTGTGTTTATAAATGTGTAATTTATTTGAATATCTGATACTTATTTTAGTTTTAAATGCTTTTTCGTTTTGGTTATTTTGAGTATGGGAAAATTGAATGAAAATCGTTCTTAACTTTCCTGTTAAACATTATGTTCGAATAGTTTTTTAAACTCTTTGATTTGTTCAATAAAAATATAAAGTAAAGTGTATGCTTATAATTTATTTTATTTCGATTCAAATAGATTTTGTTCGAAAAGATTTTATAATCTAAAAACAAGTAAAGTTCTTATTAAAAAATGTCATGATAAATGTATTTTTCAATAATTAGAATGAAATTAAATCAAATGATCTTCAATAAAAAAAATCCACATGATACAATAAAAATACATAAATTTAAAAAATATACATAAAAATTCTACTATTTTACTATTATTCTAAATGGTATTAGAAAATCAAATTATGATATACACCCAATCCTCTTTTTACACGGGGGATAAGGAGACTACTATGTAAAAAAAAGTATGGTGACCGTATAAAAATTGGAGATAGATTCTATCAGTATATTTGTATAGAACTTCCATCCAAATGTATTTTATAAAAAATGTGTAATGTGAAAAAACTTTGCCATACAAAATCATCGAAAATTTTAATTTAATGACTATAATTAAATACATATAATTATAACAGTATATTGTTCTATACCGAATCTTATCATTGTGGCATAATAAAATATTTTTATTTATTTTTATACCGTGTTAAAGTAAAAAAACCGTACAAAAAAAACAATCGATTCTTCTTCCTTGAACCGTGTTATTGCAGAACCATGTAAAAAGAGTTTTGGGATGTAAATATAAAAACCGAGATACTTCCCGAAAGATTCTAACGTATATATTTCATATTTTATTAAGCACAAAGTTTAATTTTCAAAAAAGCGTGGCAGACAAACAGACAAAGAAACTTTCGATTTTATGATAATATAGATAAAAAAAACAACAGAAATCTCAAAAAGATATTGTGAATTTTGATTCGGCACCCCTTGTTGTATTTGTGTCGAATACGTGTAGTTGCATCCGTAAGCGTGATCGCGTTCACGTGTACGTTATGAACGTTGAGCCGTTTTAGGGAGCGCTCGATGAAATTGGCTTTTCCATCGTGTGAAAACGGCTACACGCTCTAACCCTGTGAAGACCGGTTATTGGATTGTGAAGATCTTTTTCAAGTGTTAGGTCGGATGTTTATGGTTGTCGAGATCGGTTTTTATGCGGTGAAATGCAGTGAAAGTGTGAGGGATTTGAAGTTTATTAATTTGTGCAGTTTCCATTGCGATTGTGTTTGTAATGCGTTTTGAAAGTAATGAAAGTGATGTAGAATTTTATGGAATGCACTTGTGAAGTATTATTAGAATTTCGTTTATTTTTTTTTTCGATTTAGTTTTTTCGTACGCTTTTGAGTCATGGGAATTGAAAAAGTTTTTTAATTAAGTGTTTTTTTTTCGCTGTGTTAATATATAAATTATTGAATTGCATGTTGCCGGCGGCGGTTTTCAATTAATTTTTAAAAAGATAAGCATTCATACTATAATATTTATGTGTAAATAATTTAAGATAAATAATTAACGCATCGCTTCAACGTATCGGATTTCAAAAAGTGATAACGCTAAAAACTTCAGTAGCAGTTTGATAATTAAAATAATAAAAAAAAAACAAGAATGAATTACGATACGAATATATAATTCATAAAAAAAAAACATCGACCGAATATTCTACACCACTTAATCTGGCTTAGCACACCTGCAATTTCCCGACATAATTATTCAAAAACTCGTCCAGTTTTCATATTTACTTTACACTCAATTACACTAAAAATTAATATCCGACTAAACGACGCGATAAAATTATTACAAAAAAATAAATAAATAAAGAGCAGCTGTCCAAACCCAAATTTCCACTCGACAAAAACCCGAATGCATTTCAAAATGGCGGCCGAAATTTCGCGGTTAGAAGTTTCGTTTCCGTCAATCTACGGGTCGGGCCGGGTTAAATTCCACAATGGCTGGCACAAATTGTCGTAATTGTTTACAGCGATTTTCGTATTAATAAAAACTGATTTGTTTAAATTGCCTCCTGCCGCTCGCTCGGCTATGGGAGACGAGAGGATAAAATTTACTCGTAATGCATCATCTGACGTACAGTACGTGTACGCTACATTTACATACATCGTTGGCTATCGCTTCGATTCGTCCATCATCATCATCATCGTCGTTGTGGTCGTTGGTATCATGGCCGTTCCGCATTTGACATTTCTCGTTCGTCAATCGATGTGCTTTCACTGGCACAATTGATCAAAATGTCGCAACGTTCTTCGAACTTGGGCTATGGGTTCGTCTTTTGTATGAACGAAATATATTTCTAGTGCGATGATTGAAAAGTGATTGTTTTGAATAGCAAAATCATTGCTGATGATTTTCCTGTCGTACAATGATCTGATGCAATAATCAATGAATTGAACGGTCGCGCGATGGTTTGTTTAAAATCGTTTTGTATAATTTTTTTGGTAGTGTATTAGCTATTGAAATGTTTTTTAGTATTTGAATCGTTCTCGACATATTGTCTTTGATACTGATATTGATTTTTTTTGCGTGAAATTTTCTCATCAAAAGTTGCTTGATTATCGACATAACGCGAAAAAGCGTATCTGAAATCGCTTTTTATTTATTTTACTCAATTTCATCGCGCCCGTAGACAGTTCAACGACCAAGTTTTTCCAGACAGCGTATTAAAAATTATTAAATTTTTCTACTTTTCGAGTGGCGTAAAAGAGTTTCTGTTTATTATGTATCTTTTTTATGATTTTTTTTCAAATTTAAATTTGATGAATTGTTTTCTTTTATATACGAAAAATATTCTAGAAAGGATATTATATTTTTGCGAGTTTAATTTGCATGCAAATAGAATAGTGAAAAAATTATTAATTTGCCTCAATATTTTATATAGGTACGAAACATGATGTATTCATGCATATTTCAACTTATTAAATTTAAAATTGCACATGAAGGAAATCGAAAACATAAAATGATAGAATTGAGTTTTAAATCGACTGCAAAGAACGTATGTCGTATTCGATAGAAAGTCGTCCCTTTTTGCAAACGAGCCGAGTATATGCACATTTTTATTTCTTCACCTTTTTCGCGGGCTTTATTTTGCCCTTTGTCTTTTTTCGGGAATAAAAAGAGAGAATGCGTGAGCCACGGGAAGATAAAAAGGAATTTCTTGGAATTTCGGAAACTGCAGACCACCATTCTTGTTTGCTTTAATGTGTTCTCGATAACGGACGACCGATCTCTTACATATTTTATGTACAGTCCTGAAAGAAAGTTATCCCTTCGATTTTTTTTATATTAAATATTCATCAAACTAAAATGTATTATTAATATAAAATTTTTCATGAATTCGATATATCGCTATGATTCAATTTTATATTCAAATGTATATTATATTTTACCATTATTGGGATAATGTATAATGTATTATAAACATTTTCAATTATTTTTTATTAATCATAATTAAATGCGTGGGTATATAATTAAATATTTTTAAAACCATTGCGGCCAACTTTTCGCATCTCTCGAAGCGTCCAGGAGAATTTGGCGTAAAACTGGTTTTAACATGTAAAATATTTAATCCAAAATAAACCATATTGATTGCGGCATTACACGGGAGTTAGCGATAATGACTCCCACAGCCTTTTCTTATATATTATACACGTATACGGAATGTGTCTTCTTGATTAAAAAAATAAAACACACTCGGATATCTCGCCGCGCCATTACAAGCATTTCAGACTTTAAAAATGGCACGA